>JAQPPZ010000293.1:120000-462627 GCA_028583015.1 Wollemia nobilis | reverse complement strand
CACAACTTAATTTGAAGCCCTTGCTTTCTTTATATATATCCATAAATTGAATGGTGACATCTGCACGGTGTTTGGTTAAATCTCCAAACAAAATATTCGGTGGTGGTATAGTATATTTAAACTTTTTGTTAGTTTAAACATGGTGCCCATATTTAGGTAGTATATTTAAAGTTTTAAATATTTAATTTTAAATTATTAAAAATAATTTAAATATTAAATAATTTAAATCATTTAAATATCTTTGGACCTTTGACCATAGATTACAACCTTATGTCCTTTAGATTTTTCCTTTGGGTGATTAAAACATTCTTCTGATCAATCAAATAACCATCTTTTATCCCCTCTATCTCCTGCTAAAAATATTGGTATTACTGATGACTTCATCTGGTGGTATCAATGGTGACATCAATGACAACTTTGACTTAGGGACTCAAAATGTCCAATAATCTCCTCCTTTGTCATTGATGGCAACCCATATCCTTTTACTAAAACTTGACCTTCTTTTTGCTCCCCCTGGGACTTTGCTCTCCCTGGCTCAATGCTCTCTCAAATATCAAATATCTCCCTATATAAAATCTCTCCCCAATATACACAAATCTCTCCTCCTTTGACATCAATGGTAAAGGGTCACCTTTGGGGATCGGGGCTAAGAATGAGCCTCTTAGCTTAGCCCCTCCTTCACCTCCACATGGGGTGGTTAATTTTGGAGTGGGAGTATTTCTACTCCTTGAAAACACTACTCTTTACCTTTATCTTTACCTCTTCTTTTCAGAGTATTCTAAATCCTCTCACTATTTCTTTCCAATTCATCATCCCTATTATTGTCATCACTTCTATTCCTATTCATTTTCTTGTTATCATCCATGTTTTTGTTCCTATTCCTGTTCCTGTTCTCATCCATGTTCCTATTTCTGTTCTCATCCATGTTCCTGTTCCTATTCTTGTTCTCATCTATATTCCTATTCTTGTTCATGCTTAAATTTGGAATATTTTCTCTACACCATCTTGCTATGTGACCATAATTATTGCACTTATAACACTTAATGTTATTATGACTTGGATGTACAACTGTCTTAGGATTTCTCCTAGTGAAGCCATATCATTTTCTATCATGAACCCTGCAATTCATTGCCTTGTGACCAAACTCATTACATGAGTAGCAATACCCATGGAAAATTTATCCTTTCCCATATTCTTGTCTTTCATGTGTCCTGCATTGTGAAGCCATGTGCCCAAACCTTTGACATGAAAAACATCTTCCATTGAAGAAACCTTGCCTAGAGCCCATTGGTCTCCTGTTCTGATTATTGTTCTATCTGTCCCTTCTTTGTGCATTACTACTATCTTTGTTGAACTCTTTGTTGTCCAATTCATCCTCTGATGTCTCACTCCCACTTTTACTTACTTCTTTTGACTCTTCTTCTTTTTTGGTGTTTGAGCTTGGCTCTCCTTTTTTTGCTTCTTTTTTTCCTTGTTCTTCTTTAGAACTAAGTCCTATTATGGTGGCTAATGACCTTTGTGCATTTATAGTCCTTTCCAAGGTCCTTTAATTTTCCTCAAACTTTTGTAGCTTTTCCTTATAAACTTTTACTTCCATCCTTGGTGAAACTATCTCATGCTCTAATATTTCACACTCTAGATCTTTTACCTTGTATTTTTCATCCATACCTTCTTCAATCCTTCTTGCTTCTTCAGCCTTGGTTTTGAATTTGGTGAGTTCCTATAGAAACTTTGCTTTTGCTTTTTCATCTTCTTGAGCTTAAACCCTTAATCTTGAGTTTTCCATTTTTAATTCTTCAAGAGTAACCATAAGCCTTTCACATTCTATCTCTTTTACCTTTGATTGTTCAACTATACCTTTTTCAACTCTTCTTGTTTTTTCAACCTTATCTCTCAATTTAGAGATATCCTTTAGAAGCTTTGTCTTACATTTCTCATCTTCTTGTATTTGAGCCTTCAATTCTAAATTCTCTCTTTTCAATTTAATAAGATCCTTAAGAGTGGCTTTCCATTTTTTTTTATGAAGCATCTTCTTTTTCTTCTATTATTGAAAGTAGAGTTTTTTCTTCATACCTATTTTGATCTTCCCTGTTATCTTTTCTTGAACCAATATCTAAGATTTCATTTTCGAGAATATCATATTCATATTCACTACTACTAAACCCATTATAATATTTTACATCATGGTCAATTTGACCATAAATAAAACATTTTTGTGGACAATAAGATGCATGGTGACCTGTGTTCCCACATCTGGTACAAAACTTTATTAGTCTGGATATTTCTCCATTACTTGATTCATCTCTTGAATCTATTTCCATTTGTCCTCCCAACACAATAATATTAAAATCATCTTCCTTTTCTTTTATGACCATAGGTGTTATTTTCTTCTTGTGTCTCATACTTCTACTCTTGCCTTTCTTTCCCATTTGTGTTCTTGTAGGATCTTCCTTCAAGCTATTAAAATTATTCCTAAGGAACCAACTCTGATACCAATTTAAGAACACAAGATTATAATGAGAGGGGAGGTGAACAGTATAAGATCACTTTTTACTTTTCTTTCACAAATAGTATTAATCAATATAATCAATGGAAATATCAATAGCAATAACCAAAGTAATGCACAAATAATCACACACAATAGAGACACCAATTTTAATGTGGTTCACCTAATGTGGGCTACCTCCATAGAGAAAATATTTCTTCTAAATATTTCTCAAATAATCTCATGGGAATCCTTTCCCTATTACAATGTTTATGGACCTTTGTCCAAAGGAGATGTTGATCTCCTAAAACCCAATTTCATGGATCTCTTCCACAGGATAACTATTTCCCCTTCAACTTTGGTTAGTTACCTTCTAGAATACTTTGTCTCTCTTCTACACTGACAAGTGGATCTCTCTCCACTTGAAGACTCCTCACTCAAATATTTATCTTCAATTGTCCTAGCTACTGGATATCTATCCACTGAGACTATGTTCTCTATACTCTGTCACCTCCAAATCTCTATCAATATGTTCACTCAAAACCTTCTCAAATCTTCTCAATAGGTCCACTCAAAACCTACTCAAATCTGCTCAATAGGTTCACTCAGAACCTACTCAAATCTGCTCAATAGGTCCACTCAGAACCTACTCAAATCTTCTCAATAGGTTCACTCATAACCTGCTCAAATCTGCTCAAAATGTCTACTCAGAACCTTCTCAAATCTGCTCAACAAGTCCACTTAGAACCTACTCAAATATGCTCAATAGGTTCACTCAGCACCTACTCAAATATACTTAACAAGCTCACTCAAAACTTGTCCAAATTTGCTCAACAAGCTCACTCAAAACTTGTCCAAATTTTCTCAACAAGCTCACTCAGAACTTGTCCAAAAGTTCTCAACAAGCTCACTCAAAGCATATCCAAATATGCTCAACAAGCTCACTCAAAGCTTGTCCAAATATTCTCAATAAGTCCTCTATAGGACTTGCTCAAATCTGCATTACAAGCTTCCATAAAATCTCACACAAAATCAGTCCACAAGCCTTCTTAAAGACTTACCTCAAATCTACTTAACAAGTCCACACATAACTTGTCCAATCTCATAGAGTCATAAAGAGAATTGTTAGGGACTCAATATGTTCTATACTTAATGCTCAATCACTTTCTCAATCACATAGAAGAATAAAGAGAATTGTTATAGACTCTACATGTTCTATTCTCAAATCCCAATCTCAACTCAAATCAGAATATAGAATAGTTTGTTTCATGGAACTTGAACAACCACTTCACACAATCACTTGACTAGGCTCAATCAGCTCTACTCAACCAATCACCTCAAGGAACAACCCTTTCTCACAAACCCTAGTCCAAACATGTATCACCCAACTCAAAATGTACCCAACAATGCTCAACAACAAATATTACATAACAATGATACTCATGTTCTTTTCTAACTCATGTTCAAGTTCTTTGCATCACCCATTGGCTTCAACAAAAATGTTAATAAAACAAGGTTTCAATCACAACCCTTTATTCAAAAAACCTTGAAGCATAAACTCTAAGTACTTCACTCAACCAATGGTCTAAATAACAATGTTTATCAAAAAAGGTTTAATCACAACTCACAATCTATAAAACCTTGAAGCATTAACTCAACTACTTTCGAAAAGGAAACCCTAATCAAATCCTTTTCACTCCAAACTCAATTTTCAATCATTCCAATCACCTAACTCAACAAATAATTTTACCCATGCCTTTTCTTGAAGAGTAATTGCTCTTTATAAATCTGCCACACTCACAATTACTTCTTTGACAAACTCAATAAGGGTTAGAGGATAATTTTTATATCACAAAAATAATATCACAATTACACCTTATCACTCTAATTTAACAAACATTCAATCTTCTAATATTTCATGCAATCTATATTGATCAATATTTCCTTAAGTGACTATGTCATATCCACTTATTTAAGAATCAATATATGCTTCTTATTTTTTACCCCTATTACTCCCCAAACTTTATGATAAAGCAACAATCAAACAACCTTATGCTTTAAATAAAATTTACATTTTTTTATATTACACCCCTTATATCTCCCTAGGATTTAATTACACAAATAATATCAAACCCTTATGACTCCCAATGCACACACCATATAATTTATTCAATTTTCAAAATGAACCTTATACCTCCGACTAACTTTCAGACCCTTCTACAAAATTAAATATAGTTATCGAAGCAAAAATAATATTACCCAATACAACACCTACAAGTTTTGAACTTCAAACCTCCCTATTCCAAGAACTTTCCCGCTTGTAATTTGCGCTAACCACGCAGATGAAGGTAGTAATATCTCCCGTTTAGCTTATACCTTTTCTCTGGTAGTGATCCGAGAACTTTGACCCGATACCCTTTACCACACCTTAATTACCGCACAGCTACACACCCTCCTTGCTTCTAAGGAAGCACATACTCCCACTTTGACCTCTGACCAATACTCAGACCTTGACACCTATGTGTCGAATTAACCTTGTTCCTCAATTATCGTGCGACCAATACTTTTGATTCATTGCTCTCGAATATTGTGCATAACATGTTGCTCTTGTCCTTGATTTCCATGTTGTAGTGATTTATATTCAACACCAAGTGTTTTCGTAAGTTATCATGAATCACTTACCATCAATTCCTCATGGTTTTTGCAAACCCCATTTTGTTCCCTTGATCTATGCACATTGTTTCTTATTATCTCTCTAACGTATGTCTTTACCTCCGAATGAGTACTCTTCGAATTATATCTTTTTTTAACATCACACAACTTAATTTGAAGCCCTTGCTTTCTTTATATATGTCCATAAATCGAATGGTGACGTTGGCACGGTGTTTGGTTAAATCTCCAAACAAAATATTCGGTGGGAGTATAGTATATTTAAACTTTTTGTTAGTTTAAACATGGTGCCCATATTTAGGTAGTATATTTAAACTTTTAAATATTTAATTTTAAATTATTAAAAATAATTTAAATATTAAATAATTTAAATCATTTAAATATCTTTGGACCTTTGACCATAGCTTACAACCTTATTTCGTTTAGAATTTTCCTTTGGGGTGATTAAAACATTATTCTGATAAATTAAATAACCATCTTTTATCCCCTCTATATCCTGCTGAAAATATTTGTATTACTGATGACTTCATCTGGTGGCATCAATGGTGACATCAATGACAACTTTGACTTAGGGACTCAAAATGTCCAACAGATAAATTTTGACCAATAGGATATGGAGTACATACTAGTTTATAATTATGCATCTTAAATATTTGTAGTACATATCAACATATTTCCCTTTATTTAACCATTACTTTGTATTTGCATGATCCCTTATAATTTGCATGCCCAAAATAAATTTTATAGCACCCAAATTCTTTATGTAAAATTTAGAATATAACTGAGATATTAGTAACTTTATCATCTCCTTATTGTTACCAATTAATAACATGTCATCCACATACAAAACAATGATAGAAAAAAATTTACCTTCTTATTTCAAATACACACACGGATTTGCTTTACTTTTTCCAAGCCCAAGTGTCAAAACAAACCTATCAAATTTTTTGTTCTATATTCTTGGAGATTGATTCAAGTTATAAAGGGACTTTTTCAACTTGCATATCAAGTCCTCCTTACATTTTACCCTAAAGCATTCTAGTTGTGACATATATGTCTTCATCAATTTCACCATGTAAAAATATTATCTTTACATCCATCTATTATATTCCAAGATCAAAAGCAACAAAAATAGCCAATAGAAACATAATTGAAGTTAGTTTAGCCACAAAAGAAAAAATCTCACCAAAGTCAATTCCCTCAACTTGAGAATATCCTTTTGCTACCAGGTGATCTTGTACTTCTCCAACTTTTCTTCCACATTGTACTTCTTGAATACCCACTTACAAGCAATAAATTTTCTTCCAAGGGGTAATTTCATCAAGTTCCATGTCTTATTTTTATTCAAGGACTCAATTTCTTCTTCTATATCCCTTTTCCAAGACTTATTCTCACTTAACTGAAGTACCTCCTTTACAATCTTGGGTTCTTCATCATAAATTGATATATTAAATGCAGAACAAATATTTAAAGGGCTA
The DNA here is from genome assembly GCA_028583015.1 of Wollemia nobilis. NCBI lineage: Eukaryota > Viridiplantae > Streptophyta > Pinopsida > Araucariales > Araucariaceae > Wollemia > Wollemia nobilis. The sequence goes on along the minus strand of JAQPPZ010000293.1, from coordinate 455,994 downwards.
TACATTTTTGGGAGTCTTCTCACTCAATCTAATCTCTTGAAACTTGGAGTTCTAGGTTTTACATCTCCAACTTTCTTCTCACTTCTTCCTCTAAATTTTCCTCTTCAAACTCTCTTTGTACTTCATCTCTTCTATAGTTCCAGTTTCTACCATAGGTTATTCCTCCTGTTCCAATTTTAATTAAACTATTTCAAGTTATTTGCTTTGTTGCATTTCATTTTTTCAGAACCCCTTTTGTTTCTCTAAAGATCACATTATCAATATAAATATTTTTTTTGTGTTTTTGGGTTCCACATCTTATATCCTTTAACACCAATACTATAACTCATAAATATGTATTTTCAAATTTATAGTCTAGCTTAGTCCTTTTCTATTTTAGGATATACATATAAGCATTGCAACCAAAAACCCTTATATGACTGAGAGAGGGTTTCTTACTAGTCCATACTTTCTATGGAGTCTTGTACACCAAAGTTGAGGTAGTCATCTATTGATGAGGTAACAAGAAATTAACATGACTTCTACCTAGAATTTTATTTCTAACCCTACACCACTTAGCATGCTTCTGGCCTTATCCATCAATGTTTAGTTCATCCATTCTACAACTCCATTATGTTATGAAGTATACAAAGTTTTTTTTTGCATTTCTATTCCATAGTCCTTACAAAACTGCTCAAATTTATTATAAAAATACTCACCACCATTATCACTTCTCAAAACCTTTATCTTTTTCTCTATATGATTTTCTACAAGAGATTTAAACTCTTTAAATTTATTGAAAACATCATATTTGTTCTATAAAAAAATTACATAGGTATTTCTTGAAAAGTCATACATAAATGTAATAAAATAGATAGATTTACCTAACGATGGTACTTTTGCAGGTCCAAACACATCACTACGAACTAGATGCATAAATCAAGATGATAGTGATTCCATATGAAGTCTACATGAGTCGAAAGCAATGTCGACTATGGCATCTACTACACCATATTGTAGTATTTTTAGGGCTCTTGATCTGCAAACACTATGTGAACTTGCTCTTCATGAGTGTATTTGAAACATTGATGCGCAATGGATGGGACACACTTCATATCTTGAATCCAAGGTCTACAATACATGACACAAGGTTGATATGGTTTTGCACCCTACCTAGACAGGTAGGACTACAGTACCAACGGTAGAGTATATTGTGTCATTGAATGCCCAAAGTGTGTAAGTGGGTGCAACAACATAGGATACTAGAAATCCTAGGTGTTTTAGTGCTTTGGTTGTTATGATATTGCTCGATGAACCAGTGTCTATAAGCACTCTTTTGTATGGTACCTCATTTATGCATGCAATGATATGCAAAGGAGGATCTACCACATCATTGACAACTTTCTTAAGCTCATGCTCATGAAATGTTATGACTGGTTCCTTGCACTATTGCACATGACCTACAAAATCAATGAAAGAGTTAGAATCTTGTGGTTGCAACTCTATTGACTTTAAGATATCCATCAAGGCTTCCCTATGTAGAGGGGATTGTTGAATTAGCTCATATATGGATAATCTTGTTGATGTTGTCCTCAAGCTTTATGCAAGCTTGTTATTTATTGTTAATGTTGGCCTAGGTGGAAGGCCCTATACTACATGTGGTGTAGGTCATGACATAGTTGTAACATCACTCAAAGATATACGTGGTGCAACTAGGGTTGGATATCATCTATTCTTGGTCATAATACTAATCATTGCAACATACCCTTGCAAAGGGGGAGTTGTTTGCACCTCATTCATTGGTTTAGCAGGCACTATTTGTACCTCATGAGTTGGCAATGGGTCTTTGTATATACCCATATGTTGATTGTTAGGTGCTATTGGAGCATCTACTTGAAGTTCATTCCTTTCAATCATGTATTGTACTAGGTGTTTAAAACCATAGCATATTGGTAAATCATGGCCACTTTGTCGATGATATTTACAATATTGATCCTCTCGATGCCTCATAGGCTTTGGCTTCCCTGTATTTGGATCTATAGGCTTGATATTTGGTAGATTTAACAATTTTGCCACACACAATTGATCGAATAGAGAATCCATGAATTTAGTGAAAGGAGTAAATTATTGCTTAGATAAAGGTTGTTGATTCTATCCTTGGTTCGCTTGACCATTAGTATTATAACTCGCAAGAGGAGGTTGGGCTTTATAGTTCACCTTTGAAGGAGGTGTTTCTTGTGTAGGCCCAAGGACATTTATGGTTAATTTATTGACCATAGCAGGATTTGTAGGTGCTAAGCTACTCTTTGGGTTCTTTTTCCATTCCTTATTTTGAGGCTTTGCTATTTCTCCCTCCTAGATTTTTATTTCCTCTATATTTCTAGCCTATGCTAGAGCTTCTTCCAAACTATGATAGTGTTGCAACTGCAATATTAGAGAGATGGGATTCAAGCAACTCTTTGAAAACAATCGAGTTAACTAAGATATTGAAAATAGATAAGGTAGCTTAGCTAAAAGTGTTTGCCACCTGTTTCCATAGTCAGTTATTGACTCGTCATCGTATTGCTTTAACCCCGTGAGGTCTATTAATATCACCCTCCTTTTTGTGTTAAAGGTGAAATATTCTAAAAATGCGTCAGTGAATTGTTCAAATGTATGGATGTTGTGTCTTATAAGTTTGTTGAACCACTCAATGGTAGAACCAGAGAGGGTACTCAAAAAGGTTCTCAGGAGCAATACATCATTGTCCTATATGCTAAAGCACAAATTTAGAAATATAGTAACGTGCTCTTGAGCATCTTCTTCTCCCTTGAATCTATCTAGTTTTGGCATTTTGAAATGCTTAGGATATATCGGGGAAGGAATGGATGGATGTAGCGGCTGATTCTTCAACTGATGTAAAGTGGATTTTTGAAGCCCATTGCTAGTTGTATTACCTTCTATAGTTTCTATTTGTGTAAGCAAATATTGATACGCATCCGAGGATTTAATTTTCTCTTCTTTGTTTTGAACCCTTGGAGGGGGGTGAGGAATATTAAGCATGGGTTGGGGTGGTTGATGAAGATCACCCATACCCTCAAAAGGTGCTTCTACATAATCCTCATTTTTTTCCAAGTAATCGTAAGCCCCATATGGTGTCTTAGGTATGGGCCTACAAGGAGGAACAAACACCTCTTGAAGGCGTTCTATATTAGTCCTATTATATACATTTTGTTTAGGCCTAGGAGGTCTAGCAGGAAAAATTAGATTAGGTCTAGGAGACCTATCTTGTTGGAAATTAGGTTACCTCGGATGAGCCTCCTATCTACGCGTTTGGAGTAAGAACTCCATTATGCAAATTTTCTTGAATTTGTAATTCAAGCCTTTCTTTTTCTAATTATTGTCATTGCTCTAGAAGATCTAGGCGATTTTTGTTAAACCTAAGTTGATTAAAATTGGTTTGACGATCAACATAATTCTTGATCAACTGATTAATATGATCAGTTGTATTAGGTCCAAGTGCTTTAGCACTATTACCCTAATATCTATCCTAGGATCTAGTACAAATTTCCCTCAATTGAGGGAGGCTATGTTTAAATGAGGCTCACCCCTAAACAAATGCTCTCGATAAGCTACTAGTGTAGATATACATCATGCTTGCATTGACACATTTGAGTGATAGTTATATGGACTCTCATCAAGTATTCCCTCATAAACAAGGAAAGGTAAAGCAAAACTAGCTCGCTCATGGAGATAAGTATCATACTCATTATAATTTTTAAACCTTGAGGAAGGATGGTTTGAAATATTAAGATGATCGTTCAACCCTACCCTAGGTGAAAAATCATGCTATTGCACAATAGTGTGAGGAGTAGCTCAAGAAGGCACGTGAATGCATGGTATTTCTCTATTGGTAAGTGCTCCATCACATGGTGACTCTTATCAAAATAAGGCATTAGAAACATCTATATGAGGGACATGATTACCCCTATTTGGACTATTTCCTATGGGGGTACCCCGCATGGGAGTCCCTTGTTGGCTAGGTCCTCTTATTACTACCCTAGGAGTAACCATCCATTCATCTTCCACTAATCGAGTAGGGATATGGTTTCCTAAGTTGGGATTATCATCTGTGGGGTGCCCCGTGTAGGGGTCCCTTGCTGGATAGGTATCCTTTCAACCCCTCTAGGGAAAATAAGAGTAGGTGGTCATTAGTGAGGTATGACCATGTCCTTGGGATCTAGGCGAAGATGCTCTATGTCTTCTCCTTTACTCCCCGTAACATCCACCCTTAAATGGGCTTGGTTATAGGTATATACCATAGCTATGTACTCTAAACCACTATATGATTATTTTCTTTACACTTTTTATGAATTTGAAACAAACAAACAATAGAGACATGCAAGAAAAGAAATGATTATCTTTTTTTACTTTTAAATGTGAGTCCTAAACTATTTGTTGTGTTTCAAGATGTGTTTCTTTGTAAATAAAAATACTTCTTGTGTTTGATATTTTTTATGTAATTCTCAAAACTTTCAAGTGGTTTTCATCTATATACTCATAGCTCAACAACCGGTACTAAAATTTTGGTCGCGTGAACCAACAAAAGTATGGGGATGAAATCCATACCTGATTAGGGAGCATAGATCCTACCGATCCTCATCCAACACCCTATGCGCAGTGATACACCCCTCCAAAGAGGAATGCATGCTATTTTTTACACTTAGGATAGATCTTGGAGTCAGTATTGGCCAATAAAATAGGGTATGTAGGATTTGAGTCAATGGATGGAGATGCAGCCCACCGTCATTGTACTCTATCAGTGATTGGTAATGAAGTCCAACTCACCAACATTTAAGTGGATCGTGGTGTGTGTGTGTTCCTTTTAAAAACTTGAAATAAAATAATACAACATACAATTATGATTCACTAATATGCATGAAAGTATATTTTATATTCAGATTCGTTAGTAGCATAAAAGGAAAGCACTAAAATCAACCACCTATATGAACTTAACCCTTTTGGGCAAGTGGCAAGCATTCAACCAGATAAAAAGTAGTGATGCTACTATTCATTTTCCTATTTTTATTAGTTTGATTAATACAAAATTTATAACTACAATATCTAACTTTCAAAATCACGAAAGGAACAAGAAAAATTCAAATTAAAGCTATTTTGAACAGTAAAATCACAAATTGACAGTGTAAAAAGCTGAAATTTTAAACCTATAACTTGTTGTTTCCGCAAATTTTTACAGAAATCCTCTAGTTTTGTAACCATACCTGGTGGGGATGATTAGTATTTTAGGGGCCATCCCATGTTGTGTCACTTAGCTGGTCATCCCTGCCTGTGTCACCTAGCATAAAAGGGGTCATTTATACTTAGAATGGTCAAAACTTGCAACATACAAAACAGAGAATGGAGGTCAAAATTAGCACATTCAAAAGGAGAGAGATAAATAATCTCAAATACCGTGATCGCCACTAAAGAAATTAAATTTATGGCACGTCTTATATGTGTTCTTTATTGAAATGTAAAGCGATATTAAGTAAGCATTACAAAGGAAAGTGCATGAATATGTAATCTATTGAAATGATGAATAATGTGCAATAAAATATGGTGGATTCCTCCTTGTATTTATTCATTCATGGATTCAAATGAGATTATAATACATCCCCCTTTGAGGGATTTCCTTTGATACATTTCAAAACTTGCAAAATGCAATAGGGATCTAATCCCTTCAAGGAGGTTTATGGCATGCTTCAACGTTCCTTTCGCATCCCAAAATCAAGAGCTATTCTTGAGCCTATCCTTCTATGCTTCTTAGCTCCTCCCTTCTATATATAATACCTGCACCTACACACAAGGTACTGAAAGGGGTTAATAGCATATGAGTTTATTGATTCATAACCTTGCAGACATAGAAAGCATGCATCTAGGATTAAAAAAACTTATCTATAATAAATCAAAACAACTACAAATGATATATAATTTAAGCATGATGATATCTAGATGGTGACCTATCCAAAAAACATGCACCTATCTAATGCATCAATCAAAATCAACATGAAAGCACAAAATTATAAACAAGATTGCATATGACGAGAAAATGGATGTTTCTTTTATTAATATTGAAAATGAATCTCAGTTACAATTATACCCCTCTTAGGGTCACCCAAATGTTGATACAATTCCAAAGCCCCCAATGGGGTAGGCACAATACTAATCCTCTCTAAATACTCACAAACTACTCTAGGGTGTAGTTGACCCTATTCTTCGCATTGAGGAAGGAATTGAATTATTGAACCTCCTTCGAACCTACTTTCCTATGGTAAAGAAATAACATAAAAGTATTATACAAATAGGCAACCTCTGTAGCACCCTAAAATTGGTGCAGTTATACCTTAATAAAATGATAAAAATTTGAATTTTAAACCAAACCGCCCGTTAACCACCCGTTACTTGCTTTCCTCGTTTTTCATGCCATTTTTAGAATTTTTTTTTACCATTGGACGATATCGTCGCATATTAGACAAAATCATCCCAAATATGACGAATTCGTCTGGAACAGAATGTCTAGACGATTTCTTCCCAAAATCAAATTTTTATACTTAGCTTCTATTCCAACAGCTCCTCTAACTTGGGCAAAAAGTGTGTATGCGTAGTTAGAGTCTCCCCCATTGGAGATCTCCCAAATTGGGATGATCTCCAACCTCCTAACCTCTCCCTAATCCTATATAAACTGAGATTTTCTTAGTTTATCCCCCTGACTCTCTGCCTAAACCCCCTTGAACCCCCTAGTTGACAGATTTATCTACAGAGTTAGCTCCTTGTGCATCCTCGTACTATTGTTTGTATTTCGTGTTTGAAGTTTTCTTGCAATAATATTATTATTTTTCAGTCAGAGCAGGCTTGGATTGTCTTTGACGATTCTAGACAATTTTGGGCAATCCTATCGTAGATCAACGACGATCTTGTATGATTGGAGGCGATATCAACTGCAGTCCATATTGGGGGCAATAAGAGCCCAAATTTTGCATTTACTTATCGTTTCTCTTCATTTTCTTACGCATTAGCTTGGTTTATTTTATTTCTACATCCTGGAGTTCACCTCATTTAGCATAGATATATGATAAAGTCAAAATAAATTATCAAACTGATTCATTTCCTTTTAATTGCTATCTAGATCTATCATTTAGGCAAATTCATTATTATTTCTATCATTTCCCCTTGCTTTTGCAGTTGCATTTTTGGTATTTTGTATCTGTTTTTGTGATTGTAGGATTCTAACAAATTCGTCTGACAAATTCGTCAGATCTCAGACGATCCCGTCTGATCTCATACGATCGACTATGATCTTAGATGATTATGTGCAATATCAGATGATTATGTACAATTCAATATGATTTGTACTGCTACAAACCGCAGAATCTTCATTCAGAAATCCGAAATCAGGTATATTCTGTCTTATTCGGTACATTCTCTATGTTTAGCATTTATTCATATTTTTTGTATCCATAAAAATCAGCATTGGCATATAGAATAGTTTAGATTCATCTTAGCCAAACCTAAGAATTGAATTATTAAAGCGCAAAATGAACACATCAAACCTACTATCAACCTAGGTGTGGAAATTGCCACTCAAAAGTTTCCTGGTGAACCCACCATCCGTCGAAAATTCACCCTTATACCCCTCCCCCGAGAGGCGGGACCTTCAAAGGGCCTCTCAGTTCAAGGTATTGTCCCATCCTTCTCGCATCCTCCTTCTAGGTGTGGATCCTATAGCCTGAAGGTAAGGATGTGAAAAATTTGGAGCGATACATTTTGGTGAACCCGACGTGAAAACTAAAAACCTTTTGAAAACAATCAAAAAAAAAAAATCATAAATGCATTTAGAACAAAAGATTGCATATCACATTTAGATGGTATATTATAATAAAAGACGAGTTTTCACCATTAATGTTGAGAATCAATTAGCAGCTATAGATATTACTTCTGTACTTAGAGTACCTCAAACAAATAGGGTTCAACCTTTATGGGACGAACTTAATAGGAGATTGAATATCATTGAATATAGAGCAACCGAACTTAGGCAAATCAAGAGGTTTGTCCTAGATAGAATCCTGGATCCTGATCAAGTGACATTGTATCATGAGCTTCAGAGACCTTGCCATAGGTGGTTAGCAGATAAAAGAGCCCTTGTGTCTTCTGAATTGTACACCTTTGAGGAATACCTCGACAATGTAGTTGTAGTACATAAATTTCTATCTCGTATAAAGGATTAAGAGGTCGTTCTTACAGATAGAAAAATATGGAATAGATAACCTAGACGTGTGTTATACCAAGAGTATTGCCATGAACTATATTTTTACAAGACAGAGTCAGAAGTAGATAACATCACCATAGAAAATTTTCTTAAGTTCCTAAAAAACCATTTCCAATTTGAAGAGGAGCATTTCATGACTCCTAATGAACTTGATCCTATCAATGACATCTATAAACTATTTATAGAAAACTAAGCTATTCTTTTGTTATTGTTATTTCTTGCATTTACTGTGTTGTTTATTGTCTTTATAATCATAAAAATAGAACAAAATAATAATAATTAAAAAAATCAAAAAAAAATATTTTAAGTATTATAGTAGGTATATAATTAAAATATATACCTCCCAAATTTGTTACAAATATATATATATATATTTGCTAAAATCTAAATTTAAACATAATGACTAGACTCAGGAATGGAAAACAGACTGAAGTAGAAGAAGATTGGTTAAGAAAACCAGGAAATAACCCAGATATCCTTCCTGAAGACCCAATTCAGGAAGAAGGAACCTTCAACCAACAAGAAGAAGAATTTGTTGTAGGAAATGAACAAAAATAAAATGATAGAGAGGAAATATCCTCATCCCCTAAAATATCTCCAGAAGGAGTCTACATTTTTGAGAACATGGAACATTTCTGGAAGTTCCTCAATACTAATATTAGCACTCTTAATAGAGCAGTCCATATGGATAAGGATCAAATTAGTGACACTCAAGCAACCCTAGAAGACATATATCACACATGCACTAATCCCTTGTCCTTCGTTGATCAAGAAAGTGATCAAGCTGGACCATCCAATTTAGATATGGCCGCTATAATCCAGAACACACAACAACAGGTTACCCAACCACCTAGAGTGCCTGTTATCAAGCCTAGGGTTATTCCCACACAAAAGAAACCTTCATTGACTGCTCTATTTCACCAACTATTGATCAATATACCTCAAATCAACAAAAGCCTAAAACAAAACCAAATACCAATTTCCAACAATCTGGGATACAACATAATGCTACAACAAATCTTCTTCATAATACTCTTCCTACCAACCATTTGCATAACAACAATATAGCATCTAATCCTTATGTCACGCCTTCCTACGCTCACAAATCCCATACTCATGTACCACCAAACCAATATGGTGGACAAACTGGTAATCTAGAAGCCATGGTGAAACAATTAGTCTCCCGCATGGACCAGATAGATCCTTACCGTCCCTCGTACAATTATCGAGAGATGTGTAGTCAGCCTCTAGATCCTATAGTTGTAGCACAACCATATCCTAAACACTTTCCTATGCATGTCCTACCTATATATAAAGGAACTGAAGATCCCATAGAGCATCTTCGTATGTTTAGGATAGCATGCCATGATATATCCCATGATGATTTGTTATTACTAAAAATGTTCCCAAAAATTTTAGGAGGGATGGCATTGGAGTGGTATTATCAATTACCCACTCATTCTTTGAGAAATTTCAAAGAGACCATCGAGTCTTTTGTGCATAAATTTAGTGCCTATATTGAAAGGCATGTAACTATTAAAGATTTTTACAACCTAAAACAAGACAAAGATGAGTGTTTTGTTGACTTCTTAGCTCGATGGAGGTAGTTGATAGGAAAATTACACTTTGTGTTACCTTATCGGGAAATGTTGGATATATTTATCAATAATTTACAAGAACAACTATCCTATGAATTATCAACTGCTACCTTGACCACCTTCGATCAAGCTATATATTTAGCTCAAAGAGTGGAAGATGCTCTTGTTAGGAGAGGTCAACTTAAAAAGAAAGATGATGAGAAAACATCCAAAAATCAATATAAAAATAAACAAGTTGTGGGTGATGGAGTCATTGATAGCAGAAACGTTGCCAATGTTAATACTGTGAAAACCATAGAGAAATTTATACTAAAACCTCCTAATAAACCACCCCGATAATTTACTAGGTTAAATCAACCCTTATCAACCATTCTCTCGCAATTACTAGCACGAGGAATGATCCAATTACCAAATATCTGGTAACCTGATCCAACTATACCCAGATACAGAGCTGATTTACATTGTGATTTCCATAGAGGGCCTGGACACGCTACCAACTCTTGTAAAATATTCAAACATAAAATACAAGACCTGATTGATAACAATGAGATGGAGGTGCAAGCCTTTCAACCTAAACAAAATCCTTCTAATAATGCTCAAAAGAACATCCTCCAAAATCAGAATTAGAATGCCAATCAATCATTGGACATATTTCAACATCCTTTACCAAAGCATGGTAAATAGGTGGCTAATCAAATTGAGCATCATAATGTTCCCCCTCCTACCCGATATGTAGGAACTATTAGTGGACATTCACCTACCCATGATGTGGAAGTATTTGACACAACTTTATCCATGGTTATGGCCAGACCTCTACATAATATTCGGACACATGATCTTAGTGATACTGAATATGAGACTGAAAGTGACATGGAAATCACTTCAAATAAATCGAATAGTTCTGAAGATGAATCATATCCTATTCAACCTATCACAAGTTCTATGGTTCCAGAATAACCATTTCCTAGAAGAGTCACTACTCGACCATCGTCTCAACAATTACTTTCTAATGAACAAGCCATAAACACTAGACCAAGGCCCATTCATCATCCCCAAAATAATATTTTAGGTACCATTAGAGCCGTTACCAGACAACAGGCTCAAAACTCTCAACAAGATCAAACTCAAAACGATGGATCAACTCCATTTGTTTTGAAAAATCCCAATAGAGAGAATCATGCACCTAATGTTCAACCTAAGCCTCCTTATAATATTAATGGACAATTATCAAATACTACAGCTAGAATTTCCCTTTTGGACCTTTTAATATCTTCTCCTACCCATAGGGATGAATTAATGCTCACATTAAGCCAAATGATGGTACCACAAAATATTCAACTTGAAGCCATGTCCAATACTATCATAACTCGAGAAGTTGATTGTATTGACTTCTGGGATAGAGATATACCACAACATAGTCTACATAAGGATAACCCCTTATATATTACTGCCCTAATTGGAGATGTAGCAGTTAAACGAGTCTTGATTGATAATGGTTCATCTTTAAACATATGCACTTTTGACTTCTACCAAATATTTGGGTTTAGAAGTGACGAAATGAAAAGAACTGATATGATTATAAAAGCATTCAATGACAAAACACAAGAAACATGTGGAGTTATTACTATTCCATTGCAAGTTGGTCCTAGAACCTTAGACACAATTATGTTTATTGTGCATTGCCCTGCATCGTACAATATACTTTTGGGTCACCCTTGGATCAACATGATGTGAGTTGTTCCCTCAACTTTACATCAGTGTGTTAAATTCAAATTTAAAAATCAGTTGGTTACCATTCATGGTGATCCTAAACCCTTTGATATGTGTGCTTTGGCAAAACCTGTTGGAGTTCAATTTTGCCCTGCACTATCATCCACACATCCTAATTCTACTCATCCATCTAAACGTGTGAAACACACACCCATAACATCATCTACCTTTTCCCCATCAACTACACCTCTACATATAGCTCAACCATCTTCCGAAAAAACCACATTAGGACCTCGAAAAGATCCTAAAACTACAACCAATGCTTCTTGTTTTACTCCTATAACTTCCATACCAATAGACTCATCCATCGATATCTCTATAACATCTACATCCACTACAAGCATACTTTCCACATCTGAAAACATAGGAAATGATCCTTCTACTTCTTACGCTCTTACTGACGAGCTCTTACCCGATTTATCTAAAATTCTTGTATCAGAGAAAACAAACGTTGCTATGCAATATTACCATATTTTAAATAAATTGCCACCCTCTCCTCGTACCTTGGGCCTCCCACAGCCTATGGGAAGTATCTACCAAGTAGAGAGTTGTTCTTTTATTTATAAGGGATATGACTGGGGAAGGATACCTAGAAACATCAAGACTCATTATGATGGGTATGCTCGCTGTTATTTTGCTAATGATTATATCAAAGCTAAGCCTATAATGCTTAAATTGGGATATAAAGGGAAAGGTTTGGGACCTTTCCAGAATGGTATGAAAGAACCTTTTGAGGTAGAACCTTGGCCTGCCCGATGTGGTGTGGGCCTATTTTCTAGTAAAGGTCAGCCCTTCCCATTCGAGGATGATGACCATCTCATATGTTACCAAGATTATTTGGATAAACGTGATGCTTTGCATTTAAGGGATAATCCATTTACATGCAATATGCTATCCATAGCTTACCTTGAGATGATTGTCGAATCCGACGATGATTTGGAGGGGGATATCTTTCATGATGTCTCCATTGAGGAATTGTTATATAACAGATTTTATTTTGATGGCTCTATACCTAGTATAGCCCAGCTTGAGGCCACGACTCCTCAAGACGAATTATCCAAGCTAACTTTGGAAGAATTACAAGAATTAGGTGTTTCACCCGTTGCATCTAATTTTGAGAGAGATCTACACAGGGAAGTAGAAAACATCACAAAAATTAACATTGGAACCAAATATAACCCTCACATAATCAACATTGGATCAAACTTGAGTCAAGAAAAACAATATGCATACATTACAATTCTTAAAGAATATGAAGACGTTTTTGCTTGGACATATGAAGATATGCCAGGTTTAGACCCTTCTGTAGTTATGCATCACCTAGTAGTCCATCCGGATGCTAAACCTGTTAAATAGAAACTTAGAAAAATGCATCCTAAAGTGGCCTTACTAGTCAAATGAGAATTAGAAAAGCTCTTGAAAGTTATTTTTATACAAGCCATTGATTATGTTGAATGGATCTCGAATGTAGTTCTGATAACTAAGAAAGAAGCTACCAAAGTTAGGGTTTGCATAGACTTTAGAGATATTAATGTTGCATGCCCTAAAGACGATTTTCCTCTTCCCAACATGGATCAGATCATTGATTTTACTGTTGGGAGCGGAATGATATCCCTAATGAATGGATTCTCTGGTTATAATCAGATCAGGATAGCTCTTAAAGATCAGGCTAAAACAACCTTTATTACCCCTTGGGGGACCTTTTGTTGGAAAGTGATGCCATTCGGTTTAAAGAATGCAGGTGCAACATATCAACGAGCCATGACTTATATATTTCACGATATGATGCATGATATTCTACATGATTATGTAGACGATATTATAGCCCGTTCCATCAAAGGAGATGATTATTTAGTTGAATTGAGAAAAGTATTTGATCGGTTAAGGGAATATCTTATCCGATTAAATCCAGCCAAATGTATATTCAGAGTTAAGTCCGGTAAATTATTGGGGGTTATAGTCTCTTTACGTGGCATTGAAATTGACCCTCTCAAGATCGCGGCTATCACTGATATGCCTGCACCCACAAATATATCTGAATTATGAATTTTATAAGGTAAGCTTCAAGTTATTCGTCGCTTCATCAATAAGTTGGCAAACAAAACCAGACCCTTTATTAAGCTTCTTAAAAAAGATGTCTCTTTTCATTGGAACGACGAATGTTAGAAAGCATTCGAACTCCTCAAACAGTATCTCCTTAACCCACCAGTACTTTCCCCACCTAGATCTGATCGTCCATTTATCTTGTACATTTCTGCTTCAGATTGTGCCTTAGGAGCTATGTTATCTCAACTTGACAATGAGAAGAAAGAACATGCTAATTATTACATTAGCAGAACCTTAATCAGTTATGAAACTTGCTACACAGCATTAGAAACTATGTCTAGCAGTCATATTTTCTACACAAAAACTATGCCATTATATTCTCGGTCAGAAAATGTATGTTATTACTAAATTCGACCCTTTGCAATATCTCATGAGTCGACCGTACTTATCTGGTCGCACAGCCAAGTGGGTTCTTGCGCTAAGCGAGTTTGAACTCATGTTTATAGGATAGAAGTCTGTTAAAGGTCAAATCATAGCAGATCAATTAGTTGTTGCACCCTTAGAATCTACCCATCCCCTCATCATTGAGTTTCCTAATGAATGCCTTAAATTAGAGGCAGACCATCCTGAGCAATGGTCCCTATACTTTGACAGAGCCCGATGCATGAGTGGGGCTGGTGCAAGTATTATTTTAATATCTTCGCAAAAACATCTTATACCTCTATCCTTCAAACTAACATTTGCTTGTACTAATAATACTGCTGAATATGAGGCTCTAATCCTTAGATTACGAGCTGCCTTGGCACTGAAAATTAAAAATTTATTGGTTTTCGGTGATTCTCAACTTTTCATAAATCAAATCAATGATGTTTATCAGACCAGAGATGATAAATTGTGTCCATACAAAGCATATGTCTTACAATTATTATCTTTATTTGATCAAGTTACCTTGGAAGCTATTCCTTGAACTAGCAATCGTGCGGCTGACGCTATGGCTACAACTGCATCTCTTTTGCCCTTGGAGTTAGATGAAGAATATGCTACCATCATTATTCGTCGACTCCAGAACCCGCTTCAAGAAAATCATGCTTAGAACCTTTGGATGTGTTTCTAATCAACAAAACTACTCCCGAACCATGGTACACTAATTTATTTAATTTTTTGCAAAATGGGACCTTTCTTGAAGGTTGTAATAGCAACCAGCGCAGGTTATTACGTAGACGAGCAAGTCACTTCATGATTATTGGTAATACCTTGTATAGGACATATTTTGAAGGCATCTTATTGAGATGTTTGAATCTAGCAGAATCTAAATCAGCTTTGAGTGAAGCCCACAATGGATCTTGTGGGGGGCATTTTAGTGGTAGCGCCATTGCTAAGAAGCTCCTTAGGATAGGATATTTTTGGCCTACCATGGAGAATGATGCACATGCTTATGTGCGTCATTGCGACAAGTGCCAAAAACATGCTAACCTTGTCCATGCGCCTGCACAAGAACTGCAGGCTATTTCATCTCCTTGGCCCTTTTCAAAATGGGGCTTAGACATCATTGGAAAAATCAACCCTGTGTCGTCTGATGGACACAAATTCATTATAACCGCCACCGAGTATTTCACGAAGTGGGTTGAAGCTATGCCATTAGCTTCTTGCACTGGAACCCAAGTTTCCAAGTTTATTTTTAATCAAATTATTTGTAGGTTCGGAATTCCTGTAAATCTCATCTCAGATAATGGAACTTGTTTCAAAAATAAAAATGTCAAAAAATTATGTCAAAAATATAAAATTCAACATCGTTGGTCCACTCCTTATTATCCTCAGGGTAATGGCCAAGCAGAAGCATCTAATAAAACATTAATCAAAATCCTCAAAATACTGGTCAATAAATCTAGTCGAGATTGGCACATCCAATTATATTTGGCTTTGTGGGATTATCAAACTAGCGTTCGCACCCCCACAGGTACTTCACCTTTTGTTTTGGTCTATGGAGCTGAAGCAGTTTTTCCCTTTGAATTAGAAGTTCCTTCTTTGGCTCTGCTACTTCAAGATACTGAAGTAGGAGATGAATATTGTGCTAATAGATTTAGTCAGCTGGAACTTCTAGATGAAAAGTGCATCAATGCTTTGAAGCATCTTCATGCCTACCAAAACAAGCTTAAGAGAGCATACCTCAAGAAAGTTCATCCTCGATCCTTTGAGATCGGTGACCTTGTCTTAAAAAAAAATCAAAAAAATACTAATACAACTAAAGACCTTAAAGGTAAATTTGAGCCCAACTGGCTTGGACCATATGTCATCACTGCTAAATTTGGATCGGACGCATATCGATTAGCTACCTCATATGGTAAATATCTTAAAGCATCTTAAGCGTTATTATGCATAACATTGGGTCATTTCATCATTTGTATATATTGTTATTTTGCATATTGTTTCATTTTCATCATTCATATAAAAATTTGCAAAAAATGGTAACAGTCTTTATTCTTTCTTTTCATCACTCAAAATCAAAATATAAAAACATCAAAAACATCTTTTATTTTCGTACTTGTCAAATCGTGAAGTATTGCAGTTATATTTTCAATTATTTTGGATAAATTAGCATTTATTTGGAATCTCGCACTTTCACACTCACATGCATAAATGTCTTGATTTTATTTGATATGATTATTAATTTCTCATATATCAAAGTCCACAGTTGAATTAAATAAAGTTTTGAGCATAGAGAATTGATCTTGTTATTTACTTGAACCAAGCATATATTTTCATATTAAAATGATTTCATTGCAAATTCAATATGATGCTACATAGTAGAAGTGGTTTCTTGAGCGAAAAGTTTCCCCTGCTATCCTATCATGCACATGGTCTAGAATCTTTGAGAATTGACAAAAGGACAAGCTCACCCCTACCCAGAATAAAAATCCCTTGCTCTACAGCTAATCCTAGCAAGTATCCCTAGCATAGGAAGAAAAATAAAAGTCAAATA
Organism: Wollemia nobilis; assembly: GCA_028583015.1. Taxonomy (NCBI): domain Eukaryota; kingdom Viridiplantae; phylum Streptophyta; class Pinopsida; order Araucariales; family Araucariaceae; genus Wollemia; species Wollemia nobilis. The sequence continues at coordinate 439,316 of JAQPPZ010000293.1, read as the reverse complement.
AAATGAGAAAAAGAAAAATATCATTTTGTACCATCGCAGCAATATTTCAGCATTATCTCAAGTTCCAAGCAAAATAAAAAAATAAAAAAAAGAAGAAAAGAAGAGAAAAATAAAAGGCAAAAGCAAAATGCAATAAATCCCTTTCTCTACCCCTTGAAAAGAAGAGAAGGGTGAATGAGCTTGAATCCCTGGAATTCTCAATTATTCGAAAACTATGAGGTAAGCCCCATAACAGGTGGTTTGTGCCCAACCCGCTTGGCCTTGGGTAATCCCTAGCGTGGTGATATGTCTGTCACATTAGCAACCTTATTTTGTACAGACCTATGTCGGCTTATGGATTAGCTAGCTCTTGATAACCTAACTTACACAGTAGTTTGGTACAGTTACATGCATATAAATCATGGTTAAGGAACACTTATTTGGTTAATTCAAATTACTTATATCAAACTATCTTGCTCAAAATTGGTGAACGAACAATACAATTGCACACACATTTGTATTTGAGAGATTCTCTATCATTATGATAAATCAAGATCGGCAATGAACTCACATATGCACATGAGGGTTCCTTACAAATCTACATTTGTCTTTGAGATAATTTAAAATATTTTTGCAACTCTTTTGGAATAAATTTTATTCTTATTTCAGAACATCTGTTTAGTATAAAAACAATTACATACATTGTTTTAAAAAATCCAAAATTATTTTAAACAACCTATTACAAAATCTAGCAAATAAAGTCAAGTTTGTATATTATTATTTTCTGTTTATCAAAAATCAAAAATCAATCATGCAATAAAACTAAAATATCAATTTCTTCTTTGGATTTTGCGATGATGGTATAAGTCTCTACCTATAATTCTATGCCTAGCGCAAACAATTGTCCTAATTTTATTTTTCCATTCATTTAAACAAAAAAACATATGGCTTACATCATTATGTTACCCAATTGTGCTTTAAAAAGAAGGCAAATTTTTCTATTTCATGTCATTATGTCAACATTCAATTTTGCAACCATGGTATAATTTCTAAGGAATTGTTCAAAATTTTATCACACTTAGGAATTTATGCCTAGCAAAATCATATTTTCTTTAAATATGTTATGTATAATATTTTTTATGAAAATCTGAAAACAAATCATCACCATCATCACTCCCATCATCACAACCCAAAAGTCTTAAGACAGTCTCTTAAGCACTTTTTTTTTTAACAATATTTCTATATTGGGATTAGCTTAACGACCTAGAGAGCAACGACTCCATGAAATGGTCTATAACAACGATAATGTCCTTTGAAATTATTGTTAAAAGTCCCTTTTATTTTTCATCAAATCACCTCAACAAAACAACCAATTTATTCACATCAGATTATTTCATTTACAATTTTATGCCATGACATAAAAATTATAATTTATTTCCAAACGACATAATTACATGAATCATCAATCAACAAATCCAAAATTAAAGCATCATACACCATTTACACAAGTCATATCATCAAAAATATCATATATATATATCAAAAATTTATGTACATCATATCAAAACTGGACTGGTATGCCACAATCAATAACCTGGCATACTCAATCCTCTCAAAAAATATATAATAATAATAATCTCTATGCAGTGAGCGTCTAGTCTCGAGAATCCCTCAAGCTCTCAGCCTCATCTCCTCTCCTGCCCTGAGGTGGAGGAGGAGGCCCCATCAGAGTTCGCCCTGTGTCGTGGGTCCTCGACATCGATCGTGATGATGTCCTTGACAACCCCATCCTAATTGACCCCGCAATGTCGACTGGCAGCTATAACCTCTAGCTCTCTGGAACCATATGGTAGTATGCTCCCTGGTAAAACGCAGTCTGAGCCATAGACCATGCCAACTCCTGCATGCATGCTCCTCCGCCTCGATCTCTGAGCTGTGTAGCCTCATCCTACAGTGTCTGCACCTGAGCCCAAAGGTTGGTAACCTCAACCTGGAGAGCCGTCGTCTCATTGCTCTCCCCTACATCGACACCCTTGCCCTTATCGGGTGATGGTGGTCTCTCCCCCTTCTGATAAGGGAGTCCCTCCTCCCTCCTCCCTATCTTTTGTGGTCTTTTTGGATCTTGTGCCATCCTCTAGCATCTCTCCTGCAAAGAACGTCGTTGCTCTCTCCTGTTGCGACCCCGTGCTGCCTCAATAGCAGCCTGATGTTGCCTCCCCAACCGTCGCACCATGGCGTGCATCAGACCTTGTGCCCTCGTCATCTGAGGAGTGCAGATGTCTATGTACCAGGCATCGTATCCATCGGTAACCCTAGTGTCGTCACCATCCACTGGCTGGATGGGGGCATCATCTGTGTCCTAATTCCATAATCATTGCATGTCTGGAGCCCTGCTCAGTGTGGTACTATCCCGAATAGTCCAGGAGTACTCGTAATCCCTGAGAGAAGGGATCGCCTACTATAGATCGAACTGTCATAGAACCCGGTCATAGCGGTGGAGCTCTACCTCTCCCCGCTCCATCCGTAGCTAGCAAACTCGCCTGATGCGAGCCAGATCCTGCCCATCCTCTGCCCACCCTGGGTGCTCTTGCCACGGCCTTCAGGTAATCTGGTCTAGGATGAGGTCATTTAGCAACCTCTGTGACATCGACAGATCTATCTGCCACTGTGACCCCCTTTGTAGCCACTAGTAGAAAACCCGGGGCCTCTCCCAGTCAACCCCTGTCAGTGGGAGCTCTACCAGCCTCCGCACTACAATGTGTTCCTAGCACCAAACCTGTAGTAGCGATGTCAAGACCAAACATTGGCCTCCCTTGTATACGACCCCGTGCAGGATCCTATACAAGCGGCATAGTACAAAGCTGCCCCATGCAAACCTATGCCTGTGGTCTCTCATGTCGCAAACCACATCTGATAGGAGCCATGGTAGTCTACACCCGCTCTGGTGGCACAGCAGTAAGCCACCTACTACCTTGGCCAAAACTCGAGTCAGCCTAGATGCCCCAGGCATCTGCCTCAGAGACTCGATGTTCACTCCACCCTTCTCCAGGGTGAAGCTCGGGTCCTCGGTCAACCTTATCATCGTCTGGCACTGATTGGCCACAGGCATCATCAACCGTCTCTGTATGGGGATCCTCATGATCCTCCATACATCCTCTAGTGTGGGAGCCATCTCCCCTATTGGTAACCGAAAGCAAGACGACCCCAGATACCACCTCTTTACTAAGGCTGTCAGCAGCCCCATGTTCGTCGGTACTTGTGACATCTCCGCCACATGTTGTAGCCTGACCTGTGCTAGTCGTCTCTTAGTCCCTCGTATTTCCATTTTTTACTCTTTAGTAATCCCCTCTGCAAAACAAACAATAAAACAATAAAATTCATTAATCAACCAATCATTAAAATCAAATTAAATACATTTTAACCAAGCTTAATTTCATCAAGTAATGATATCATCCACCATTGGCTGATATCGTCCCACATTGGGCAAAATCGTCTTTTGTTAGGATGAAATCGTCTCTAATTTCGCAACTTGGGGATCGCCCCTTGTTGGACGGGATCGCCCCTATTTCATCAATTTTTTCATCTGACGAAATCGACGATTTCGACGAAATATGGACGATTTCGTCCCGATGGCGTCGACGGCCTAAAAACGGCCGCGATGCCCCAGAACGGTCTAAAATTTACAAACAAAAAATTGCCTAAATTAAATTCAAACCTAATTTACTAGGATTAGATCATTACCTGTAGCCCGTGTCGGACCTTTTTCGATCAGTGCGCTGTCTCGACCATTTTGCCTACAGAGCTCTAAAACCAGTAAAAATAAATAGTAAAAATGAATTAGGGTTTTACCCTATTTTCTTAATTTTATTTAAAATCAACAACATTTTTTTTTACAATTTTGCTCTTCTGCGCTTTTACCTCAAACGTTCGATTTGGAAAAAAACACAGATGGGGCACCATAGTCAACAGTCGTATGATTCGACCAAGAATCGTCGTCTAGAAAATTGAGTACAGTTTTGCTTTCTCGTAAAATAGGAAGAACTCGTCTTTAACGCATTTTCTTCAGAAAATTCGCTAAAGAGGGGGCAAAATGTAGCACCCTAAAATTGGCGTAGTTAAACCTTAATAAAAAGATAAAAATTTGAATTTTAATCCAAACCACCCGTTAACCGCCCATTACCCGCTTTTCTCATTTTTCGTGCCATTTTTAGGATTTGTTTTGACCGTTGGATGATATCGTCGCAGATTAGATGAAATCGTCTCAGATCTGATGAATTCATCTGGAACAGAATGTCTAGACGATTTCGTCCCAAAACCAAATTTTCATACTTAGCTTATGTTCCAATAGCTCCTCTAACTTGGGCAGAAAGCGTGTCTGCGCAGTTAGAGTCTCCCCCGTTGAAGATATCCCAAATTGGGATGATCTCCAACCTCCTAACCTCTCCCTAATTCTATATAAACTGAGATTCTCAGTTTATCCCCCTGACTCTCTGCTTGAACCCCCCTGAACCCCCTAGTTGACAGATTTATCTGCAGAGTTAGCTCCTTGTGCATCCTCTTACTATTGTTTGTATTATGTGTTTGAAGTTTTCTTGCAGGAATATTATTATTTTTTAGTTGGAGCAGGCTCGAATCGTCTCTGACGATTCTAGACAATTTCGAATGATCCTGTCGCAGATCGACAACAATCTTGTACGATTGGAGGTGATCTCGACTGCAGTCCATATTAGGGGCAATCAGAGCCCAAAGTTTGCATTTACTTATCGTTTCTCTTCATTTTCTTATGCATTAGCTTGGTTTATTTTATTTCTGCATCCTGGAGTTCACCTCATTTAGCATAGATATATGATAAAGTCAAAATAAATTGTCAAACTGATGCATTTCCTTTTAATTTCTATCTAGATCTATCATTTAGGCAAATTCATTATTACTTCTATCATTTCCCCTTGCTTTTGTAGTTGCATTTTTTGGTATTTTGTATTTGTTTTTGTGATTGCAAGATTCTGACGAATTCGTTAGCCGAATTCGTCATATCTCAGACAATCCTGTCTGATCTCAGATGGTCGACTGTGATCTGAGATGATTATGTGCAATAGCAGAAGATTATGTACGATTCGAGATGATTTGGACTGCTACAAACTGTAGAATCTTCATTCAGACATCCGAAATCAGGTATATTCTGTCTTATTCGGTATATTCTCTGTGTTTAGATTTTATTCATATTTTTTGTATCTATAAAAATTAGCATTAACATATAGAATAGTTTATATTCATCTTGGCAAAACCTAAGAATTGAATGATTAAAGCACAAAATGAACACATCAAACCTACTATCAACCTAGGTGTGGAAACTACCACTCAAAAGTTTCCTGGTGAACCCACCATCCGTCGAAAATTCACCCTTATACCCCTCCCCCGAGATGCGGGACCTTCAAAGGGCCTCTTAGTCCGAGGTATTGTCCCATCCTTCTCGCATCCTCCTTTCGAACGCGGATCCTATAGCCTGAAGGTAAGGATGCAAAAAATTTGGAGTGATACAACCTTTCATGATGAGGCCCTTTGAGGAAAGTATGCATAAATATGTCATAAAAACTATAAAATCAAGAATATGTATAAAATATATTAAACTTGTGCAATATTCATAAATATTGTTAGAAAAATAAAAGCGGGAAGTGCAGCTATCTATCTACTGATTCAATTACATGGAATGAAACAATATAGCATGAAAATAAGCCATTGATATCCTACTTGCTATGATGAAAATAAGATTGATTAAACCCTAAATATACCGATCAGATTGTCTCTAAATATGAATTAATCCACTAAAATAACTAATTTAACCTAATTAAGCATACTAAAATAGAAATAGTAAGGAGATTTGTCACATGTTGCAAACCACAACTCTGATGAGCGGTCTGCACTGTACACTGTGGTTGTTAGCCACGACTAGAAATCAAGTAAGTTTACCCTCCAAATCTAGGGTTGTGGGTTTGATCATCCTTGTCCAATTGATGATCAAGGGTCACCTCAATGTCCTCTGACAAGTTTGGCTGTTAAATTCCACAATTGGGCCTTTGTTCACCCAGATTTACATTTCTTGGCATTATAGCTCCTTAGGGCATCCATGACACAAATTGGAATGATGCTAGATGAATTGAAAAGGGAATAGCAAATAAACTCTCCCAGTACACTCAAGTGAGTCTATAATCCGATAGGGCTTTGTTGCTCTAATATCCAACACATTTGCTATATCTTTGCTCTAATTTGAAGGGGTACTTATAGGATTACACAAGGGCTAGGGGTGGCTTCATGGAGAAGCCAATATCAAGAAGAGGTGGTTAAGACAGTTGGATTGGAATCCTCTAGAATCTTCCATCCTTCAACTACCTTCTTCTAGAACAAATGGTCGTTCAAACCGATTTGGCTTGGATGAAGGTCAACTAAACTTCAGTTTAGATCACAGGTGACAGTTGCAGCCTAGATTGTAGACCGTAGGTCTTATATACAGTTTATACTGTAGATCGTAGGTCTCAACTATGGTTCATATTGTATACCATAGGTCTCAACTACAATTTGGACTAATTAGGCCAAGGAGCCCAAATTGAGTGGTTATAACCACTGCTCTATATTAGAATCTATCCAAGATCTTCCATATGGTTCTCTTTTAAAACTAAATCGCCAACCTAAAAGTCTCTCTGTTGGACTTTCATGTTGTAAGCTCTCTTAAGGCATTCCTAATAAATACATATATGCTCAAGATCATTGACACATCATTCATAAAGTAATGTTAATTGATCTAAATGAGCTTACCTAGCGGTATCATCATCGATGAATTCCTGCATGTAAATACATAGCGATGAAATCTCTAACTCTAAAGGCATGATAGCCTCAATACCATACACTAGTGAAAATGGAGTTGCCCTAGTGGGTGTCCAAATGCTAGTGCGATAGGCCCAAAGGGCAAGAGGTAATTGATTGTGCCAATATTTATGATTTTACTTAATGGTTTTTTTTAAGATGGCTACTATGGTTTTATTAGATGCCTCTACTTTCCCATTGGCCTACGGATAATAGGGCATGGAAAAGTTATGATTTATGTTATAATTTTTTGTTAATGCACACACATCCTTATTTTTGAAAGGTGTTCTATTATTCGATATTATTTTGGATGGAATACCAAAATGACATAAGATGTTATATAGCATGAACTCCATGATGCGGGATCCAATCATAGTAGTAAGGAAAATTTCTTCCACCCATTTTGTAAAATACTCAGTCGTTGTAATAATAAATATGTGGTGACCTGAGGACGCAGGTGAGATTTTCCCAATTAAATCAAACCCCCATTGTGAAAATGGCTAGACCAATTGAATCGGTTGTAAGGCCTGTGAAGGTACATGTGTAAAATTTGCATGATGTTGATATTTCATGTATTTATTTACATAAGAGCAACAATATTGCTCTAAGTTTGGCCAATAATAGCCCACGCAAATAATGTGCTTAGTGATGGCCATACCACTAAAGTGACCACCACATGTACCGTTGTGCACTTGGGCAATGGTCTAAGTTGACTCATATGAGTCTAAGCAATGAAGAAGAATACCTTCATAGCTTTGATGATACATTATGTCTCCTATAAGATAAATTTTACCACCTTTTGTTTTAATGCTCACTTTGCGGCATGTGACAATCGAGGAGGAATATTACACAGTTTAATACAATCTTTAATATGTATTACCAAATCTTGCTTTAGAATAGCCTCAATATTCTAAATCTTGTAATCCTTTTGATGTTCGTCTTGTGCAAATGCAGATTGAAAATGAACTTCGAGATATAGCGTTGTGCTAGTATAAAAAGAATTTTTAGGGAAGAGAGTCCCCCATCTAGCGTTATTCAAATAATTTTGTATTTGAAAGAACCATTCAAGTGAATTTTTAATCTGAATCATGTGAACAATTAGTGTGGCATTATGCTCATTATGCTCAGTCGTAGATTGCACTAGTATTTTTACTTGAATGGTCGTGATATCATCTAAAGGGTTTTGTGGGATTAGCAACCCCAAGGAAGCCATTGTATCTACAAAATTATTAGATGAACAAGGGAGTGCCTCAATATCATACCACTCAAATTTTACCAAAATTTTATCTACTAGGGCTTTGTAGGCTTGCAATATGGGACACCTACACTGGTATATCTCTTTAACCTGATTAACTATGAGCAAGAAATCACCAAAAATATTTAACTTAGCTATTTTCATGGTGATTATCGTTTGAAGGCCTATAATGAGGGCTTCATACTCAGTGTTGTTATTGGTGCATGGGAAATCAAGTTTAAATGAAATAGGTGTGGGAGCCCCTTACGATGTGAAAAACAAGATACCTACGTCACTTCCTTTCTCCCATTTAGAACCTTCAAAGAATAGATTTATATTTACCTGTGTCTCAAGATCTACAAAACTGGTGATTTTGAGATATTAAACATTCCATTGTTGGGAAGTTCTACATTCAAAGGTTGATCATCTTGAAGAGGAGCCTCTGCTAGTTGATCGATGATGACCTATCCTTTGATTGATTTATGTCTAATAAAATCAAGGTCAAATTTTGTCAACAACATTATCCATTTTTTCGTGCGACTTGTGATATGTTTTGCTCATAATATATCGCATTGGATTTTCCTTATATATGACATATGTGTTATGGTTGAGCATGTAATGGCATAGCTTTTTGGTGGCAAAGACCACTACTAAGCATAGCTTCTCAATGTATGCATACTTTATCTCATAGCTAACTAGTGTGTGGCTAATGTAATATGTAGCTTGTTCTTTATGAAATTCATTCTTTTGAGACAACATGGTGCCCAATGCCAACTTAGTACCTGAGATGTATAAATAGAATGACACTCCTAGTCATGGAGGAGCCAATACGGGTGATGAATCCAGGTATTTTTTATTTTATCAAAGGTATTTTAACATTCTTCATCCTATTAAAATGATACGCCCTTGTGTATCAACCTATTCATGGGTCGACACTTATCTGATAGTTGTTCAATGATGTGTTTTATGGATGTGATCTTTCCTTGCAATCTATGTAGTTGCTTAATGGTTGTGGGGGGGGCATTTCTAATATTACCTTGATCTTTTTTAGATCTACCTCAATGCCTCATTTAGAGATTATAAATCCCAAGAGTTTACCAGATATGACACCAAAGACATACTTCTTGGGATTAATCCTGACATTGTGCTCAATGAGACGATCTAGAACTTTACACAATATATCGACATGATCGTGGTAAAGTAAATATTTTACCAATAGGTCATCCATGTAATCTTCCAAAATCTTTTGTTTATAGTCATGGAAGATATACGTCATGGCTCGTTGGTATGTGGTGCCAGCGTTCTTAAGGCCAAAAGGCATGACCTTGTAATAGAATGTCCCCCAAGGTGTTGTGAATGTCATTTTGATTTGGTCTTCTAGGTTAATATGAATTTTATTATACCCATAGAAACCATCCATGATAGCATTTCATGTCTTGTTGTAATATCTACCAATGCATCGATGTTTGGTAATGGAAACTCATCCTTAGGACTTGATTTTTTAAGATCTCTAAAGTTAGTACAAATAAGAATCACAGATAGTCTATTGAGATGATGAAATTAGTGTCCAACAATTTTTGTAATTCATCTTTCACCATCAAGGCTACTGTTGGGTGCATTTTACGTAATTTTTGCTTAACTAGTTTTATACTGGGGTCTAATATAATAGTATGTGTGACTAGATTTGGGTCTAGTCTTGGAATATATTTATATGAACAAGCAAAAGGTTTTATCCTTACTTTCAATGCATTCATGAAATCATCTTGTTCAACTGGATATAAAACTTCTCATAGCTTAATAATATGGAGACTATCAGGATTTGTACCGATATCCTTGTCAATTATTGGCTCAATTGACATATGAGACCCATCCTCCAACTAATGTGGGGTAGGAATCAAGTGAATGTCATTAGCAAGGTTTGATTCATCCATAGGAAATTCAAGTTCAACCTCAACTTGAAAAACATTTTGAGTAGCTCTCAAAGAAAATTTAAATGGTTGTAAAATTTCCTTGCAAGGCCAATACTCTGTTGGTTATAGAGAAAAATCTCCCTAATCAAATTCAATCACCTCAATGTCGAGGTGCAACGACTTTGATGGGTCATTCAAATTTCTTAGTGGCATAGTGAAATCTATAGAAATTATGTTGATGGATACATGATTTCCCTCCCAATGGCGAGTGGACCTAGAAGTATAATGTATTCTCTAAACTTGTGAAGGTGGATCTGGTGTAAGTGGAATGAATGGTGGTGGTCAATGCAGAAGAGGGAAAGCATGCTCTTTACGTGGCAATAGTTGGTGTCATATGGGAACTTTGGGAATTTTTAAAATTGATTGCTTAACTATTTGATTGTTTATTAGGGTAAGTATGATACCAATAATGCCCGATTTGATGTTTAAAAATGTGTGTGATTTGTAATTACGCGATTTTGGACTATTAGATGCATGATGTGTTATGATTTATGGATGCATTAATGGATGTAATGCCTAGATGATGATTTGATTTCTTTATATGGATGAGATGTATTTATGGAATGCACTAGATGGATGATAGATGCTATGATCTAGATGTATAAATGCACTATGATGTATGCATAATGGATGCAATGCTTATTGTTAAATGCATGTTTAATTTTGTGTCAATTGTTTATGCATTTAATCTATGTGATATGATGTGATAGATGATATGTAATGCATTAATTACATGAGGATGATCTAATGCAAATGAACCTATATATTTTAAGCACTTTAAAACATAAGGAATGAATGTAATATGTGTTGTACAAACTAATGGACGACACCATAGAATGTATGAATGTAAAAGATAACTCTTATCATAAAAATTAATCATTAAGGTATCCATATGTGAAATGATATGATATAATATGTATGCAATGATTTATGAGATGGAATGATTTGTTGCTGTTAGGGAATTTTTGAGGTTTTTTATGAGACTCAAACACCATAGTTGCCTTATCAAAAGTTGTATAATGACCATACAGGACTCTTGAAATATAAAGGTTTTGTTATGAAGACCTAGATATTCATTATCCTTGTGTGTGCAAATAAATATATTAGATGAAACATAAGCATACCCCAATACCAAGTGGGATTCATTCAATCCATTGTTGTATTGGGGATCCTCAAATATTTATCCTGATCCTAAGTTGGACTCAGTTGGATTAGACCATTAGGCGATATAGGACACCTAAAGCTAGTTCTTTTTGCAAATTGCTTAGAACTACCATAATGCCAAGCGGAATTCATTTAGCCCATTTTTGTATTAAGGATCACTCAATGGTTTATGGATATTGACTATTCCAAGGATTCAATCTCTTAACCCCCTTCTTTTCTTCACATTTATTTGGGATACTTGCTCATGCTTAGTGATGAAAATCACTGTTTATTTTGAATTTTTGTTTTTCTTTGAGCAAGGGATTTATGTAGTGATGAAAATCACTATTTATTCTGCTTTTGAATCTTGCTTTATTCGGAATTTTTGCTTATCTTGATGAAAGCAAGGGATTTCTTTAGGTAGGAGAGAACTTTTCCTTTTGCCAATGATCAAAAACCTAGACCATACGCATCACAAGATGAGCAAGTAAAAACCTTTCTCTTAGGATGCCTAGTACCACTTGGTGGTGTTCATATTTCCCTTGTTCCAACTAGGATTTTAGTGTTTTGATTAGTGATAGGATTCTGATATATGCTAGGTACTATCAAAACTAAACCTCATCTTCTACTAGTGAATATGGTTTTCTACAAAGTTTGATAAAATCACTAGGTATGGTTGAGTGACCAGAAAACTCTAGTATACTCCTTATAGCAACAGGAAGGGGTTGTGTTGAAAAACACAGCTACTCACATGGGTTATAGATGATGATGGATTTAAATATGCATGACTGAGATACAAATGTGGTGTCATTTGTAAGATTGTGAAAATAATCTATCCTAATGCAAATGCAATGAATGGAAGTGCCTATATGCAATGCAACTACCTGAATGTAAATGTGAATGTAATATGCATAATGCAAATGTTTTTGTATTTTTGCAATATTTTTGAGTTTTATTGCTTTTTGATTTTTGATATTTTCCATTGTTTTTGGACTTTTGATTTTAAATTGTTTTTTGTTCTTTTGTGTTTTTTTTCGACCAAAGGGCTTAATGTGCCTTTGGGACCTTTTGTGAGTTGACCAAGGGGCTTTAAGATGCCTTTGGGGATTTTTGTGAGTTGATCAAAGGGCTTTAAGATGCCTTTGGAGCATTTTTGTGATTTGACCAAAGGGCTTCAAGATGCCTTTGGAGCATTTTGTGATGTGACCAAAGGGCTTTAAGATGCCTTTGGGGATTTTTATGATGTGACCAAAGGGATTTAAGATGCCTTTGGGGATTTTTGTGATTTAACCAAAGGGCTTTAAGATGCCTTTGGGGCATTTTGTGATTTGACCAAAGGGCTTTAAGATGCCTTTGGATCTTTTTATGAGTTGACCAAAGGGCTTTAAGATGCCTTTGGGGCCTTTTGTGATTTGACCAAAGGGCTTTAAGATGCCTTTGGAGCATTTTGTGATTTGACCAAAGGGCTTTAAGATGCCTTTGGAGATTTTGTGAATTTGATGTTTTCTGATTTGTTTGGAATTTTAGTGTTTTGAATTGTTTTTTATTTTTGATTTTTATTGTTTTGAAAAGGGAGAAGGTATGATACCTTAGGTACCCCCGTGTGTGTTCCACTTAATGTAATTGAGGAATGTGTGATACCTTTAGAATCCTCACTTTGTCTCATTGAACTTGATGTAGATGACGGGAAAGGTACTTTACCTTTAAAACCCCTAATGTGCATTGTGTTTGATACATTGTGATTGGCTTGGCTAGGAGTAATAGAAACTGACCCTCCTATTGTGATGTGTAATTTTGTGTAATACCAATATCTCGATGAGACGAGATGAGTGCAAGCAAAATGTTAGATGATGCCACAGGTTGCATAGATCGATTTTGATACTCTTGTTTATCTATTACAACACTGATTATTCCCACAAAATCTTGGGGAGGCATATTAATGTGCACCTGATTAGGTTTCTCAACTTGGTTGGCAGGTGTTATGTTTACTTCGTGTGCATGCAAGGGGTCTTGGAAGACTCCTATTTTAAGCTCTTGCCTCTCGATCATATTTTGTACTAAATCTCTGAAGGGATGACATGTTCGTATGTCATGACCCCTTTATTGATGGTACACGCAATATAGATTTTCTCTATGCACCTTTGATCTACGCTTATTAGGTTTCAACTAACTGATCTCCAGGAGATTAATTCTTTGCATCTCATATAATCGATCAAAGAGTGATGTTAATATCTTTGGAAAATCGATATATTATCATTGTGGTTGACGTTGTTGACCCTGTACCTGATTCTATTGCATATGATTTTGGGCTAGAGGAGGTTGGTCTTGATAATTATGTTGTACTGGTAGAGGTGGTGCTACCTGGTTTAAGGATTTCGGGATACTCAAAACAACTTGATTGACTGGGGTTGCCTTTTGTTGCATGTTGCCATATTTAATATTCTTGTTTGGCCATTCCCTTTTGTGGAGTTGAATATCACCTTCCTCGATCTTGATGTCCTCAATAACCTTGGCCTGTGCTAAGGCCTCCTCGAATGTTTGATACTTTTTTAATTGCAAGAGAAGAGATATTTGTTTTTAACAACTTCTTGTAAACATTTGAATGAGCTCTATTTTTGGTAAGGTGAAAGGTAATTTTGACATCACCTTCCTCCATTTATTGCCATACTCAATGACTAGCTCATCATAAAGTTGGCGAAGGCTTACCAAGTCAGTCAAGTTTATTGTTTTCTTAGCACTAGAGACAAAGTGTTCCAACAATAGCTTGACCAATTGCTCAAAGGTATTTATGCTATGATGTGGTAGATGATTATACCATTCCAAAGCATCCCCAAATAGCATTGTAAGAAATATTCTCAACATAAAGAGGTCATTGTCTTGAAAATGGAAGCACGTATTGATAAATATTATCACGTGCTCTTATGCATCTTCATCATATTTGAATTTTTCAAGTTGAGGCATCTTGAAATTTGATGGGTATGTCAGTTATGACATTGATGGATGCAAAGGCTAGTTTCTAAGATTCTTTAGTGTAGGTTTTTGATAAATAGACCTTTGGTTTTAATTTTTGAATGAATTTATCCGATCAGCCAGCACTTTGTATGGCCCTGAGAAATGATATGATCTTCTTGTTGTGGCTCTTGATTAGGTAGAGGAGCCTGCTTTTGATGTTGAGGTTGACAATAAATGTAATCATTAGGTAACTCATCATAAATGGATTTAGGGTAAGCATCCACTTCTTCCCGATGTTTCCATTGGGACTCTTCATATGATTCCTCATCGTATTGATCTTGGTACTGTTGACTATGAGGTTCTTGACGATAACTAGATAATGGCCTTTAATGTTGAATGTGATTTTGGCATGGCCAAGGGGAGAGACCTCGAGATTGCACTGGATGCCTTATGTAATGTTGCATCCTCTGGATGCTAGGCGTAAGCACCACTTTATATAATGCATTTTGCACTTTCTCTTATTGTATCTTTTGTTGTTTTTTGTATCTTTTTTTTATACAACCTTTGTAGGCATGCTCGTTGCGAGTCCACCCCTTGTTGGTTTAATTTTTGTCGATCCAAAATGAGTTGATCCATACATTTTTGTTGGTTAAGTTGTGGCCTCAATGCCTAATGTGTGTGATCATATTGTTCAATTGTATGGGGGCTATGTACCCTAGTATTGGAAATACGAATGGGTTTGTCATATCTTCCCCCTTAGTAGAATCCATTGCTTGTTTTCCACACTCATTAAAGGTTACATTGACCTGATACTATGGTTTATGAGTAGGCTTTGTATAGTTTGACGATGCAGATATGCAACATGGTTGCCCCACATACTCTTCACAAGGAGTAGGAGGGTGACTTGGGTCCTCTTCCTCATCTATGAGGAATGCCACATATTAAATCTTAGATGTAATCTCTATATATTCAGATTGCACAGAAGCACAATGTGTATACATAGAATTATCTCTATGAGGAGTAGGGGGATGACTTGCTCGAACAAATGTGGTGGTTTTTTCATCCAGGCTAGGCCATGGTGTGCTCTAATTTTCATATTTCAATTAATGTATAGAGCAAGCTAGGATGTGAGCTTGTGACATTGACCTACTAGGCCCCTCAATAGGTGGATTGTTCCTTATATAGAATTCTATCAAGGTGTTCAAGTCAGGAAGGTTTCCTAGAGGACCTATGGGTGCTTTCCTACTAGGGATGTCTCAAAGGTTTGATCCTTTATGGATGGTATTGATGTTATGATAAAACATGGTATGCCCTTCATGGAGGGCTATTTCCTCTAGGCTGATTTGGAGGTGTTCAGTGGTTATGGAACCTAATTTCGTCTCTAGATTGGAGGTCTTTCTCATCATGGGAGGTCTCCCGACCATAATTTTTGTTATAAAAATATTTTACTTCCAAAAAACGTTAGGAGTGTTATATATCAAAATGACCAGGTGATGAGTTGATCACAATGGGCTATGACTCCAAAAAGTGACTTTCGAGTCAAAATTTTGTATTTTTTAAATAATTGGCCAACCACGGCTCGTGGGGAAATGCCCACTTTTAGGAATTTTTGGAAAATTTTGAAGCATGAAGAGTGAGGACTCAAAATTTTTGGGAGAGGTGCACAAGGCGTTAACTAAGACAATAAAATAAATTTGGCAATTTTTGGAGTTGTCTAGACCATTTTATGATTATTTTAGTGCAGTTTTTCCCTATTTTCGGCTTTGAAAATAGAGTAATCATAAAACCAAAATAACCTTCTTGTTATAGCTCTGATTTGCATGATTATCGATCCCTTAGATGCATAATCAAAAAGTAGATTTTTAATTTATTTTTTTTCAATAAATTTCTTTGAAAATTTAGGGTTAGGGTTTGGTCCTAGATCAAGGATCTTAGGTTGATTACCCAAACAATAAAGAAACACACAAAGCAAACAATATGATTATCTCTTTTACAAATTAAATGTGTGTCCTAAGAACTTGTTTCAGTGTGTTTCAGATTTGTTGATATCTTAGACTATCATCGTGTTTTGAATTTTTTGATGATATACTAAGATTGTTTAAAGGACTTCACCTATATACTCACACAAACCAAATATGGTAGTGAAGTCCATACTCAATGAGGTAGCATAGGTAATACCAACCCTCACCTAGCACATCATGTGCAATGATACACCCCTCCAAAGAGGAGTGTGTGCTATTTTACACATATAGGATATTTCTTGGGTCGGTCTTGGCCATAGACGGGTCTCGATGATACTATTTCAAGTGAGCCAACCAAGTAGTAATGACATTCACTGTTGGTCTCGATCAACGGGTTGGATGTGAGAGTCCAACGTTGTTGATGTTAAAAATAATATGTGATGTGTGTGGGGTTCTTTTTATATTTTTGCATAAAGGAAAACAATGCATCAAGAAGCATTCATGATTTTTCTCCTACATGCCTAAGAAAATAATATTTTATTTTCAAAAAAATACATGTCTAAGTAATTCAATGAATTTCAGAAAATGCATTTCTACTTCATGAAATAATGGCCACTGGTTGGACCCCATGCAAGCAAGCTCTACAAACAAAACCTAGACTGCTGAAGACTAGGGCGGATCTAAAACCAAAGGTTCATTGTTCCTAGCAGCGACTAAAAGAAAACTGAGAAAACTAAGAAGCTTTATGCATTTTTATTTTAATGTTTTTCTATGTTTTCCTAATTAAAATGATATTTTTCCTACTATATTATAGAAAAAACTTACATATAGAGAAAGGAAAAATAGTAGAGAGTCACCCCAATGTAAAATCCACACCTGATGAAGCACAAAATGACCTATGTTGCACTTTTTATGTTGGTCGTTGTCGACTAGAGCGGCCATTGTTGGCCGCTATATTCAAAAGCAGACTCTATATGCTAGTCATTGTTGACTAGAGTGGCTAGACCTACACATAAAAAACACATTAAAACACCAAAAAAATAGCTAAAAATAGAAAACTAGGTGGGGGTCCCACCGTGATCGCCATTTGTGCGACCTCAGGAAGTGTGCACCACTGTTCTACTTGCAATATTATATCAAATGAAATATCCTAAAGTATAGATAACACAAAAATGATAAATAAAGAAATATATTTTATTAATCCTTGCAAATCCTGGTTACATATCGGTCCCTCTGAGGGATATCCAAGTTCGATATAATAAAATACAAATAGAATAATGGTAAAGCAAATGCCCCCTTGCAAGGGGGTGGTGCACTCCGTAGGCCTCTCGATATCGCACATGAACTTGTATGAGGGCTTATAGATACCTCCTTCTCCTTCTCTCATCTTGGAGGGATCTTATGCACTGAATACCTTGAATCGGTCCTGTGAACCTATAATTTGTGTGCATAGAAATAACTAAACATAATTAGTAGCAAGGGTAGCCTCTCCTGATGAGGCTTTTATTAGTAGAATTGATAAACATGATAGATGAGCATGATAATATTAAAATGCAGCAAATATAAGCAATAAATGTATGGAAAACTCAGAAATTTTAGTGCAAATGCATTACAGAAATCAAATCTATACTAAGACTAAATAATGAAGTAAAAAGTAATGACAAATCTAAGATAAAACAAAGGAAACAACACCTCAAATCCTAGCCACTACTTCTCAGAGCGGTCATGATTGTAGGCCATTGTCGATGACATCGACCACTAAACTAAAGGGTTTACCTCAAGATCCAAGGATTGTGGTAGTCGGTCCCTTGTCAAATTAATGTTCAAGGGTCTCATCTTGTATTTGGTACACTCGTTGGTGGTAAGGAATAGGTGGATCTGAATACAGGTGAGTAGGCGTAGCTCAAGCGTACAACCCTTTATTGCTCCTCAAAGGGGCATGGATTCACTCTTCGATTTTCCAGGGCTTCGCTGCACAAAATTCTGATATTCATGGATATTTTATTTTTCTTGGGAGGATTCATATGTAGACCTCCTAGATTTGGATCTAGATCTAGATCTTGGCTTTCTGGAGAATCCAAGATCCAGATCTGCATGCTACTGAACATCAAAGAGGTAAGGATCAATCACAAATTTATATTGAAGGAGTAGCCAAGAGGATCTCTAGGATATTCATGCCAAAAACTATTTGTAAATAATGCAAGTGTAGTCATACTACATGATCTAGGCTCATATTCATGGCCAAAATGTGTTTTGGTGCTAGTCATTATCCAAAGCAACAACTAGATCTATTCGCTCTCAGCTTCAACCTCTAATGATGGAGACCACTCTGATTGATAGTGGCTAATCTTGAATGGGCCAAAATTGCCCCTTGTGAGTAATTAGGACCATTTTTGGCTCTTGAAGAGGTACAATATTAGTCATATGGGCTTCGAATGTGCCCATATGAGTAGTCTCCTAAACATGACACATTTATAGGTATCTACACATATTACTCATGGATATCAAATTCCTTACCAAACTTGGAATATGCAACACACTAGGAAGGGATATAATCCTTCCATATTTTAACCTCAACTTGACTCTTCCTTGACCTATTATTTTATATGTTGATTTATCTCCCAAGAAGACTTCACCTCCATTTATCTTTTCATATTTATAGAACCCCTCCCTATGAGGAGTCATATGAAAGGAAGTGTTTTTGCCACTACACAACTAACCCCAATTTGAGAACCCACTTGAAATATTGGGTGTAATTTTAATTTTTTGCTTGCATCAAGATCTTTGAAAACTCGCCTACACCAAGATTTTTTAAAAAATTTACTACATTGGGACTTTGAAATTGTTTGCATTTTATATTCTAAAGACTTGAAATTAATTAAAGTGATTTGGATTGAATATTCTGGAATATTTACATTATTATGGATTGAATATTTCAAAAAAATTGAGTTTCAAAGGTTTAAAATTTTAAATTTCATTTTAGGGTTATTCAAATGTATCACTTTTGCCCTACAATTTGATGAAAATTTAAAATCGCCATAACTCTTACCACAAACCTCTATTTGAGATGATCTAAAAACTGGTGGAAATATCTTGAGCTCATATTCGCAATGGTACCAAATTTTCAGAATTTTAGACTTGAATTCTTTCTAGAAATAGCAATTTTCCAAAGTAGCTTGTGAAATTCTAAATGCAATATCTCATGATACACAATTAATTTTTGAACTTTCTTAGCAGATTTGGATACCCATTTGGTCCATTTAGAAACATGAATTTTTTTGTGAAATTTTGGGTACTTTTATTTTTGACCTTTTTTTCAAACCACGGGAATTAATAAGCAAAATCCTGACAAGGAAAATTACAAAAAATTGTTGGGTTCAATGGAAGATAAGGAGAAATACATAAATTCATTGGATTTGAAAGAACAAAAATTCGTTGCTTTATAGAAAATGCGCTCAACTTACAAAGGAGGGAGAGAAAACAAAAATGCACTCAACTTCCAAAGAAGGGAGAGAAAACAAAAGTTCGCTCAACTTACAAAGGAGGGAGAGAAAATAAAAATGAGCTCAACTTACAAAGGAAGGAGAGAAAACAAAAATGAGCTCAACTTACGAAGGAGGGAGAGAAAATAAAAATGCGCTCAACTTACGAAGGAAGGAGAGAAAACAAAAATACGCTCAACTTACAAAGAAGGGAGAGAAAACAAAAATGCGCTCAACTTAAAATGAAGGGGGAGAAAACAAAAATACGCGTAACTTACAAAGGAAGTGAGGGAAACTTAAAACTTATCCCAAAAGGGCCATTTTCAGCGGATTTGTGTTTATCCCAAAAAAGTTGATTTCCAAAAATAAGAAATGAGTTTTCTTTGCAAAAGTAGTGCAAATGAGATTTCTCGAGCAAACAATATTTTGAGAGAAATGAGTTTCTTTGCAAAAGTAGTGCAAACAATATTTTGCGTGATTCTTTATAAAATGAGCTAAAATGAGATTTCACGTCTCTTTGTAAAATGAGAAAAAATCTGATTTTAAATGAGATTTCACGCGACTCTTTGTAAAATGAGCAAAAATTTGATTTTCTTATTCCTTTGTAAAGTGATCAAAAATGAGATTTCTTTGAAACCCAAGCTATCTTGAGATAAAAAGTTATCAAATGGATTGTGTGATCACCTCTACTTGCTCATCACCTGGATTCAATCTTGTCGATCACCTCTACTTGCTCATCACCCGGATTCAATCTTGCCCGTTCATTTTTTTAAATGATTAATTCAACTTCATAACCGTAAAGCCTTGAATTTTAATTAATGAAGAAAACCTTAGGCAAATATTTTAATTAATTAAAATAATTAAGTTCTAAACCTTAGACTTGGACTTAATATTTTTGGATATTTTTATTAATAAGAAATATTATCATAAAAACCCTAGTATTAAGTTTAATACTTGATACTTTTTTAAATCAGATTCTATAAAAGTAAGTTACAACAATAACCTCACAATATTTTTGAGGATAAAAGCATAGAAGGATGAGTTTAAAAAATTATAAAAGCATTACCAATAAATAATAAGTAGTATTGTTTGACAGAGGTTCTTGAATGGTTCACACACCCTTATATTGCAAATTCACACCACCATAAGGACCCAATATCAAAGCTCTAATACCAATCCAAGTAAAACAACTTCAAGAAATATAGTAATAGTAGTAGCAATCCAATAATGCATAATAAAAAATATATAATGATAACAATAATTCTAGTCCAATTGCCAATAAACCAAATATGCAATCATCAAATTCTAGATTTAAATCAATACAAATCCTTAGCCACTTAAAGAGGATAAAGTATCATAGCCACTTGGAGAGGGGGAAGTCTCATATGTGCTATAGAGGTGACTAAGATTTAAATATGAAAGATGATTCTAAGTACCACATAACTCTTCCTATTTATAGACTAAATAAACATTAACCCTAACCCTAATGCTTAAGGGATGGCTATCTAAACCTAAGGCTCAAGCTAATAAAAATAAATATAGCCAATGTTTTCATACTGGAGCCATTATAATGGAATTCCATAAGAAGATCATTGAATCCATAGAACACCTTGTGACCTAGAAAGAGAACCTAAAGTTAAAGATAAATATTTGGAAGATAAAAATTCAAAGTTCAAAGTATATGTGATGTTCATGTTTGGACTAGAAGAGAGATGTCCTTCAAAAGTAATGGAATCAAATTTTAATCTAGAATACAAAAAAATCAATTTTATCCTAGAGGGAATGGAATATATAAGTTTTAAAGAATTTATTAAAGAAGTACCTCTTAAAAGGGTTCTACCTCACTAAAGAGAAAATTTTAGAACAAAACACCATTCATCCAAATGGGTATGGATGCATTTGCAAGCCCTAAAGGTGTTAAAATGAGTTTTGATGAATGGACCATACTAAGGAATAGAGAGGTCATTATTCTAAAAAAATTGTGATTTCCTATGTTTTTAGGGAATAATGTCAAGGTAGGGCCCATATTCCAATAGTTTGAGAATGTGGAAGATGATAGAAAATATTTCAAAGAAATACATCAGGAAGCACCACTACCACCTAATAAGGAACTATTATTTGATCCCATGGGAGCAATAAAACAAACTAGTTATAGCCACAAAAAGTCACCATGGGATTACATAAAAATGAAAGAAGTCATAATTCCAAAAGTTCAAGTATCCACCCTAACTTGTAACCCCAAGCTATGACATCTCCATAATCTTTAATATCTTGTATAATTCCTTCTTTTTCTTGACTAGTGCAAGATTTTCCTATTAACACATTTTGTGAATTTTCACTAGTCCCTATATTGATAGTATCACATGCATCATTTTGAAAAGAAGCTTTACTGCATTTATTACTTTTATAATCAATATCAAACTGTTTTTCAAGAGAGACCATACCTTTAGGGATTGAATTTGTTTTCAATTTTACCTCTCAATATTCTTCTGCTTTGTCTTGTATCCTTTCATCTTCATCAATAACCTGGTTTTCAAAAATACCAGAATTAGTAACAAAATTAAAAATATGTCTATCATCCTCAAACACTTGGAAATTTTGCACATTATCAAGTATGGATGGACAAGCTACTAATTCTATGAAAATTTTCTTAAGTTTTCTATTCTCCATGGGTTTTAGTGTACTTGCTACCACTGCCAAAGAATTTGCAATTCTATTGCTCTTTCTAGAAATCAACTTAATATTAAAGGTATGAAATTCATCAATTAAATCTCTTACTCTATTTCTATAGTGGATCAACCTTTTATCATGACAAGCATATTGACTTTTCACTTGTTTAACCACCAACTCAGAATCACCTAGCACTTTTAAGCACTTAATATTCTTTCTTAGAGCTAACTACAATCCATATATCAATGCTTCATATTCTATCGTATTACAGGTACAAAGGAATTGCAATCTATAAGATGCTAGACAATACTTTCCTTTGGGGATAATTAGTTCAACTCTTTCTCCACTACCTTACCTAGACTTAGATCCATCAAACTTAAGAGTCCAGATCAAATTCTCATCTTTACTTTGCTTACTTGGTGATACCTCAATCTCAGATTTATCTATGCTCTGTTTGGTTTCAAGAGTGTAGACTCCTAATTCTAATTTATTATAGAGAACTTCATTGGTTTTGTTGTAACCTATAATGAGCTCTTTGAGTCTTGGTTCTATTTCTATTCTAATATAGTTTGCAACTCCTCTCCAAGGCAACCACATGTGAGAGAAATCAGTGGCCATATATCCATTCAGATTCCTTGACCAATCTCTACTGAGTAACATTCCATATCCGTCTGGGATATCTACTACTTGTATGTCTATGTACTGTTGAATTCTTGAATTTGATGATAACTATATATGAACATGCTTCAGCATTCCAACCACATTAACTTTTATTTTATCCAACTGAACTACTACTCTATTAGAAGAAGTAGATTTTAAACCTAACCTTTGGTAGACAACATGTGGCATGATATTACCTGAGGTTCCTAAATCAACAAGATAATTATGCAAATTCTTACCTACAATTATAATAGTCAAGAGGAAAGGAGGGGCTTCCCCTTTGTCCTTTCATGATACAAATTGAGCATCTGTGGTTTTCTTGGATTCAATTTTATTTTGATCACTAAATACTTTTATTAATAGTTCTTGTTGGTCAGTAAGTTGGGCAACTTCAAACAAGGATATGTTTGCTTTTGTTTTCTTTAAATCTTCTACAATGTTATATGCAGGTTTATCCTGTTCTAAACCCTTGTGTGGTTGTGGTGGGACACTAGCCTTAGGTGGATTGGTATTATTATTAGCCTGAGCATTAGGAGGAATGGAAGTATGATTAGGTGGAGTAGAGAAAGTAACTGGAGCTTTACCTTTGCTTCTAAGCATGTAATTATGAATTCCTCTTTTGAATTGCCTATAGACTTGTACTTCTTCTAGAGATCCATCATATACGTCTTCGTCTCCTTCTGAAGATTCAAAGGTCTCCACTACTAGGGTTGTTCCATTACTAGTGCTAGCTTGATTAGCATTATCATCATTAGGCACTAATTCCATGCTTTCCATTTCTTTTTGTAGTATATCTAAAGCAGTTTTAAACTCATGACAGTCATTTTCACTATGTTGTGTAGTGGAATGCACTCTACACCAATTGTTTAAGGCCAAGTCAAAAATATTGACTATGGTATTAGACAATTTTTTATTGGTAGTAGTGTTGGACTGGTTGGCAATTGGATTGGGTACTCCTCCATTATTTGGATGAGTGTTCCATTGGTGGTTGACTCTTTGAAAATTGAAGTTCCTATTTTGAGGTGGATTATTGGGAGGAGGATTTTGAGGTACATGCTTCTGTAGTTGAACCATATCATTTCTAAGATTTTGGACAAATCTTTTTAGATTTTCAAGTTGTGAATTGGCATTGTTGGTAGTCTGGGTTTTATTAACCTGATTTGTAGTATTGTTGTTGGTTACAGTGGGATTCAAGAAGGTAGGTGCATTTTGATTTTGAGTAGCATTTAAAAATAAAGGGATATTCTGATTAGGATTGACATTTAGGAATGTTGGTATATTCTGAGTAGGTGTAGTATTAAAAAATTCAGATGTAGTTGAAGATGGCTTAAGGGGCGGAGAGGGGGAGGGTCCTGCTCCCTCTCCCTGCTCCCCCTCCCCTGGTTCTTACCCAGTTCCTAGCTCATCCTGGGTCATCCCACTCTAGGAATGCTTTTGTAGTAGATGATCTCCTTGGGGGAGATCCTTGCCCACTTTCTTCTCCTTTCCCAGTAGTTTTGGGGTTTTCCTGCTTGAGTCCTTGGCCTGGTGCATCCCAAGGTTCTTCTAGGGTTTCCTACTTGTTTCTGGGATCCTTTTCCTGATCTCCCTCAAGCTTTTCCCTGAGGTTTTTTCGTAGGTTTTTTTACTTGGAGCCGATTCCCAGGGCTTTCTCGATCTGAGGTGGTTGCAGGTTGGGTTTTTGACTGCTTCTTGGGGCATCTTGTGAGGTCCTCACTTCTTCGGGGTTGGTCTAGGGGGACTAGTTTCCTCGTTGCCAGTGACTCCTCTTTGGGATGCCTTTGGTTGTTGGCGGTCCCATTCCTTTGGGTGGGGCCCTTTTCGGTTTCTTGTTCGAAGGCTTCTTCTTGCTAGATATGCTATTTGGTGGACACTCAGAGCATTTTTTGGCCTTGGGGGTGGGCCTCTTCCTGTGCTTGAGTTATTCCCAGTCCCAGTCCCAGTTCCCTAAAGTTATTCATGAGCAAGGATGGGGGTTCCTGGTCCTTTTTGCTAGGGTGCTTAGGGTTTTATGTTGCATATCTCGATCTTGGGGAGGGGACCTATGATCAATGCATGCAGACCCCTGGCTCCCTCAGTTTAGGCTTTCGAGGATCCCATATTTGTGCTTGCTACTACTTTTTACCTAGGCTCCGTAGGTTTTTCATTTTAATTTCTTGTTCAAGGGCTTCTACTTTTTGGTCCTACTTCTCGATGGACTCTCAGAGCATGTTATTGGCCTTGGGGGTGGGCCTCATCCTATTCTTGAGTTGTTCCTAGTCCTAGTTCCAGTTCCTTAGAACTATTCATGAGCAAGGATGGTGGGTTCCTAGTCCTTTCTGTTGGAGTGCTTGGGGTTTTCTTTTGTATTTTTTGGTCTTGGGGTGGAGACCAATGCGCTTGTAGTTGTGGTCTCTCCTACCTCCTTCAATTTTGGCTTTCGAGGATCCTTTCTTTGCGCCTATTGTTGTTGTCCCTAGCTCCTTCCAGCTTCCTCGTAGTTCAAATTGGTTTGCATGGGGATATCTTGGCCTGTAGATATCCCTAGTAGTGTTGTTCCATTTCATAGGCTCAAGTGGAGGCTTCCCGTTGTTGTTTCTCTTAGGGTCCTAATTCCATTTCCTAGGCTATCCCACTGTTGCACCCTAGATTGTATTTTTTGTTGCTTTTTTCTTTGCTCACACGACTCCTTACTGCTCTGCTACACCTTGGGTTGCATCTCGGGCCATCCCTATGGGGGGATCCTCTCCAAATTTCCAAACTCAAAATTCCTGCTTCTGGTTTCCGAGTAGGATATCTAGTTTCAGGCTATTCTTGGTCTTCCCGCTCTCCCTACTCGAGTCTGGGCAAGAATACTTTTTTGACTTTTCCCATTACGGGTTGAGTGGGACTCAACCTTCCATAAGGCTTGCTCATGTGTAGTTATGGTCTGATGGGGAGTTTTTTGAAGATCTAAGGTGCGCTGTATCCACCCTCGGGTGGATCCCAAACTGACAACAATGAGAGGATGGTGTTCTTTGGTGATGTGGGTCTCACTAGTTGGTACTAGAATCTGGTCTCTCTGCTGGATCAAGGGTTTTTTCTGGTTTTTTCCCTTTTTGTTTATGTTTATTTCCATGTACTAAGGCAATGCCTAAGAACTCGGTGCTATGACCCTTTTTGTTATAAGGTTTTGGGATCCTCTTAAAAAACCTAGTTTGTATATAAACTTAACTTACCAAAAAAAAATCAGGTGTAGTCTGCACATTAGTTTCAAAATTCTTATGAGCAATAAATTGGTTATCTAAGTATTGTGGAGTGATAGGATGGGTGGGAGTGGTAATAGGATTATGCGATTGATTAAAATTTTCATATGATAGGGTATTTAGCATCGACATCTGTTGTGTAAGGGCTTTATTAATCATTGGTACTTGATTGAATGCATTTGGTTATCCTAGTGAAGGTAATTGACCTATTCCAAAACCTTGAGGTATTAATTGTTGTTCTATGATCAAGGCCTCACTATATGCCATGGGTAGAGTGGTAATATGAGGTGCTCTCCTTACAAACATGGATGTAAGAGGATCTAAAGCTCTAAAGTACATCTGTACAATTGCATCAGCATTAAGTGTGTAGGGTGGAGTTGGTTCGTTATACAACTTGTGGAATCTGGTATTGAATAGCCTTAAAGGCTCATTGGGCTCCCTTCTAGCTACTGCAAACTAATGATATATGATAGTAGGATCTATGGGTAATCTAAATTGGCTAACAAATATTACTTCTAAATCAGCCCAAGAAGTGATAGAATTAGTAGGTAGACTGATGTACCAATCATATGCTAGTTCATCCAATGTAAGAGGGAACATTCTACAAGCAACATCTTCATGTTCAACCTATAATCTGATCAAAGCATATTTATATGCTTGAATGTGTTCTTTAGCTATTCTAGCTCCATCATGTCTGTACCTAGGTAGATATCTCTCTGCATTCTTTGGCATATCATGGGTGGGTCCACGAATACTCAGTGGATTACTGCCACCTAACTAGGGTGTAAATTCTACCATTGGGATGCTTAAGGGGTTGACAAGTGGATCAATATATGGTATTATGGATTGTGATGAAGTATTAAGATGAGGAAGAGTGCTTGAATTACCTTTTTCTTTTTTGGGTCTTCTAGGAAGGGGAAGACTACGAAATTCAATATCACTTTCAAAGGCCTTAGACCTGGTGATAATAATCCTTGGTTTCAACTTTAACAATCAAGCAAATATAGTATGTATGAAAGATATAATAATTTCAAACAAGTATTCAAAGAAAACTGAGACATAACAATAAAGAGTAACAAAAAATAAAATATCTCAAAATTTAATTTAGAACTATTATAGCAAAATTATAGAATTTAGCCTAAAATCTGGCTAATTAGTTGCAGGTCCTCCTCCTAGCGCCATTTCTTGTTGAGTGATATATCTACCCAATTGCAAACATATACCAACAACTAGGACTCATTCAAGATGTCCTCTCTTGAAAGGAAATATAAATTTTCCCCAAGGTTCTGGTAAGGTTGGTCTAACCTATTGTTCAAAAATTCAAAGGAAAGTACAAAAATATCTAGAATATTCAAGGCTACATGTAACTATTACAAGGGTGAATGATTAATTCTAATTTTATGGTCTGAATTCAAGTTCAATCTACTACAATTATAAAATATCAATTTTCCTATTCTTGACCAATTTCACAATGAATTGTACATAAAGAACAAGATTCTAGACCTGTTACCTTTTGATTATGATTTTTAGATTCATTCAAAAGATATTCTGAAGACTTAGAACAATACAGTGCACATTCATGAAAGGAAAGCTTCAAAACATCAAACTAAACTACTTCTATTCTACTTGATTATCAAATAAAATCAAAAGTAAAGTGTTAGAGAAAGAAAATAAAACAAGCCATTATAATCTTGAAGCCTTATACTGAAATTTGTTGAAGCAACAAATTCTAAAATCAAACCTACCTAGCCTGATCAGCATTCACATAATTTGAGACCAAGACGATGCTATATTCAAAGAAAAGAGGGACAATGTACTAAAATTGACACAAATGTAACCACCATCATCATGCACATATTACACCATGAATTCTAATACATTGTATTGATAAGATATTCAATGATTACACTCATATTTTCTTACATCAGATGATTGCAAGAATAACTCTCCAAGTACAATGCCAGGGATGCAGATGCTCATGAAACTACAAAAGAAAAAAACTTCTAAAATGTTTATTGCTAAAATCACACCCGACCCTTTGAAATGGGGTTTCAATGTCTATTAATAACCTTACAATTTTAAATTTCATTGTTTTACAACAGTTTTACAGTTGTATTTTTGTGGTTTACAATGGTAGATGAGTTGTATGTCATTGTCTGGATAGATGATGTGTCATCTTGAGGTTCTTCTTGGTTTAGATCTATAATTTTAGCCATTGATTTCTGTAACTACCTTGGAAGCTTCTCTCTAAAGATAGGGTAGTTGAATCATCGTGCTCCAGGAAGTTTGAAATCAAGTCCAAGTTCAATGAATGTAGCTCCAACGCTTCGGATTTCAATATCTTTCACATCCTACTTCGGTCACCAGTCATCCTTCAACTCTCATTCTCTTCGACTAGTTTTTGCAACTTGCTTGGCTTTAATGGCTTCCAACTGGCTAAGCTTCAATCTGAGCCATCCTTTGTTGTTGCAGCGATGCTCTATGGTAGATATTCACTGGATCATTCTAGAAGCTCCCAGATCTTGTCGTTTCATCCCCATGTTCGACACTTTGTGTTCCCATTTTTTTGGTTCAATTACCTGTAACACAAAATAAAGGATCAAATTAAAACTATGGCAAAAAAATCAATTTATTGTTATTAATATTATTATTATTGTTGATTATTATTAAATTTATTAATTGATTTTATAATGTTTGACATTATAATCCCTTTAAATTTTTAATTTTCTATTATTTTCTAAGGTTTTGCTTTTAATTTTAGGTTCACATTATTATATTTATATTAATAAACCATTTCAATTTTTAATACCAAGAATTGGTAGAAAGAAAAGAGGACAATAGTGTGCAAATAGAAAGAAACACATCTTTAGTGATAGATATCCTAACTAGTATTTAAGAAGATTTATTATCATATTTAATAAATAATGATCAAAAATATTTGTTTATATAAAAATATCTATTTTGCAGGTTTATGGTAGCATCAAGAGGGAAATGGCTATTATTTCTATAAACCCTATCATTGGATATAATTTCATTACTATTGCTTTGGCTAAAAGGTTGCATGTTTAGAAAAAAAATAAAGGATATTAAGCTTAAGGGTAAGAATGTTCAAATTTTTCAAGATTTGAAGACTACTATGGATAAATGTCTTATACTAAAAATTTTATGCCATTGAGATAGACAATATAGATATTGTTCTTGGTTATTCTTGGTTAAATTCTTTAGGTATTGTTAATATTAATATACAAAAGAAGTTCATGAAGTTCTAGTACAAGAAAAATAAAATAACAACACAAGATATTTCTCAGTGTAAGAGGTAAGGATCCAAAGAAAAACAAGAATATGTTGTAAGGAAACAAATTGAGGAAGAAGTATTAGAACCTAAAACAAAATCTAAGAAAATACTAGCAACAATAGAGTCCATGGAAGAAACAACACCATCAAATTTCATGGGAAAAACAATCGCAAAGTCTAAGAAAGACATAGAAAAGCACAAGGACACCTCCAATGAAGGGCACGAGAGAACAAAATGTGGAGTCATAAAAGGTAGAAAATTAGGTAGATGTTACAACATATTGCCATCCACACTACCAGGAGCATCAACAATCTTGGAGGCATGGCTTAAGGCAACAATATTCTGGTTCTATATAGAATTAAAAGGGCACAAGTATGGTAGTGTTTGGTAAAGAAAGTGTTAGCTTTTGGGGATGTATATTAAAGGAAATGCAACCACAAAATGTGAAATAAGCTATGATAACTATATGATAATGGCATTATAATATGCAAGAAAATAATAAAATAAACTTCTGCAATAACTCAGTAATATGCCATTAATAAAAACTCATGAAAATAGTACAATACAATATAATGGAGGACTTGAACACTCCAAAATTTTGAATGAAGAACTACATTGTACCTAATCACTACTATAGTAACATTGTCTCTCTCTCACTCACTATCACTATCTCTATCACTCTCTTAAAAACATATATAGAAAGATATGTGCCTTGGCCTTTACTCTACCCATGACTCTTCATCTACCTTCTCCTATGACTCGTGTACATGTGGACTACATGCACATTTACATCATTGCACATTCAAACACTTGTGCATTTATTACTTGCATGAAGTAACTATTCAAACCTTACTCTAAAATAAACTCCTACTCTAGTTATGTACCCAAGGTGGTACATTGACATGTACCCAATAATGTAATATATGCTAACAAAAAGCATAGTGATTTTGGTTTTCAAAGTGGTGCAACAACATCAAGGAACAAGTGGACCCATCATTCAAGTTACCAAAGTAGAGCAATAGAAGTGTGGAGCCAAAAAAGAATCATGGATATTTAAATGACAATAGCAAACAAGCATTGATAAAAAGAAATGTTTATTGCTAGCAAAAATATGCTTCCAACATATAGAACAAAGGATTACTTCCAAACATTCAAATGGAATAATGTCATATTGGCATCAACATAGACACCATCAATCAAAATTTTATTGGGATGGATGGATGATCGAGGTCGAGACCAGTTTAAAAGAAGGCTCAGAAGATCCTATTATATAGTCTCTTCTCATGTTTTGAAGACAAAATATTTTGTAGGGGAGTTGTAATGTTATGTACCTAAGATAATAATTTAATATTATAATAAATATAATTATCCCATGTGTGGATAAGTGATAGTGGTATGTAGTTAAGTATTATATAATGTAGACAAGAGGCTTATATTGGAGATGTATAGAGAAGAATATTATATATGTTTGGATCTCATATTGAGATATAGTCAAAAGTGGCTTTCTTCCAAAGAAGCATTGTACAAGCTCATATTGGAGATGTATAGAGAAGAATATTGTATATGTTTGGATCTCATATGAGATATAGTGAATGGTAGCTTTCTTCCAATAAGAAGCATTGTACAAGCTCATATTGGAGATGTATAGAGAAAAATATTGTATATGTTTAGATCTCATATAAGATATAGTGAGGAGTGGCTTTTTTCCAATAATAAGCATTATACAGTTTTTGCCCTATCTCAAGGGTTTGATATATATTGTGAATAAACTAGGGTAATTTACAAATTGTCTTTTGCATAAATTAATTTAATTGTTTCCAACATATCTATGAATGTTTTTATATTCCTTTAATTAAATATTTTAAATACTTAAGCAATTGGTTACATATTTCTATAGATGAGAAAAGAGGTTCTTAACAATTGGTATCAAGCAAAGGAGGTTCTTAACATTGACCAAAATTGTTATAATATTACTAAAATTATATTAATATTTGATGCATTTATACTTACAAAATGGCCATTTACAGACATCCAATGTTGAAGGGAATCTCTTGTATAGGTTGATTCCACAACAAATTCATGCAAATAGCCCTAACCTAAGTTAACAAAAAATATTTCTAAAACTCATTACAGGTGACTTCTTTTATCCATTATAATGAATGGATATAAAAAACCTTCTAATTATAAATACAAAGTTCAAAGAAGAAGCATGACTTAAAAAAAATAAAAGCTATATATTAGATTGTGAAAGGAATAGTTATTCAATGACAAACTACAAATATAGAGATCAACCAAAAGTTGCAAAGAAAGTTTGGAACTGAACAAAATACTTGTAACAAACTTCTTCAATATTTAAAATAAAATAGAAAAGAGACTTCAAGTAAAATGAAGAAGCTCCTTCAATTGTAGCCCATCCAACCATATCAACAATTTTCCTCGTCAACAAGAGAGGAAGATTATACAAGAACCAACCATATGTATTTCACGATAAGTCAGCTTTAAAAATGTTTATAGCTTTTTCAAATATTTTTAACGATCTTGACATTATTTTTTGAAGCGTTTACATAGCACCATAGCTTTTTCAAATATTCCTATCCTATTGCAAGTCACTAAGCAAATGCCTTTGTGCTAGCTTTTTTCAAGTACAAATTTAATACCACTAACCTTTAAAAAAAATTATTATTTTTTAAAACATTAATGGATGGTAAGAGACATGTTGAAATATATTTACATGAGTGGACTATAAAGATTGGCTGAATAATAGACATATCAAATGAATATTTTG
This sequence comes from Wollemia nobilis, assembly GCA_028583015.1. Lineage (NCBI taxonomy): Eukaryota > Viridiplantae > Streptophyta > Pinopsida > Araucariales > Araucariaceae > Wollemia > Wollemia nobilis. The sequence goes on along the minus strand of JAQPPZ010000293.1, from coordinate 407,103 downwards.
ATAAAATGACAAATTATACTATCATATACATTGTCCATATTAAAAATTAAATTTGAAATTCAATATAAATATGCAATTCATAACAATATACATTTGGCCACCTCTCATTTAAAATATATCATTAAAAACTATATGAAGAAAATAAAAGTAAACTAGTATTTATCACCATAATAATACTTGTTCAGTTTTAATTAAAAATTATATCAAACAAATAAAAGTGCATTAGTGTTTATCACCATAGTAATACTTGTTCTTTAAAAACATTAATGTCCTGAAATAAATGTCTCTATCCATGCCAAGAACCTTCGATAACTTGTCAATACCTTCATTTATAATACGAAGGGCTGGGCCAACTTGCAAACATCTAATCTAAGTGTTTTAACTCTAATATGTTTCATTTGAAATGAATCAAATCTACGTGTAAGCTCAATTGCTTTAGCTTGCAAACTAATCAAGTTTTTACTTTGACATTTATATTCTCCCGTCATGTGTTTGACAACTACCTCTGAGTGTGAACTAACAACAATGTTTTGTACTTTATAATTGATTGCACTCTGAAAACCATCAAGCAAGGCATAATATTCTGCTTGATTATGAGTAGTCTTTGCATTTCCAACAATAACACTGTTCTCTTCCTTCTTATTTCCCTCCCCATCATATAATATATAAGATGCTATTGCAAGGTCCTTAATTTTGTTGTTCACTCCATTAACCTGCAATTCCCACACTGAAGACATGTTGTTTGAACTCCCCTGTACAATGGTCAACAAGAAATACTTTAACTACCCAAAATAATATTTATAAACAAAAACCTCAAATGCATTGATAGTATTAAAATATAATTTACAATTTATTTCAAATAACTTATACCAACAAAAATACTATAGTCAACTATAGTCAATTTATTTGCAATTTATATGGTTACATTTTTTCTCCACTTTTGGCATCTATTGTTTCAAAACCTTCTACAGCTTTACAAATTGTTTGAGGGTTCTAAAGGTAATTATTAGTTTAACATTGTAACCAGTAGAATATATACTCAAAATATTTTAGTTAAGTCTCACAGGAAGAAATCTATGGTCGTAGTTTCGCACAGGCTTTTGTTTTTTCTGTTTCAGTTTTTTAGTGCAATTATCAGTGTTGTTTGCTCCTATGTTAGATAGGCCTCTGGATTTAGCTTTACATGGGCTTGCCTTCTCTGTTCCAATTGGAAAATATAACTATCAACATATTTTATTTCTATATTGCATAAGGTAAAGTGTAATTGGTTTCTCACCATTTGGTGAAGTTGTTCAATCATATTAGTAAGTTGGTTTCTGCCTATATACAACAAATATGTTTCTCTCAATTGAAGGAATTTGCAAATTTTGTAAAGAGTAAATCCTTCGGTGGATGTTATTCATAGATCATCAAAAGAACAACACTTCATCTCTTTGCTTCAGTTGAACTTTTACATTTGATGCCTCAAATTACGTAGCTTAGATAAAACTTTTGTGAAAGCAAAAATTATTTTGCATTTGTTAGTTTTTTTTTTAATTTAGCAAAAAACCCCTTGTGGGGCCGCCTTGGTCTGAGAATTTATATCTTTTTTTTAAATAGAACAAAAATATTGATATCATGCAACGCTTATACAGTAACTAATTTTAAGCAAATTTTCTTTGGTAGATAAAAGTCAACATGGAAGTCTTAACTGCAAATTCAAAATACATTTTCAATTATTAGGCATTCTCTTCATTTTTTGAGCTCTTTTCCAGCATCTAATAGTACAGAGGAGGATTCTTTGTTGTTATCCAACCAGGAAGATTTTGAGGAATATACTGCTTATCCGAATGGATGCATATTCCAAGTCTCACCTGGTTTATCCACTTGTTATTATACATAGTAATATAGTATGCTAATATTCCAGTATATCTCATTATTCTATTTCTAACCAAGAACACATTGTTTATCTGAATGGATGTATATTCCAACATCGCTTTGGTCTTACCTATTGTATTCATTGGATACTAAACATGTTATATACAAGCTCTTGTTCCCAGTGGCATATTCCTATAATGGAATTTATTTCCACTTTAAGATTTGTTCTCCTTTGATTAACATACTTTTCATTAAATTTTATTTGTATTGTTCATTCTTTTGTGAGTTGTGACACTATAATTTTTTCACATGTTCATTTATATCTATTGGATGCATACAATTTAGATAGATAGATAGGTATTAACGTGAACGAAATTCCAATCATGGAATATGCCACTAGACTTGCATCATCACATTAACCAAGTTCATAATTTTGAGAGTGAAGATTGTTCAAGTTGAAATTATTGTGGCCATAGTTTAAGTGAAAGTTGTGTCATTTCTTATACTCTTGCTGAAAATATTACTATGATAAGAAAGTATTCCTAGTATGGATTATTACTTCTATGGATATCTTAAAAAAATGCTTCTCATATATTCACAAGAGTGCATTGCTTTGAATTCAGTTAATTAATTCATATGTGATGTGCTTCATTTTCTCTATCATGCCTACTAGTTTTTAAACTATATGAACTAATATACTTGGAGCATCAAACCAAATATTGTGACCATACACTCATTTTAGCTAACTGTTCACTTGGGCTCTATGATGAAGTTACTTTTTGATGGATGACAAATAAAATAATATAGACTAATGTGTTTACATAGAAAATTTTAATATCTACATTTGGTAAAGTGGTTAGAGAAAAGAGTGCATAGGAGTGATTTGGCCAAATGAAGACTAATGTTTATTATCCAAAACTAGGTGGTAGTATTTTATGAAAGGAAATTTGTTGGATGTTAGCTTTGATAACATCACATTTAACAACTTGGTATCAATCCTAAGATAAAAGGACTGCATAAGCCTATGAATTTTGTTTATATGTTGATTAAAGCATATGAAAATATACAAAATGTTGAAATGAGGATATGCTCCTGATATTTTCACTTAAAATGTTGTTTTAGATCCCTTATCTAGAGAAAGGTGTTGGCATAGTAGGAAAATTGTTGATTAATCGCAAAAATTACAAGAAAACCTCATTAATTTCTCAGCCCGAGAAATCATGATTTTTCATGTCATGTCCCTTCATCATAGTTCTTTGGCAGCAAATCTAGTTTATACTCTTTAAGTTGCCTGCAATCCTTCTTTTTATCACTGAACAAGAGCAAGGACAAAAGAAATATCCTTTCTCAGCACCTAAAATACATGAAACCTAGAAACTTACCCCCAGATATTTAGTGGCATATTTGAGGATCTCAAAGATTGGTTTATCAGGAACAGGGTTGAATTCTTAACAATTTAAGGGAGACTTTTCCATCCTTGCAGGGCTATAACAGTCAGCACCAGCTTGAGTCTCCCTTTGTCAAAAATATGGGACTATATTGCCCTATCCAAATCCCCCAATGATGAAGTGGCTAAGAATACCAATGATGAGAAGAGATAAATAGGCTAGGAACATGACTTCCTCCCACTCCCTAGCTCATGTTGAAAACTCGATTCAGATGGAACATTTTTAAGGGTAAGAAGAGGGTTCCCGAGGCAAAGGGAGTTTATAGAAATCATATGTGCATATATCAACACTATGTTTTATGGAGGGGTTGAGAGCCCAATCCAATCATAATGTGGGAGACATTGGAATTTGTACAGGTCTTTGGATGACTTTGACTTCTAAAATCAACTACCTCATAGAGGAAACAAATTTTCAAATATTAACTTCCTATCTCAAAGAAAAAAGTAATAAACATCCAATAGTGTCTAAATAATTTGCGGGTTGACTGAATCCTGGAGAATGGAAATTTGATAAGGAAATTAATACCCTTGATTGCAATATTATAGCCCAGAATGAAGCTCAATCCTCACTGATAGGATTCCTCATAAAGATCATCATTGTTGATTGGAAGGGGTTAAGCTTTTACCTTCTCTTTTTAAGATATATGGTTTTGGTTAGTATTGAAATTGTGAGGAATAAAGAAGACAACAAAGTAAACATTTCCAACTCTCCCTTGTGGGATTGTTAACCTTGGGGAAATTTATTGTATTTTCTTATCTTAAATTCCTTGATTTTAGAATATAGTTGTATCGAGATAAGTGATATTTGTACTCTCTAATATTTTCTTGTTTTATTTGCGACAGATGGGGCAATCATATAGAAGGGAATGATTGTTAGGAAGGGAAAAATTTAGATCCTCTGCTTGATGACAAGGAATGTTGCTTGAGTCATACGTGCTCAAGGCCATAAAGATCCTCATTGCTGATTGGAAGGGGTCAAGCTTTTACCTTTTCTTTTTTAGGTTTATGGTTCTGGTTAGTATTGAAATTGTGAGGAATAAAGAAAAAAGCAAAGTTAACATTTCCAACTCTCCCTTGTGAGATAAGTGAAATTTGTACCCTCTAATGGAGCAACCATATAGAAGGGAATGATTTCTAGGAAGGGAAAACTTCAGATCCTCCACTTGATGACATGGTGCGTTGCTTGAGTCAGGTGCCCAAGATGGTTGTATTTACGATTTTTCCTTATACATCCTTTAGCCTACATATGTCATAACCTATGTTAGTGTTGCAAAAAATAAAAAATAACTACCATAATCTAGGGAAGAGTATTGAAGTGATATCCTTACTTTAAGTGTGGAACCTGATATTTGCAACCTCCTTTGCATCAATCTCTTTGTTTTTGTCGATATAAATAGTGTCCCTATTAAGAATATTTATTATCATTAACATAAATCATTCACCATTGTGTAAGAATATCAACTCATTCATCGACAAATAATTATCCACAATAACAATACACACAATAAAACAGAGATAAATAATTCATAATACCCTTCAAGTAGGGTAACACCAATGCTATTCCTCATGGAAGGAACCACTCCATAATATTTTCCCAAATGAGATTCGCTCCATGAGCCAAGACTCTTACAAGAGAATACTCGATATAGTTTTGATTCATTACAATGACAACTCTATTCTTTATATACCCATCTTCTATTTCAACTTTGGGGACCCAACTACTAAACCCTCATCCCACTCATTATTGTAATATAATAATATAACCAACCCTAGGTTATATGTGGCCCATGCCAACTATTCATAATACCTATATACAATATAATATTATATCCCCATATATCTATTCCTAGCTCCATAGCATTCCACCCTCTTTATAAATGTTTCATCCTCGAAACATGAGAAGAAATTAAAACATATGATCTTCTAAGCAATGCTAACAATTGGTACCAATCTTCATCATCCATCCATCCAAGTTAAATCTTGATTGGTGGTGGTCTTCAGTGATGCCAAGCTACCATTATGCCACTTGAATATCCATAACTGCTCTGTCGCCTCCATCCTTTTTCTACTCTACTTTGATATTTCGAACAATTGGTCCTATTATTACCTAATGTTGTTGCACCCATTTGAAATCTAGAATCACAATGTTTTATTTGCCAAAACCGCCAAACATGATGCCTTTCTGACTCCATGTAGATCCATAATAATATTGGCATCCTAAGCCATGCCTCCAATATTGTTGCCACTTAGGGTGGTGTCAATGGCAATATGGTACAACCAAAACCTGACACTTTGTTTCTTTTGATTCTTCAACATTTTGTTTCTCTATTTTAAATTCTTCTTCAAGCTCTTATCTCTTATGCCCTTATTTTGGTGCATCCTTGTGCGCTTCTAACAAAGTTTCCTTGGAATTTGTTGTTGCTTCTTCCATGGACCATATGCTACTAATCCTACTGTAGCTTCGACTTTTGATTCTTCTGTTGGTTCCTTAACTTGTTCCCCTAAAATAACTACTTATTGCTTCTCCTTGGATCCTTGCTTCTTAAGCTAAGAAATATCCTACAATGTTATCTTCTTTTTCCTATACCATAAATTCATAAACTACTTTTGCACATTAATGTTAAAAATACCCAAAGAATCCAACCAAGGATAACCCAAAATAATCAACATCATCTATCTCAATAGCATGAAAGTCTGAATGTAAAACATATGTATCCATGGTGATCTTCAAATCTACAAAAATCTAAACATTCTCATTCTCAATTTGTATGTCCTTAATTTTTGTTGCTTGAACCTACAACCTCTTAGCCAAAGTAATATTAATGAAATTATACTTGCTACTAGGATATAGAAATAATGATATTTTTCTTCCGAATGCAACCATGAACCTGCAAAATAGAATTTTGAGATTAAATAAATCCTTTTGATCAAAGTTGTAGTTCCTTCAACCTGTACATTGACATCTGTATTTTTTCCTTTATCATTTTTCGTTATTCATTTCTTTTTGTTCCCTCTAAAGCCTTTTTATTTCTTCTTCATATCCCTTGATGGTGATGACCTTCAAACTAGCTATCTTTTTATATGGGTCCCACTGACTCAAGAATGTGTGCTCCATTTCATCCCAAAAAAACTTCCCAACCAAAGATAAGCTTCCCATTTTAAAATATTGTAAAGGTAGCATTTCCAAAGTTGGTTATTAAAATATAGAGATCTAAACTTCATCCACCATTCTCAAACATCAATATCATCCTCTCCAAAAATAATTTGTAACTCTGTGAGTTTACATTCAAAGTAAGTAAAGACAAAAACTAGGATTTTACAACTATATATAATTCTACATAGACAATTAGACCCCAAAATAGCAAATAATTTGCTTACTCCAATTGACATATATCTCAAATTTTATTTTTTTGAAAAAAAAAGCAATTTGAAAAATTGCCACTACCCTTGTTTTGGACGATTGACTTCACAAGGTCATACATCCCTCAATACTTACTCAAATTCTTTCATATGACCACTCATTCTAAAGCTCTTCAATTTTTTACAAAATGGCACGTGAATCGTATGAATCAAACAATTTTACACAAAGATATGGCTCCCAAAAAATGAGTTTCTTGAAGAAAAAAAGTTGCCAAAGTTCTACAACCCACAAAACAATTCCCACTTTGTCAGAATAATTGCTTTGATACCACTTGTTAAAAATCTTTATTCTCATTAATAGAAATCATTCACCATTGTGCAAAAATATCAAATCATTAATCCACAAATAATTATATCCATAGTAACAATCCACACAATTAGACAAAGATAGATAATACCCTTCAAATAGGGCAACGCCAATGTTATTCCTCAAGGAAGGAACCACTAAACAATATCTCCCCAAATGAGATCCACTCCACAATCCAAAACAATTACAAGAGAATACTCAATATGATTTTGATTCATCACAATGACAATCTTCCTTCTTTATATACCCATCTTCTATTTCTACTTTGGTGACCCAACTACTAAACCCTCATCCCACACATTATTATTGAAAAGCAATAAGGAGCAAACAATATGTTAACACAACAATATATTTCATGCTTCTCCAAAGATTTCCACTAGCCAAAATCTGTGTACATCCATATTTATGTTGTATGGTGTCTCTTAGTTTCAATAGACTTTTGGTGTTTTCATCCCTTGGTGTTTCACCTTCAACTCTATCTTTTCATCTTCTCTCATTCTCAAGGGAGATGTGACTATCCAACCTCATATGAGGTGAAATCATCAATCATTCCCTAGTAATCACAAATATCAAATAATATAATAATGGCTATTGACCCCCTTATTACATTATTTGGTATAAATATCATTACCCCCCATAATTCCTTAGGGTTGGTAAACTAGAATTATGATTTGGTTTTGGCTTTGGCTTTGTTGGCTCTAGATTTGGATCTAGATAATCTCCACTAGGTATGCCTTTTTGGATCAATCTGATCAATCTCTGGGTTTGCCTCTAGGTCATTACCTCTAGGTCTTTAACTCTAGGTTGTCTTTGGGTTCTTGCCTCTAGGTAGCATCTGGGTCCTTGCCTCTAGTCATATTCGGGTCATCGTTTCCTCCGGGTTACCTCTAGGTCATCATCGCCTTTGGATCCTTACCTCTAGGTCACCTTTGGGTCATCATCACCTCTAGGTTACCTTTGGGTCACCTTTTGTATTTTCCTTTAGGTCATCACATGTGGAAAATTACTACATATCTATAAGGTTTCATTGCAAGTTTTGTCACTACACACCTTCCAAGCATGCTTGAGTTATAGATCAAGTTTCCCAATATTACATTTCTCTATGGGAAAACTTACATTATGATATTTCTCAACCACCAAACTTGGTCTTCTTCTGTAGAAACCATTCAACATTTCTTTTGCTTTATCCCATTCTAATACATTCATCCATCCATAATTCATATATATTTTTTCAATCACTTTATCTTTGTGCCAACACTTTCCATGAGAGTGATTATTACCTCCACAAGTCTCACAAGGATGCAAGTTCCAACACCTAGTTGTCACATGTTCGGATATTCCACAATGACTACAACAACTCATCCTAGGAACTTTTGCATATGATTCTTTCTTCACAAATTTTTTGTCACTACTTATGATTCTTTCTTCACAAATTTTGTGTCACTACTTCTTTTTTATCCTTCATATCCAAGGCCTTCATTCTTTGGCCTTATCTCTAGCAAGTATGGGCATTTTCATACCTTGACCATATCTTCCCAAACTTGTATCATTATATCTCATTTTTATTTTTAGTTTTGAACTAATACCTTTGGGATACTTTTAAAAACACCCAAATTCCTCATCTCTACTATGATTTGTGTCACTATCACCAACAATATTCGAATGCCACACATCATCACCACAATGACTTACAACACAATTTGAACAACCACTATCACTTTAAATTTTGACAATATGGCCTTTGTCATGGCCAATACAACCATCTTCTACATAATATTTTCTCTCATCAACAATCTTCAAATCACTTGTATCATAAGCTATATCTTCCCTTTGGATAAGATTACATGTATCACAACAACCATATGTCGTTATGGGCCTCAAATCACTAGTATCACAACTGAAATTTGTCCTTTGAAGATCACTTGTGTCACAACAAATATCTTTCATCATGGGCTTATCCTTCAACTTTTCAATTATTTCTATTTGTTTTCTACATTGCACCTCAAGGATGTCAAGAGTGAATAGTGCCATACACATTCTTCTCACACCACCAATAGAGATTGTGACACCATTTTCAAAATATCTTTCACCAACTTTTCTAAGTATTGACCGTATACAAGATTTAAGTTTTAAAAATTCTCCATCTTCACTATCTTTTGATGGTACACACTTATAAACATTACCTTGTTTTTTAGCTTGTTCACTATCTCCTTTATTTCTTGGTTTTGACTCTTCCTAGACCATGACACCATTTTCAAAGTATTGTTCACCAACTTTTCCAAGTATTGACTATAAACAAGATATGAGTTTTGAAAATTCTCCATCTTCATTATCTTTTGATGGCACTTATATTCATAATCTAGTTTTTAGTTCACCCTAAGCAATATACCTTTGTTTTTGTTGCCCTTGTCCTTGATGTTGTGGTTGAAACTATTGCTTCGTTTGAGGTCTACAAAATTGAGCCCCACAAGTCATCATATTGTATTTACAAAATTTTGTGTCATGTCCTTTTTCATAAATATGACAATATTTCCTCTTCTATTGAGGTTGTTGTTGGTCATCAAATCCGCACAGGAAAGGACTTTCAGTGGGTTTGCTCGCCCTGGACCTGCGACCAACATTGAAAGGCCGAAGGGAAGAGATGCCCCTCGTGCCAATCTCCGGAGAAGGCCGGCTCCTATACTAATCTACTTTTGGGGTTTGAGATAAGAGTGCAAGAAAGAGATAAAAGGAGTTCGGGTTAGAGAAAGAAATAAAAAGGGGTAAGGGTTAGAGATTGATGATTCAAGGTGGGGAAGAACAAGAAGCACGATCACTCACTAATAACTCGAATAGCAGCAAAGAACACCAAGAATAGCCTAAAAAAACGCAGTGCCGACCTTCCTATGTATCCTCTAGACGGGTTCGCAGGATTCTCCTCTCTTCTCTCACTGGAATTCAGGGTTCAGAGTAACAGCGATTAAGACAAGGGAATAACAGAAACCTCCATCCACCAGGCAGCATAAAAGAAAGCAACAAATACGTTTTTTCCCTCCTATGTATCTTTCAGGGCGAATTTCAAGGTACAGTCCCCAATCGCACACCAGATTCAAGATTCAGAGTCTCAGTATACGAATGCAGACAAACAAAAGAATTAAGCACAGAAGACAGCATAAAAGAGAGAAATAGAGCACAAAAGATCTTTAGTATTAGACGCAAGACATCAAGTTACAACAGCTTTCTAGCAAAAAGTTCCCCCCCTTTTTACATTGCAAAGCCTGGGTTTTTATAGAGGACCCGGCCCTCTGAATCATTATTACAAAATGGCAGAGTACGTCCTCGGGCCCTAAAAAATCGGCTCCTCGCGGCTGCAACAACTGAGTTTTCAAATCGGTTATCGAAACTGGCAACTGTGACCGGGTCAACCGTGGAAACCTTCATTTAATGCGCCGCCCGAGTGTCCCTGGCTTCTGGATGCTGTGCTTGAGTGATTGCTATGCCCGTCGGGTTTTACTTCGAGGACTGTCACGTCCCTTTCGTTTGCCAGAATTGGTCAACGGACTTATCGGGCAAGAAAGGGGGTACTTAAGGGGCTTTTGATCACCTTGGGAAGCTGCCTGCCTTGGAACGTGGGCCCAGAAAGTGCTTCGCTACATATCTGCCTCGTTGAAGCCTTGGGCCGAAGTAGGTTCTCCTTCTTTTGTTCTTCGCAAAATAATACTTCGCAAAAACTTCTTCAGGGATGTTGATTGCCGATCGGGCTTCATCTTTGAAATGGGGCTCTGTCCTTTGCTGGAGAAACTGCTTCGGCTGGAAAATGTTTTGGCTTGACTCCTCAAAACTGTGGTTCGGGGAATATCTTCCCGAAGCATTTCTCAGTTTCCGACACATTGTCATTTTGCTTCGGGCGCTACTGCTTCGGGTGAAAACCGGCCGAAGTAGGTGTCGAAAACACTTCGGGCCCGAAGTAATTTCCTTGCCTTGGCTGATTTGGATTATGCTCTCCCCCTTCGACGAAGTTGTTTGGATGCTACTTCGCAAAAATTCCACCCGAAGCGACTGCTGAAAATGCTTCGGGTGTGAAGCGTTATCTTTATATTTTCTTCGGTGAAATTACTTCGCAAGGTTTTCGCCCGAAGTGGTGTTTTGAAGTACTTCGGGCCCGAAGCTCTTTCCAAATCCTCTTCCTTTTCCTTCGGCGAAGCAATTTTCCTTGGCCTGTTTGGTAGCAAAGCTCTTTCTTCTTCATTCTATGATAGGGAGAGTCAAAATTGCTGTAACAAAAAATAAAAGAAAACTTTCAACAAGGAAATACTATACAAAATTCTACTATTTTCTACCCCTTGTATAATGTGGCAAAAAGTGTCAACTGTTGCTTTTGTGATAAAAAAGAAGTGGAAGGACCCTTTGAACCCTTTTGTGATTTCTTTGTGGATATAAGAGCATTATTGGATAACTCATCTCTCAACTGATTTTCTACTTCATATTGTTGAAGGACGTTTACCAATTCTTTGAATCACACCCCTTTGTTTGATACTTGAAGAGATGTTTTCAATGTTCTAAACGATTCAAGGAGAGCTCTAAGTACAATTGAGACTAAGAGCTTGGCATCCACCTCTTCTCCCATGGTGTTCAACTTTACCTTCAAGTGAGCAACTCTTCAAAGAAACAATTCAATACACTCACCATCCTGAACCCTTAAAGTATAAAGTTGAGATTGTAGATGAAGGATTGTGGATTCATTTCTCCCTTCAAAAATGGTATAAAGTATTTCCCATGCATATTTTGATATTTTTGTCTCACTCATATGTGGTTGTATTTCATCAGTCACTCCAAACATCATGAGCATAAATGCCCTTGTATCTCCTTCAACATAGTTTTATGGGTATTATGAATAGTTGGCATGGGCCACACATAACCCAAGGTTGATTATATTATCATATGATATTATATTCCTAGGTTCATAGCATTCCACCCTCCTTACAAATGTTTCGTCCTTGAAACTATCCATAATAACCATAGACAATATAATATCATATCCCCATATACCTATTCCTAGTTCATAGCATTCCACCCTTACAAATGTTTTGTCCATGAAACATGAGAAGAGCAATAGGACCAATAGGACCTAGGAATAGGTATATGGTGATATAATATTATATTGTATACGAGTATTATGGATAGTTGGCATGGGCCACACATAGCCCAAGGTTGATTATTATAAGCCACGAGACCCTATAACCACGAAAAATCAAGCATACATTGTCACACCCTGCCTTCCAAAGGAAGCTCAAGCAAAAGTAAATTTACTTATGTTTTCTTGTATAGATCTCTTATCTCTAGCTATTGGGGATCTCATTTGCATACCAACTCAAGATCTTTATATCTTAAGAGGTTGATTTCCTTTAATATAATACTTGGAACCCTTGTCCTATCAACCCTTGGTTATGTGTGGCCCATGCCAACTATCCTAATAAAATATCAAATCCCCATATACCTATTCCTAGGTCCATAGCATTTCATCGTCCTTACAAATGTTTTGTCCTCGAAACATGAGGAAAAATTAAATAATATGGTCTAAGCAATGCTGACAACTGAAGTGATCTTCGATGACACCAAGTTGCTATTGTGCCACTTAAATATCCATAACTGCATTGTTGGCTCCATCCTTTTGCTATTATACTTTGATATTTTGAATGATTAGTCCTGTTGTTCCCTAATATATGCTATAATCCTAGGAATATGTATATGGGGATATGATATTATATTGTATATCGATGTTATAGATAGTTGGCATGGGCCACACATAATTCAAGGTTGATTATATATTTATATTGTATTATAATAATGAGTGGGATGAGGATTTAGTAGTTGGGTCCTCAAAGTACAAATAAAATATGGGTGTATAAAAAAGAGAGATTGCCATTGTAATCAATAAAATCATATCTTATATTTTCTTGTAACATGGCGTGGATCTCATTTTGAGATATATAGTGGAGTGGTTTCTTTCTCAAGGAATAACATTAGTTTTGCCCTACCTAAAATCAATTATCTTTCTATTTTATTGTGTGGATTGTAACTGTAGATTATTATTTGTAGATTAATAGTTTGATATATCTACATTATGGTGAATTATTTCTATTAATGAGAATAAAGGTTCTTAACAAGTGGTATTAGAGCAACAATTCTAGCAAAGTGGGAATTGTTTTGTGGATTGCAAAATTTTGGCATATTTTTTCCAAAAAATGTCTCATTCATCAATAGCCATATCTTTGTGTATAACTCTTTGATTCATACGATTCTTGTGCCATTTTGTTCAAAATTTGAAAAGCATTAAAACAAGTGGTCATATGAAGGAATGTGAGTAGTATTGAGGAAGATACGACCCTGTGACTGTCCAAAACAAGGGCAATAGTGATTTTTCAAACCGCGATTTTTCCAAAAAATAAAATTTGAGATAACCTTTCAATTGGGGTAAGGAAATTATTTGTTGTTTTTTGGAGTCTAATTGTCGATGTGGAATTTTAGTGAGGAGATATATATTTTTGTAAAACCCTCGTTTTTGTCTTTACTTATTGTGGATGTAAACTCATGGAGTTAAAAAAAAATCTAGAGAGGATGTAAACAATGTCTCTATTTAAGCACACAATAGTCAACGAGACCCTTAAGCAGTTTGTATCAAAAGTACTTTGGCAATTGTACAACTCTCAAGTTCCATTGACCTCATTTTTCATTTGAGTACATTAATATAATTTCGTTCTTCCTTTATTTATTTTGAGGAGGGTTACATAGAAGCAAGAAGCTTGTTTGGAAAGGTGGATGCTCAACATATTAGAACCCATCTAGAAGAAGTCAAGGCTTGATGTTATATTTAAAAGCGGAGGGAAGGATTTGGCATGCAACTCTTTTTACAAAGCCACTACAACTATTAACCTAAAACCTAAAATCTGCTAACGTATAAAAATTCATAAGTTGGAAGCCCAAGTCAAAGCTTCCAAGATGAATATGGCTTAATACAGTTTGGTGAGGTCACTAAAGGATTGGACCAATCTATGCTGCTGTGAATGCACTTGGAAACTGAACAGACACTTTGTCCTAGGCTGGTGTGAGAACACTTGCATACTTTCTCCTCGCTAGTGTTTGAAAATTACATGGACTAATAAATTAATAAAATATCATACAAAACCAACTGTTTAAGAATCTCTAAGAAGTTGAAAATTCTAACTTCCATATTTTGAAGGAATTGACAGTGAGAATAACACAAAGGACATAAAATTTAGGTGCTGGAATCCTGAATTGCGTTTGCAAAAATGAGTAGGGTTGAACGGAGCTCCATGAAGTCACTTGGGGCAATCCAAACTGAATACATGGTAATCAATACCTAACATTTTCAATACACTAAAGGATATTGTTAATGATGATTGATTGTAATAACTAGGAGAAAAAAATGTTGAGGGAAAGAATTGTTATCATTTTACCTCTCCCATGTCATTGATCCCTAGCAAGAAATTGGCCAGGTCAAAGAGGCTTCTTCTTCCCTTGAATTCTATGTGTGGCTTTTCATGGTTGCACACATGTTGTGATTGCTGTTGGAGTGTGACCGTGTACTACTTCCCTAGAAAATGTGATGCTCCTTTATTGGTATTGTGTGTTTTGGTGGAGGTGCTCTAAATCCTTCTGACTGCATATGAAAGCCTAAATTCAGGGAAGATACAACCATTTTGTCTTTGATCAGTTTACCTACAATGCTATTAGTAAGTATACAATTTTCTTTCCACTTATACTACCAAAAATCATAGAACTATCTATAAATACTTTAATTGACCTTGATATATCAGAGACCTTTGAAGCTCACTCTGTTGTATATTTTTATTTAAAACTTTGATTGTTATATGCTTCTAGAAATATGGAAGATCCAAAAGAATAAACTATAACTTATATACTTAAGTTCTGATAATATAATATGATTTTTATTCTCAATCAACAACACCTCCTACCCAAAGAAAAATAAAAACAAAAATCGAGAGAGAGAGAGAGAGAGAGAGAGAAGCATAGCTTCTCACAAAAACAAAAAATGGATACAAAGTAAATGACTAGAGAATTTATTATTTTCTTTTCTTAAAGTAAGAACAGGGTTTAAAAAGGCTCGTACCATTATACAAGGCAAAAGAAGGTTAACCAAGAATTACATATTAAATAGGAACAGAGCTACCTGGCAACCAACAACCAACACAAAGAACAAACAAAATACAATTTGAAAAGACAACTATAAAATGTCCTTAATTAAATGACATTTTGTGCACAACAAACCTATGTTTCACATTCTAAAAATGGTAAATTTGTCTTTAGTAACAAGAAGGAAACAATACCAAATTAATTCTTTCTTCTTCTTCAACAAAACTAGGATTTTATTTAAAAAGTAAAAAAAAAGCAAATATGGAGCAAAGGAAAAGACCTCTAAAGAACATCACTTGCTACATTGTTGCATGTGTTGTTCTAAAGAATGGAAAAAATAGACTAAAACATAACTAACACATGTTCAAATGCAAAGTTATGTGCTAGCAAATATTGTGTCTAATCTAGCAGTTGCTTGGTCTCAATAGTCATCTACTGATAAGACATCACACTAGATTATTCTTTGCCACCCTTTCCTACAGAATCATAGCAAATGATACTGAAATGATTAGAAGTTGCATCTTGTAACTTATAAACCATACAAAAAGGTGGGTTTATATGTCCCAACCTAGCCATCAAACATAATTGGTGTAGGAGATTTCCAAAGGAAGTTTATACTTGTCTTATATTATATAGGCTATATTTTGTACTTCTTTGGCTTTCAAACCTTTGACCAAAGTTATGGTAAATTAAGCCCTGCCAATCCATCTGAGCACAAGTTCTACTGATAAATAGAATATTGGATTTGGTTTTGAAAGAACACTCGTATTCACCATTATTTTCAAATAACATTACATTTAAATGTGGAACTTGAGCTTTCTTGTTCTTAGAATGGCATGTCAACAGAATTGGATATGCACAACACAACCCTGATGTTGATTATATTTTAGATATATTTTAAAAGAAATAGATGGAGGGCCTGCACTATCGATTTAGTAGGAAAAATGAAGGAAACAAAGAAAGATCTTGTATTAACATGTCCTTGGATGACCAAACTAGGTCAATGGAACCAGAAAATGTAGTATGTTACAATAGACAGTAACAAGGAAGAAAGAACCCTGAATAGGTGAAGAAATATAAGCTACAATCTAAAAAAATAACAATGGTAAAAACCTAGATCATGTATATCCGAGACCAGATGAACTGCAAGTATATAGATGGAATGAACTTCACATAATCCATAAATTGATTTTGCAGAAATTATAACAGAACTATTAGCCAAAGAAGTATAATCATACCTGTGGAGCAACAATTTCAAATGTCATTCCCTCAGCTTTAAAATCCTCTCGTTCAACAATCATAGTACCACATCCAGATGTTCCAGTGCCTCTCGTATATGATGCGTGCATATAAACAATGTTATATTATCTAGTAAAATACATAAATTGATAGCACTTTTGTGGCCTAGTGTTTATTTGCCAATATCAGCAAATACTTCATGGAAGGCATAAATCCAATCATAATGTTTACAGGTATCAAATACTGATTTTATTCAAAAACTTAATATATTATAACGTATTCAAGAAGAATCCCACTATGTGCCAGCCCACCCAAGATACTATAATCAATATGTTTACATAAGGGAACTAGAAGGCATGAACTTTAGCACAATTCCAGATATGCAGCTTATCAATTTAAGCAAAAAAAGAAAACTCCAGAATATGACATTCACAAGTTCAAAAGACAATCACAAAAGCACATACTAAAATGTAATTTAATAACTTAAGCCTAAAATCTATATATAGAATCATAAGACACAACCTTGAATCTAAAAGGCTACCTACAAAATAAAATATAATATTATATGCTCAAAAAAGAAAAAAAATCTTGTCAGATTCCCATGGCTTAAAGTTTAGTAAAAGTGCATGAGGGCACTCTTATGACAACCTGTGTTCCAGCCCCATTGAATAGGCTTCCTATGTAAATGTAGCTATAATAACACAAGTTGGGGTATACCTGGATGATGTTGGGTGAATGTTGCATAAAATAATAACAATACCAATAGTTCTTGTGGGAATCGGTCTAGTAACAATGCAAAAGGCCACTATGATGATGACCTGAGTTCAAGCCCCACCGTACAAGCTCCCTATGTTAATACAGCTGTAAAAAGACAAGGTAGGCCATACCTGGACAGTGTTGGATGCATGATGCATAAACTAATACTACCAATAGTTCTTATGGAATTCAAATGCATAAGTTCAAAGTTGGTTGCAAACTTGCAATGTAGAAATCATTAAATCAACCAGGACTACTATGAGACTTGTTGGCACTGAAATTTTGTCTGAACAGATCACTGCCTTGTAGTGAAGTTTCCAGATAAGTTAAAATGGAACTTTTGTAATATCTTGGTCTCTGGTTAGTCTGTGTTTGAATACTTTCTATCTATTGCCCATTGCAAATGTACTCCTTTTTGTCATATTTTCTATGATGATGTATGCTGAATTAAAATTTCACAATATTGTATTTTCCCAAAGACAAATTCCTGAGTTAATTCCATGAAGATATGTGGTATTACTTCCTGTAACCTTTCCATAAGGGCTTGGATTGTAAAACTCCTTTGCATACCATTTGATTGGAAATAAATGATGGCATTAATGACAACCATGACAATACCATCTGCCCCATCATCAATTTCAAAAGTAGACCTCAAGTTGATTATCTAGACTAGGGAATCAACCTCAAAAGGACAAGCCCCAACAAGGTAGAAATTGACAAAGTAAAAAGTATGAAGAGGCCCAAAAATAGCCCCAAGATACCCAAGGGCTTTGACAGCAGCAGAGTGCAAGAATAGTTGAAGAGCCAAGTGGCCCTCCAAGACACTAAGGAGGAGACAAGGACAAAGATAAAGGCTAGGACAAGGATGATGATAACAAGAGAAAAGAAGAAAGCAAGGGCCAAGAGGAACCTGACCAAAGAAGGTAAAAGTGGAAAAGTATAAAAGTCAAGAGGGCCTCCCCCAAAAGATAGTTCTACCTTGTCCTCAACCCAAAGGGATCCTATGCAGCAAATTATATTGTTAGATTCTCCCATAACTCCTCAACCTTCTCCATCATCATCCCAAATTGGTCAACATACACAAGGGTTCCTTGTTGGTTTGCATTGTTATCACCTTCTTTTTGGTTGGTTAATCATTCACAGGTCCTAGGGGTCAGAAAATGATAATATAGATACCAAAATGTCTACCACAAACACTCCATCATTTCAATTATGGCAAACAACAAGTCCAACTGGGGAAACTTTTAGTTGACAGGTCCAGTCTTAGAGAGTTAAGGATGTGAAGAAGGAAACTTTTACGTCCACCGATTCTGTTGAGCCAAGGTGGAATTTCATGACAAGGGGGATAAGAAATCTGGAGATAGTCCAACTGATGCCAAAGATAGACAAACCAGAGATCAGATGATCTGGACAGATTTTGTGTCTATTGGAATGCCTATTAATTTTGTAGAACTGCCAACAACGGATGTAACCAATTTCCATAAAGAAGTAGCCCTAAAGAGAATAGTTGAGCTTGAGAATAGGATGGAGGCAGAGAGGAAGCAATATAAAGCCTATGAAAAGAAGATAAATCACATGGTGGTGGACATCACTGCTGTAGGAATTTCCTCCCAATATAAACACAACCCATACATAGCCTCCATGAAAATATCAGGGACTTAAATGCTCAACTGACTAAACCCAATAAATATTGGACTAAGAGAGTATCCAGGGATAGAATAAAGGATATGAACAAAGAACTCTAAAGATAAGTCCAAAGTACTTCTGAAAATTTATCAAAGAGGCTTTATTATATTGATTCATTGATAGAAAAGTGCAATACGATTAAATGTGAAATAACCAAGGTCTCCAAGGAGATTTCCAAATAAGGATATGAACAAAGAACTCTAAAGATAAGTCCAAAGTACTTCTAAAAATTTATCAAAGAGGCTTTATTATATTGATTCATTGATAGAAAAGTGCAATACGATTAAATGTGAAATAACCAAGGTCTCCAAGGAGATTTCCAAATAAAGTGCCCATTGGCTGATGACATTCTGACAAACTAAATCTCATACAACAAATTTGAATAAATTGGGCTTTAACAGTAGAATTGAAGCAGGGCACTGTACGGATCATTTGGCTATTTATTTGGTGAGAAGGTTATCTTCCTGAAGTTTTCCCTTATCTATTTCCATTTTTTTTGTTTTGGGGAATCCACCTACTATATGCCTTTTGTTTCCAACTTAATCCATGTTTCAGTCATGAAGCATCCAATCCAAAGAAAACTAGGGTTAGACTTCTAGGCACTTTGAGACTTGTAGTCTGGTCTTTCTTTCAAATTGATACGCCTAAGTGGAATTTTGTTCAGCTTGTATATATTTCATGACTCTCATATATTTTGCATAAGATAACTCCTAAGTGGAATTTTGTTTAGCTTGTATATATTTCATGACTCTCATATATTTTGCATAACCTTTGGGTGATGTAATGAGGCATATGTCCCAAAACAATGTCACAGACTTCGAGTGGGTTCTGATTTTTGATGTTCTGTAATTTCACATTCTCAGCTAATAAAATGTGGGTAAATATGATGTAAGTGTCCCTTCTATTTAGTGATATGAATATGTCTGCTATTGTGTGACTTTCTCTTTCTTTTCATTATACCTTCCATGCATTTTGTGTGACTATATTCCCCTTTGAATAGAAATTTGTGAGGAATTTATTTTTTTAGATAATAGTTGTCACAGGTCTATGAATTGGAATTAGATCACCTTAAATAGAATATGACCGAATATTGTTAAAAATTGCTTATGAGTTTATTGTTTTGCTTTCATATGTTTCACATGTTTCTAAATGATAATGAATGGAAAACTAGAAAGATAGATCTGAGATTTTATGATTAAATTTGGTTTATACCATGTTGGAAGGAGACAGAGGTTGTTCTTGCACATATGACTGACAAAGGTTATAGATGAAATGTAATGGATTCTGATTTATGAATTCAGGCTTAAGCAAATGGCGGTCATGAAAAAATAATCAAAAGCACTTGCACATAAAGGATCATCTATCCCAGTTGGATACTCCTAAATAATACTATTGCCTATAAATTTAATTGGTTAAATGACATAGAATGCTTTCTTTGAGTTGAAAAGACATGGATTTAATTTAAAATAATAGATTTTGGACATCAGGTCCTTGCATTGTTACTTATAATACATTAGCTACAACTTATTCCAACCTCGCAATTTTTAAAGAGGTTGTTAATGTTCTTATCTGAACGAAGAAACATGGTTGCATAATAAATGAGCAAATCCATAAAAGATATGACATCTGATTTATTATTTTTATTCCTTTTTTGCACGTGATAGGATGTTCTACAGTGTACTCCAACATCATCATTTATATATTGTAATTGAATACATAAATGTCTGGACTCGAGCTTGACATCATACTTAAATTATATGACTGTTTGATTCTATCATGATTCTAAGATGCTTATAATATAAATATAAAACTAGGCAAGGAATCTGTCATTGACGTGAATGAGTTGTCAGCCATAGGTGAATGAGAAGAATCGAGGTCCCAGGTCATAGTAATTGATGAAACAATGTTTTCTTCTTTAAGGACACAACAGTCAACGAGACCCTCAAGCAGTTTCTATCAAAGTTCTTTGGCAATTGTACAATTTTAAAGTCCCATTGACCTCATTTGTCATTCAAGTACATTAATATAATTTCATTCTTCCTTTCTTTCTTTTCAAGGGAGTTATGAAGAAGCAGGAAGCTTGTTTGGAAAGGTGGATGTAGTAACTGCTCAACATATTAGAACCTGTCTAGAAGAAGTCAAGGCTTACTATTATCTTTACAAGTGGAGGGAAGGATTTGGCATGCAACTCTTTTGCCAAAGCCACTACAACTATTAACCTGAAATATGCTAACATATAAAAATTCATAAGCTGGAAGCCCAAGTCAAAGCTGCCAAGATGAATATGGTTGAATCAAGTTTCATGAAGTCACTAGAGGATTGGACCAATCTATGCTGGTGTGAAAGCACTTGGAAACTGAACGGACACTTTGTCCTAGGCTGGTGTGAGAGCACTTGCATACTTTCTTCTAGCTGGTGTTTGAAAATTACACAAACTAATGAACTAAGAAAATATCATACAAAACCAACTATTGAAGAAGCTCTGAGAAGTTGAAAATGTTCACTTCCATATGTTGAAGGAATTGACACTAAGAATAACACAAAGGGCATAAAATTCGGGTGCTGGAATCCCAAATTGAGGCTGCCAAAATGAATAGGGTTGAACGGAGCTCCATGAAGTCACTTTGGGTAAACCAAGCTGGTGTGCATGGTAATCAATCCTAACATTTTCAATACACTAAAGGATATTGTGAATAATTACTATAATACGATGGATAAGAAAATATTGAGGCAGATAATTGTTGTCAGTGTACCTCTGCCAGAGGTGGAGGTGCTCTAAATCCTTCGCACTGCATATGGAAGCCTAAATTCAAATAAGATACAACTATTTTGTCTTGGATCTATTAGAGACTGGTTTGGAATTGGATAGAAATCAATTTATCAGTTTACTAGTGATGCTATCAGTACGTATACAATTTTCTTTCCACATATACTGCCAAAAATCATAAACTATTTGTAAATACTTTAATTGACCTTGATGGATGAGGAGTCTTTGAAGCTCACTCCGTTGTATATTTTCTTTAACACTTTGATTGCTATATGCTTCTAGAAACATAGAAGATCCAGAAGCATAAACTATAACTCATATGGCTTACGTTCGGATAATATAATATTATTTTTATTTCCAATTAACAATGCCCCTTGCCCAAAGAAAAAAAAAATGAGAGAGAGAGAGAGAGAAATTATCTTAATAGTAAGAATAGCTTCTCACACAAATAAAAATAGGATACACAGTAAATGATTAGAGAATTTATTAATTTTAAATGTCATTTAATTAAATGACATTTCGTGCACAACAAATCTAAGTTTCACATTGTAAAAATGGTAAATTTGTCTTTAGTAACAAGCAGGGAACAATACCAAATTAATTTTTTTTCTTCTTAAACAAAACTAGGATTTCATTAAAATAAAAATAAAAAAAGCAAACATTGAGCAAAGAAAAAGACCTCTGAAGAACATCACCTGCTACATTGTTGCCTGTGTTGTTATAAAGAACAGACAATATAGACTAAAACAAAAGTAACACATGTTCAGATGCAAAGTTATGTGCTAGCAAATATTGTGGCTGATCTAGCAGTTACTTGGTCTCAATAGTCATCTACTGATAAGACATCACACTAGATTATTCTTTGCCACCCTTTCCTACAGAATCATAGCAAATGATACTAAAATTATTAGAAGTTGCATCTTGTAACTTTTAAACCAGACAAAAAGGTGGGTTTATATGTCCCAACCTAGCCAGCAGACATAATTGGTGTAGGAGATTTCCAAAGGAAGTTTTTACTTGTCTTATATTATATAGGCTATATTTTGTACTTCTTTGGCTTTCAAACCTTTGACCAAAGTTATGGTAAATTAAGCCCTGCCAATCCATTCGAGCACAAGTTCTGCTGATAACAAAAGATTGAATTTGGTTTTGAGAGAACACTCGTATTCACCATTATTTTCAAATAACATTACATTTAAATGTGGAACTTGAGCTTTCTTGTTCTTAGAATGACATGTCAACAAAATTGGATATGCACAACACAACCCTGATACATATGATTACCTTTTAGATAGAGTTTAGAAGACATTGATGGAGGGTCGCCACTATCGATTTAGCAAAAAAATGAAGGAAACAAAGAAAGAAATTATATTAATGTATCTTTGGATGACCAAACTAGGTCAATGGGACCAAAAACAGTAGTATGCTACAATAGATAGTAACAAGTAAGAAAGAACCCTAAATACCTGAAGAAATATAAGCTACACTATAAAAAATGAACAATGGTAAAAACCTAGATCATGTATACCCAAGTCCAGATGAACTATAAGTAGATAGATAGAATGAACCTTGCATAATCCATAAATTGATTTAGCAAAAATTATAATAGATCTATTAGCCAAAGGAGTATAATCATACCTGTGGAGCAACAATTTCAAATGTCTTTCCCTCAGCTATAAAATCCTCTCTTTCAATAATCATAGTACCACAGCCATATGTTCTTGTGCCTCTTG
Source organism: Wollemia nobilis (assembly GCA_028583015.1). Lineage (NCBI taxonomy): Eukaryota > Viridiplantae > Streptophyta > Pinopsida > Araucariales > Araucariaceae > Wollemia > Wollemia nobilis. Next base: position 383,737 of record JAQPPZ010000293.1, on the reverse strand, counting down.
CATGTGATGCCTGCATATAATCAATGTTACTTTGTCTAGTAAAATACAAAAATTGACTGCACTTTTGTGGCCTAGTGTTTAATTGTCAATATCAACAAAACTTCATGAAAGACATAAATGCAATGTTTACAGGTGTCAACCACTGATTTTATTCAAAAACTTAATATATATTACAGAGTATTCAAGGAGAATTCCACTATGTGCCAACCCACCCAAGATACTATCATCAATTTGTTTACATAAGAGAATTGGAAGGCATGAACTTTAGCACAATTACAGAGATGCGACTTATCAATTTAATCAAAAAGAGGAAACTCCAGATGATGACATTCACAAGTTCAAAAGACAATCACAAAAGAACATACTAAATTATAATTAAATAACTTAAGCCTAAAATCTATATATAGAATCGGAAGACACAACCTGGAATCCTAAAGGCTACCTGCAAAACAAAATATAATAATGTATGCTCCAAAAAAATAAAATCTTGTCAGATTCTAATGGCTTATAGTATAGTAACAAAACACAAGGGCACTCCAATGACAACCTATGTTCCAGCCCTATTGCACAAGCTCCCTATGTAAATGTAGTTGTAATAACACAAGTTGGGCCATACCTAGATGTTGTTGGGTGAATGTCACATAAAATAATAACAATACCAATAGTTCTTGTTGGAATCGGTCTAGTAACAATGCAAAACGCCACTATGATGATGATCTGAGTTCAAGCCCCACCATGCAAGCTCCCTATATTAATGCAACTGTAAAAAGACAAGGCAAGCCATACCTGGACAGTGTTGGATGCACGATGCATAAACTAATACTACCAATAGTTCTTGTGGAATACAAATGCATAAGTTCAAAGTTGGTTGCAAACTTGCAATATGGAAATCATTCAATTAACCAGGACTGATGTGGGACTTGTTGGCACTGAAATTTTGTCTGAACAGATCAGTGCCTTGTAGTGAGGTTTCCAAATAAGTTAAAATGGAACTTCTGCAATATCTTGGTCTCTGGTTAGTCTGTGTTCTGAATACTTTTATCTATTGCTCACAGCCCATTGCAAATGTACTCCTTTTTATCAGATTGTCTATGATGATGTGTGCTGAATTAAAATTTCACAATATTTTTTTTTAGCCAAAGACAAATTCCTTAGTTAATTCCATGAAGATATGTGGCATTACTTCCCGTAGCCTTTCCATAAGGACTTGGATTGTAAGACTCCTTTGCATACCATTTGATTGGAACTAAATGATAGCATTAATGACAACCATGACAATACCATCTACCCCATTGTCAGTTTCAAAAGTAGACCTTTAGTGTTAGCAAATGGGCCCAAAGATATCACAGGTCCAATTTCCCAAAATCATAAAAACACTTGCAAATAATCTCTCACAATCACAACATCAATATTGCACAAAATAACACTTTATTGATAATAAAAAACTCTTAATACAAACTTCATTCGATTACAAACTTGTTCTCCTTCGATTACATAGCATGAAGCTTTGTCTCTAATATATACCCTTGCAAAAGATTCTTCAATAGTCCCGAATTTTGCTCTCCTCAAACTCTCGAGAGATGCAACCTTTCACATGTCTTTCTTATATTATGACAAAGCTTCTCATGATTATTACATAACTTTCTTCTAATCTTGACACATCTCAAATGACTCTTCACTTCCACGCTTGATACCTATCACTTATGACCTTTCACTTGCACACTTCACATCTTTCACATAATTACATAACACAAACACTCTTTACATCTTGACACATATGTAGATAGTTGTTCTAAGCCCTAGGACTGGCTGGAACATCTCATCCATCAATTTTGAATTGTATATAGTAATTTTGGCATATTGATGTTTTGATTTGATAGGAAAAACAACCAATAAAATAAATGCTAAAATGTAATCGCATATGGCAGAAAAGGACAAAAACAAACACCTTTGTTAATATTGTAGTTAAGGCTCTGGACGGGTTGTTAGACGTCTAGTTAAGACGTCAAGTTGTTAGATGTCTAAGCATTGTGTTAAGGCAATTGTTAAGGACACGGTTGGGGTGGTTTGGAAATTGGTTGGGGAACCAATTTACCCCTTCCTATTTAAACCCCCCTCTTCAAACATTGTAAGGCCTGTGCGATGGATGCTATAGAAGCTATTGATGCTATTCATTCTACGTAATGTCAATGTTGTTATATTATTCATATATTATGTGTGTGTGGTGATTGTGTTGTGAATTGCAGGTTGTCCACCATTAATGGAGTGATTGTAGGTTGTTCTGTGTTAACCAATATTGCAGGTTTTGTCATTACAAATTGCAAAAGACAAGCACTGAATCAGGGAACTAGTTCTGTGTTTTTCAGGTTTACTATACGAGATGATGACCCAAACGTATGATGTCTAGCCCTGAAGTCTGGTAGCCCCAGATGGCTAGTCTTCAACCCACCAACCTGACGTTTGGACCTAGACTAGACGTCCAGATCCTACCTGATGTCTAGCACCTTGACGTTTGCTCCCAACATCTAGACATGCTGATCTGATGTCTAGACTCCTAACGTCTAGACTTGGCCGTCAATTAGCAGAGTTAGAGATCGACTGATAAACTTGTACAACCTTTGCTTAGAGCCGTATACTAACTTGTCATCACCCCATCCCAAGAATGTACTCACCTCTGTCTACATTTGGCACCGTTGCCTAATGTAAAAAAAAAAAATACCTAGAGTTTTAGCGACAAGTGATAGGAAGAATAGGTGAATGACTGGTTTCAGGTCACAGAATAAAGAGCAAATACCAGTAATAAGAAGCACACGAATAGCAAACTTAAGGACACACGAGGTCACAATGGTGTCTCACCCTAAGGTGGAGAGACTGTGGGACATTGAAGAAGAGGACAACATCAACATTGAAACATTGTGGGTGATTGCAAAAAACACGAAAGACCAAATAGCCGAGGAAGATCCCATCATTGAATACTGGACGACAACACCAGAACTTGCGAGAGAAGGGTGGCCAGAGGATACTGAAGGAGAGAACCTTGTATCAAAGAACCTATTCAAAATTTTGTGGGGAGGAATGCCAGAGCCACGATTGGTATATTTGCGATGGAGGTAGCGAAGCAGAGACCAATTAGAGATGGGAAGAAGGCTATTTGAGCACAATTTTGTACCACCAACAGTAGACAGGCAACAGAATCAGACACAACCACCAACACGAGGAAGTTAGAATATCATGGCGAATTCTACCAATAGAACGATACAGCAAAAATACCCACCCTTCTCAGGTGAAGGGAAGGAGGATCCATCATGACATGTGGGAACTTGCATTACCATTTGGGGAGCAAATGGGATCACATAAGACACACAATGGTTGCAACTGTTCCCAGCCACATTGCGAGGCATGGCGATAGACTAGTACTTGAAGAGATAAATTATGTGAGCATTTACACAATGGGAGGACCATAAGAATGCATTGATAGAAGTATTCCAACCCATGAGGGATAACACTGACATAATTACGAAAATGTATGTCATTAAACAAAAATCGAATGAGGATATCAAAAGCTACAATAAAAGATTGAAATAATTGATAGACAAAATGAAGATGACACTTGCCAACAATATTATAAAGCGATGGTTTTTGGATGGGCTACTACCAAGGTTCAATAAGAAAATGAAGGCAGTACCATCCTCAACGTATGAAGAAGCACTGGAGAAGGCTAAAAACTTCAAAAGTGAAGGCAAACAAATGACCACAGGTATCAGAGGATACTTAAAGCATACCAAAGATTCAGACAATGAAGCTGAAGATAAAGTATAGAGCATGATTCACACCTTCAAGAGGGAATATGACAAAATCCTAAAAGAAGCAAAAGGGGAAGGTTGAAAGGATCGAAAAGAAATTTTGTGTTTAGACTATAAGGCAGAGGGATATTCAAACATAGACTGTCCAAACAAAGGATATTGTAATATATGTGAAATTGCAAGACATCCTATTGTTGATTGTCCATTCAACCTGAAAAGCAAGAGACATCAGACATTGGCAATACAACAAGAAGAGCAGTCAAATAGACAGAGGAATGGACAAGGAGCTACTAGTGGAGGATATAGGAATAGTCACCGAGGAGTAAGACAAGGAGGTCAAAGCCAAATGCAATACGATTTTGATGGACGACCGATTATTCAATGTCGAAATTGTAATAACAGTGGTAACATCACCACTCAAATGTGTAAATGGTGTGGTCTAGGAAACCACAAGGAGGCTAATTGCCCGAACAAAGCAAGTACCAGTGAAACTCAGAATATCAACCTCATCAATATTGGAGAAGCGACTGAGGTAGATAAAGAAGTCTTGGCTATGACAAGAGCACAGACCAAGAAAAGTAAGAGCATCCAAACCTTGCCAAGTAGAAGGAACCATGGCAAGAAGCCCAAAAATTGATTGAAACAAAACTAGCAAAGGAGAAGAATGATTAACTAGTTCTATAAAAAGTGTTAAAGGGACCAGAGATCACGAAAAGGGCATCAATAGAAGGCCTGGTAATAGAGGTACTAAACACGAAGGTGGAGATGAAGGTCGCTAACCTGTTTAGTGTAATACCAGAGTTTTACACTACGATCGGGGAAGACATCAAGAAGAAGGATGAAAATTGACAGGTAGCAACTATCAAGCAAGGACAATTTATTGATCCAAAAATCCTAACGATTGAAGTTGGGCGGAGGCCAACTATTGTTCAAATGGAGGTTTTGAACCATAGGCTGAATCAAATGATTGTAGATGGAGGGTCTAGTGTGAATGTGATGCCAGAGAATACATGACGGATTCTGGGGCAACCCGCCTTACGGTCTCCAAATTTCAAACTATATGGCGTTGATCAATATGGCATTGAAACAATAGGCGTTTTGAATAATCAGAAGGTACGCATAGCAGAGCAAGACTTCACCTTGGATTTTGTTGTTATTGCTATGCAGAAATCCGCATATGATGCATTATTGGGACGAGGACGGTTGAGGACAACAAAAGTCAACCACAATTGGGAGAAACAATGTCTATATTTCAAGTATGGGCAACACAAGTATATAATTAAAGAATCAAACAGTAAGTCAGGACATAGCTACTTCAGATGACTCGAGATCCTCTTCGTCAAATGGTGAAATGGCACATGAACCAGATGAGGAAGGAGTGTTTCACCTGGACGATTGCACAGAAGATGAGTATGACCAAGATAAAGGCTTACTACAATGGCAGTTGGAAGATTATGAAATCTTCCATCCCCAATGTCTTTGTATAGATGCAGGAAAAGAGATTCAAGAGGATGAGATGTAAGAACCAACAAAATAAACCAACAACATGAGACAAACAACAATGGAAAATGATAAGGAAAGGGAAAAGTGGACATTTCCTATGAATTTTGCAGAATTCACGATGGAGGAGGCAATCATAGAGGATAAACCAACCCACCTCATCGCTGCATTAAAGGCAACAAATGAACCTGAGTCAATCAAATATGAAGGTCCAAGAATGATTCAAGTAAACTTGGGAGAAAAGGGCGAGGAGAACATGATAAAATGTGGAGATGATTGGGATCCAATCCTAAAAGCGACAATAATTAAGATTTTTATGGACTATAAGGATGTTTTTGCTTGGACATATAAATATTTGAAGGGAGTACCACCCGAACTCTGCATACACAAGATTCCTTTGATAGAAAGTGCAAAACCAGTAAGAAAGCGTCCTTACAAATTGAATCCCAAATATGCAACAAAGGTAAATGTCGAAATCGAAAATATGCTAGATGCAGGCATTATATTCAAAGTTACGACAAGCAAGTGGGTCTCACCAATTGTAATCACTCTAAAACGAGAAGTAGATAAAATCTAAATCTGTGTGGATTTTAGAAGTTTGAATGTCGTAACTATAAAAGATCTCTTCCAAATCCCATTCACAGACTCCATACTGGAAGAGGTATCCGACCACGAGATATATTCATTTTTGGATGGATTCTCAGGGTATAACCAGATTAGCATAGCAGAAGAAGATAAGTTGAAGACTACTTTTGTGGTAGAGAATGGAATATATGTATACAATCGCATGCCATTTCGACTATGCAATGTACCGCTACTTTTCAAAGGATCATCTTGTATATTTTTGATAAAATTTCCATAGGAAATTTTAAAGCTTTCCTAGATGATTGCTCACTGTATGGGAAAACACAGGAACATTTAAAGGTCTTGGAAGAATGCATGAGTTTATGCAGGAAAGCATGAATAGCACTAAACCCAAATAAATGTGTCTTGTTGGTGCCATATGGAAAGTTGCTAGGGCATATAATATGCCAAGAGGGTTTCAAGCCTGGCCCAGATAAAATACGAGTAGTGTTATTGATGGAGGAGCCACATGATGTGAGCTCGATTAACACTTTTCTTGGAACTATCAGATATTATAGGAGGTTTCTCCGAAATTATGCATTGACATCTCATCCACTAGATGCGCTTACACTAAAGGGTATTCCATTCAGATGGACAAAGGAACACCAGGTGGCATTTGAGGGATTGAAAGGGCACTTGGTGAAAGAACCTATCCTAGTTTACCTAGACTGGAAGAAAGAATTCCATGTGCATGTGGATGCTTAAAATTTTGCCATTGGATATGCCTTAGCACAAGAAGGCCAATACGAGTTGGATCAGTCCATATATTTTGCAAGTCGGCTACTATCCAGAGCCGAGAAGAATTATAGCACAACGGAGCGAGAAGCACTAGGAATGGTGTAAGCAGTACAAAAGTACAGACACTACCTACTGGCTAACCCATTTGCTTTTTATGTGGATCACCAGGCTCTGTTGTACTTAATCAATAAACCAACGATCTATGGACGAGTAAGTCGATGGCTCGTCACTCTACAGGAATTCGTGTTTAGAGCGGTAGTCATACTAGGGAAGAAACACGTAATAGCGCATCAATTATCAAGGATTCACTCAGGAGAACTTCTAGGCACTTTGAGACTTGTAGTCTGGTCTTGCTTTCAAATTGATATGCCTAAGTGGAATTTTGTTCAGCTTGTATATATTTCATGACTCTCATATATTTTGCATAAGATAACTCCAAAGTGGAATTTTTTCAGCTTGTATATATTTCATGACTCTCATATATTTTGCATAACCTTTGGGTGATGTAATTAGGCATATGTCCCAAAACAATGTCATAGAGTTTGGGTGGGTTACGATTTTTGATGTTATGTAATTTCACATTCTCAGCTAATAAAATATGGGTAAATATGATGTAAGTGTCCCTTCTATTTAGTGATATGAATATGTTTGCTATTGTGTGACTTTCTCTTTCTTTTCATTATACCTCCCATGCATTTTGTGTGACTATCTTCCCCTTTGAATAGAAATTTGTGAGAAATTTATTTTTTTAGATAATAGTTGTCAGGTCTATGAATTGGAATTAGATCACCTTAAATAGAATATGACCGAATATTGTTAAAAATCGCTTATAGTTTTATTGTTTTGCTTTCATATGTTTCACATGTTTCTAAATGATAATGAATGGAAAACTAGAAAGATAGATCTGAGATTTTATGATTAAATTTGGTTTATACCATACTGGATGGAGATAGAGGTTGTTCTTGCACACATGACTGGCAGAGGTTATAGATGAAATGTAGTGTATTTTGATTTCTGAATTCAAGCTTAAGCAAATGGTGGTCATTTAAAAATGATCAAAAGCACTTGAACATAAAGGATCATCTATCCCAGATGGATACTCCTAAATAATACTATTGCCTATAAATTTAATTGGTTAAATGACATAGAATGTTTTCTTTGAGTTGAAAAGACATGGATTTAATTTAAAATAATAGGTTTTGGACATCAAGTCCTTTTATTGTTACATATAATACATTAGCTATAGTTTATTCCAGCTTGCAATTTTTAAATTGGTTGTTAATGTTCTTATCTGAATGAAAAAATATGGTTGCATAGTAAATGAGCAAATCCGTAAAATATATGACATCTGATTTATTATTTTTATTCCTTTTTTGCACGTGATAGGATGTTCTATAGAGTATTCCAACATCATAATTTATATATATTGTAATTGAATACATAAATGTCTAGACTCGAGCTTGACATCATACTTAAATTATATGACTGTTTGCTTTTAGGATGATTATAAGATGGTTATAATATAAATATAAAACTAGGCAAGGAATCTGTCATTGACGTGAATCAGCTGTCAGCCATAGGTGAGTGAGAAGAAACGAGGTCCCAGGTCATAGTAATGGATGAAACAATGTTTTCTTCTTTAAGGACACAACATTCAATGAGACCCTCAACTAGTTTATATCAAAGTTCTTTGGTAATTGTACAATTGTCAAGTCCCATTGACCTCATTTGTCATTCGAGTACATTAATATAATTTCATTTTTCCTTTCTTTCTTTTCAAGGGAGTTCTGAAGAAGCAGGAAGCTTGTTTGGAAAGGTGGATGTAGTAATTACTCAACATATTATAACCTATCTACAAGAAGTCAAGGCTTACCGTTATCTTTACAAGTGGAGGGAAGGACTTGGCATGCAACTCTTTTGCCAAGACCACTACAACTATTAACCTAAAATCTGCTAACACATAAAAATTCATAAGTTGGAAGCCAAAGTCAAAGCTGCCAAGATGAATATGGCTTAATCAAGTTTCGTGAAGTCACTAGAGGATTGGACCAATCTATGCTAGTGTCAAAGCACTTGAAAACTGAACTGACACTTTGTCCTAGGCTAGTGTGAGAGCACTTGCATACTTTCTTCTAGCTAGTGTTTGAAAATTACAAAGACTAATGAACTAAGAAAATATCATATAAAACCAATTGTTGAAGACGCTTTGAGAAGTTGAAAATGTTCACTTCCATATGTTGAAGGAATTGACACTAAGAATAACACAAAGGGCAAAAAATCCGAGTGCAGGAATCCCAAATTGAGGTTGCCAAAATGAATAGGATTGAATGGAGCTCCGTGAAGTCACTTTGGACAAACCAAGCTGGTGTGCATGGTAATCTATCCTAACATTTTCAATACATTGAAGGATATTGTGAATAATGATTGTAATACGATGGAGAAGAAAATGTTGAGACAAATAATTGTTGTCAGTGTGCCTCTCCCAGGTCGCTTATCCCCAACAGGAAATTGGCCAGGTCTAAGAAGATTCTTCCTACCTTGAATTTGATGTGTGGCTTTTCATGGTCGAACATCTATTGTGATTACTACTACAATGTGATTGTGTACTACTTCCCTAGAAAATGTGACACTCCTTTCTCGGTATTGTGAGTTTTGGTGGAGGTGCTCTAAATCCTTCGCATTGCATATGGAAGCAAAACTTTAAGTAAGATACAACCATTTTATCTTGGATCTATTAGAGATTGGTTTGAAATTGCATAGAAATCAATCTATCAGTTTACCAGCGACGCTATTAGTATGTATACAATTTTCTTTCCACATATACTACCAAAAATGATAAACTATCTATAAATACTTTAATTGACCTTGATGGATCAATAGTCTTTGAAGCTCACTCCGTTGTATATTTTCTCTAACACTTTGATTGCTATATGCTTCTAAAAACATAGAAGATCCAGAAGCATAAACTATAACTCATATGGCTTACGTTCCGATAATATAATATTATTTTTATTTCCAATTAACAATGCCCACTACCCAAAGAAAAATAAAAATAAAAATGAGAGAGAAATTATTTTAATAGTAAGCAAAGCTTCTCACATAAATAAAAAAAGTATACATAGTAAATGACTGGAGAATTTATTAATTTTAAATTTCATTTAATTAAATGACATTTCGTGCACAACAAATCTAAGTTTCACATTGTAAAAATGGCAAATTTGTCTTTAGTAACAAGGAGGGAACAATACCAAATTATTATTTTTTCTTCTTAAACAAAACCAGGATTTCACTAAAATAAAAGTAAAAAAAGCAAACATTGAGCAAAGAAAAAGACCTTTGAAGAACATCACCTACTACATCGTTGCCTGCGTTGTTATAAAGAACAGACAATATAGACTAAAACAAAAGTAACACATGTTCAGATGCAAAGTTATGTGCTAGCAAATATTGTGGCTGATCTAGCAGTTACTTGGTCTCAATAGTCATCTACTGATAAGACATCACACTAGATTATTCTTTGCCACCCTTTCCTACAGAATCATAGCAAATGATACTGAAATGATTCGAAGTTGCATCTTATAACTTTTAAACCAGACAAAAAGGTGGGTTTATATGTCCCAACCTAGCCAGCATATATAATTGGTGTAGGAGATTTCCAAAAGAAGTTTTTACTTGTCTTATATTATATAGGCAATATTTTGTACATCTTTGGATTTCAAATATTTGACAAAATTTATGATAAATTAAGCCCTACTAATCTATCTGAGCACAAGTTCTGCTGATGAACAGAAGGTTGGCTTTGGTTTTGAGAGAACACTCGTATTCACCATTATTTTCAAATAACATTACATTTAAATGTGAAACTTGAGCTTTATTGTTCTTATAATGACATGTCAACAGAGTTGGATATGCACAACACAACCCTGATACATATGATTACCTTTTAGATAGAGTTTAGAAGACATTATGGAGGGCTACCATTGTCGATTTAGCGAAAAAATGAATGAAACAAAAAAAGATATTATATTAATGTGTCCATGGATGACCAAAATAGGTCAATGGGACCAAAAAATGTAATATGTTACAATAGACAGTAACAAGGAAGAAAGAACCCTAAATACTTCAAGAAATATAAGCTACACTATAAAAGAATAACAATGGTAAAAACCAAGATCATGTATACCCAATTCTAGATGAACTGCAAGTAGATAGATAAAATGAACCTTGCATAATCCATAAATTGATTTAGCAGAAATTATAAAAAAAATATTAGCCAAAGGAGGATAATCATACCTGTGGAGCAGCAATTTCAAATGTCTTTCCCTCAGCTATAAAATCATCTCCTTCAATAATCATAATACCACAGCCAGATGTTCCTATGCCTCTTGCATGTGATGTCTGCATATAATCAATGTTACTTTGTCTAGTAAAATACAAAAAATGTTTGCACTTTTTTGGCCTAGTGTTTAATTGCCAATATCAGCAAAACTTCATGGAAGGCATAAATGCAATGTTTACAGGTGTCAACCACTTATTTTATTCAAAAACTAAATATATACTACAGAGTATTCAAGGACAATTCCACTATGTGTCAACCCACCCAAGATACTATCATCAATTTGTTTACATAAGGAAACTTGAAGGCATGAACTTTAGCACAATTACAAAGATGCAGCTTATCAATTTAATCAAAAATATAAAACACAAGATGATGACATTCACAAGTTCAAAAGACAATCACAAAAGCACATACTAAATTGTAATTAAATAACTTAAGCCTAAAATCTATATATAGAATCAGAAGACACAACCTGGAATCCTAAAGACTACCTGCACAATAAATTATAATAATGTATGTTTAAAAAAATTAAAATCTTGTTGAATTCCAATGGCTTACAATATAGTAACAATACACGAGGGCACTCCAATGACAACATATGTTCCAGCCCTGTTGGACAAGCTCCCTATGTAAATGTAGTTGTAATAACACAAGTTGGGCCATACATAGATGATTTTGGGTGAATGCCACATAAAATAATAACAATACCAATAGTTCTTGTGGGAATCAATCTAGTAACAATGCAAAACGCCACAATGATGATGATCTGAGTTCAAGCCTCACCATGCAAGCTCCCTATTTTAATGCAATTGTAAAAAGACAGGTCTATGAATTGGAATTAGATCACCTTAAATAGAATATGACCGAATATTGTTAAAAATTGCTTATGAGTTTATTGTTTTGCTTTCATATGTTTCACATGTTTCTAAATGATAATGAATGGAAAACTAGAAAGATAGATCTAAGATTTTATGATTAAATTTGGTTTATACCATTTTGGAAGGAGACAGAGGTTGTTCTTGCACATATGACTGGTAGACGTTATAGATGAAATAGAATGGATTTTGATTTATGAATTCAAGCTTAAGCAAATGGAAGTCATGAAAAAATAATCAAAAGCACTTGCACATAAAGGACCATCTATCCCAATTAGATACTCCTAAATAATACTATTGCCTATAAATTTAATTGGTTAAATGACATAGACCCCTTTCTTTGAGTTGAAAAGACAGATTTAATTTAAAATAATATATTTTGGATATCAGGTCCTTGCATTGTTACTTATAATAGATTAGCTACAACTTATTCCAACCTCGCAATTTTTAAAGAGGTTGTTAATGTTCTTATCTGAATGAAGAAACATGGTTGCATAATAAAAGAGCAAATCCATAAAAGATATGACATCTGATTTATTATTTTTATTCCTTTTTTGCACATGATAGGGTGTTCTACAGTGCACTCCAACATCATCATTTATATATATTGTAATTGAATACATGAATGTCTAGACTCGAGCTTGACATCATACTTAAACTATATGACTGTTTGATTTTAGCATAATTCTAATATGCTTATAATATAAATATAAAACTAGGCAAGAAATTTGTAATTGACATGAATGAGTTGTCAACCATATGTGAGTGAGAAGAATCGAGGTCCCGGGTCATAGTAATGGATGAAACAATGTTTTCTTCTTTAAGGACACAACAGTCAACGAGACCCTCAAGCAGTTTCTATCAAAGTTCTTAGGCAATTGTACAACTGTCAAGTCTCATTGACCTCATTTGTAATTCGAGTACATTAATATAATTTTATTCTTCCTTTCTTTCTTTTCAAAGGAGTTCTAAAGAAGCAGGAATCTTGTTTGGAAAGGTGGATGTAGTAATTGCTCAACATATTAGAACCTGTCTAGAAGAAGTCAAGGCTTATTGTTATCTTTACAAGTGGAGGGAAGGATTTGGCATGCAACTCTTTTGCCAAAGCCACTACAACTATTAACCTAAAATCTGCTAACATATAAAATTCATAAGCTGGAAGCCCAAGTCAAAGCTGCCAAGATGAATATGGCTGAATCAAGTTTCATGAAGTCACTAGAGGATTGGACCAATCTATGCTGGTGTGAAAGCACTTGGAAATTGAACGGACACTTTGTCCTAGGCTGGTGTGAGAGCACTTGCATACTTTCTTCTAGCTGGTGTTTGAAAATTATACAGACTAATGAACTAAGAAAATATCATACAAAACCAACTGTTGAAGAAGCTCTGAGAAGTTGAAAATGTTCACTTCCATATGTTGAAGGAATTGACACTGAGAATAACACAAAGGGCATAAAATTCGGGTGCTGGAATCCCAAATTGAGGCTGCCAAAATGAATAGGGTTGAACGGAGCTCCATGAAGTCACTTTGGGCAAACCAAGCTGGTGTGCATGGTAATCAATCCTGACATTTTCAATACACTGAAGGATATTGTGAATAATGACTGTAATACGGTGGATAAGAAAATGTTGAGGCAGAGAATTGTTGTTAGTGTGCCTCTCCCATGTCGCTTATCCCCAGCAGGAAATTGGCCAGGCCGAAGAGGCTTCTTCTTACCTTGAATTTGATGTGTGGTTTTTCATGGTTGAACATCTGTTGTGATTGTTGTTGGAGTGTGACTGTGTACTACTTCCCTAGAAAATATGACCCTCCTTTCTCGGTATTGTGAGTTTTGGTGGAGGTGCTCTAAATCCTTCGCACTGCATATGGAAGCCTAACTTCAGGGAAGATACAACCATTTTGTCTTGGATCTATTAGAGACTGGTTTGGAATTGGATGGAAATCAATTTATCAGTTTACCAATGATGCTATTAGTATGTATACAATTTTCTTTCCACATATACTACCAAAAATCATAAACTATCTATAAATACTTTAATTGACCTTGATGGATCAGGAGTCTTTGAAGCTCACTCTGTTGTATATTTTCTTTAACACTTTGATTGCTATATGCTTCTAGAAACATAGAAGATCCAGAAGCATAAACTATAACTCATATGGCTTACGTTCGGATAATATAATATTATTTTTATTTCCAATTAACAATGCCCACTACCCAAATGAAAATAAAAACAAAAATGAGAGAGATTATTTTAATAGTAAGCATAGCTTCTCACACAAATAAAAAAAGGATACACAGTAAATGATTGGAGAATTTATTAATTTTAAATGTCATTTAATTAAATGACATTTGGTGCACAACAAATCTAAGTTTCACATTGTAAAAATGGTAAATTTATCTTTAGTAACAAGCAGGGAACAATACCAAATTAATTTTTTTCTTCTAAAACAAAACTAGGATTTCATTAAAATAAAAATAAAAAAGCAAACATTGAGCAAATAAAAAGACCTCTGAAGAACATCACCTGCTACATTGTTGCATGTGTTGTTATAAAGAACATACAATATAGACTAAAACAAAAGTAACACATGTTCAGATGCAAAGTTATGTGCTAGCAAATATTGTGGCTGATCTAGCAGTTACTTGGTCTCAATAGTCATCTACTGATAAGACATCACACTAGATTATTCTTTGCCACCCTTTCCTAAATAATCATAGCAAATGATACTAAAATTATTAGAAGTTGCATCTTGTAACTTTTAAACCAGACAAAAAGGTGGGTTTATATGTCCCAACCTAACCAAAAGACATAATTGATGTAGGAGATTTCCAAAGGAAGTTTTTACTTGTCTTATATTATATAGGCTATATTTTGTACTTCTTTGTCTTTCAAACCTTTGACCAAAGTTATGGTAAATTAAGCCCTGCCAATCCATATGAGCACAAGTTCTACTGATAAACAGAAGATTGGCTTTGGTTTTGAGAGAACACTCATATTCACCATTATTTTCAAATAACATTACATTTAAATGTGGAACTTGAGCTTTCTTGTTCTTAAATGACATGTCAACAGAATTGGATATGCACAACACAACCCTGATACATATGATTACCTTTTAGATAGAGTTTAGAAGACATTGATGGAGGGTCGCCACTATCGATTTAGCAAAAAAAGGAAGGAAACAAAGAAAGATATTATATTAATGTGTCCTTGGATGACCAAACTAGGTCAATGGGACCAAAAAATGTAGTATGTTACAATAGATAGTAACAAAGAAGAAAGAACCCTAAATACCTGAAGAAATATAAGCTACACTATAAAAAAGGAACAATGGTAAAAACCTAGATCATGTATACCCAATTCTAGATGAACTGCAAGTAGATAGATAGAATGAACCTTGCATAATCCATAAATTGATTTAGTAGAAATTATAACAGAACTATTAGCCAAAGGAGTATAATCATACATGTGGAGCAGCAATTTCAAATGTCTTTCCCTCAGCTATAAAATCCTCTCCTTCAATAATCATAGTACCACAACCATATGTTCCTGTGCCTCTTGCATGTGATGTCTGCATATAATCAACGTTACTTTGTCTAGTAAAATACAAAAATTGACTGCACTTTTGTGGCCTAGTGTTTAATTGCCAATATCAGCAAAACTTCATGGAAGGCATAAATGCAATGTTTACAGGTGTCAACCACTGATTTTATTCAAAAACTTAATATATATTACAGAGTATTCAAGGAGAATTCCACTATGTGCCAGCCCACCCAAGATACTATCATCAATTTGTTTACATAAGGGAACTGGAAGGCATGAACTTTAGCACAATTACAAAGATGTGGCTTATCAATTTAATCAAAAAGAGAAAACGCCAGATGGTGACATTCACAAGTTCAAAAGACAATCACAAAAGCACATACTAAATTGTAATTTAATAACTTAAGCCTAAAATATATATATAGAATCAAAAGACACAACCTGGAATCCTAAAGGCTACCTGCAAAACAAAATATAATAATGTATGCTCAAAAAAAATAAAATCTTGTCAGATTCCAATGGCTTCCAGTCTTGTAACAATACATGAGGGCACTCCAATGACAACCTATGTTCCAGCCCTGTTGCACAAGCTCCCTATGTAAATGTAGTTGTAATAACACAAGTTGGGCCATACCTAGATGATGTTGGGTGAATGTCACATAAAATAATAACAATACCAATAGTTCTTGTGGGAATCGGTCTAGTAACAATGCAAAATGCCACTATGATGATGATATGAGTTCAAGCCCCACCATGCAAGCTCCCTATGTTAATGCAGCTATAAAAAGACAAGGCAGGCCATACCTGGATAGTGTTGGATGCACGATGCATAAACTAATACTACCAATAGTTCTTGTGGAATACAAATGCATAAGTTCAAAGCTGGTTGCAAACTTGCAACGTGGAAATCCTTCAATTAACCAGGACTATGGTGGGAATTGTTGGCACTAAAATTTTGTTTGAACAGATCAATGCCTTGTAGTGAGGTTTCCAGATAAGTTAAAATGGAACTTCTGCAATATCTTGGTCTCTGGTTAGTCTGTGTTCTGAATACTTTTATCTATTGCTCACAACCCATTGCAAATGTACTCCTTTTTGTCAGATTGTCTATGATGATGTGTGCTGAATTAAAATTTCACAATATTGTTTTTTAGCCAAAGACAAATTCCTTAGTTAATTCCATGAAGATATGTGGCATTACTTCCCATAGCCTTTCCATAAGGACTTGGATTGTAAAACTCCTTTGCATACCATTTGATTGGAACTAAATGACAACATTAATGACAACCATGACAATACCATCTACCCCATTGTCAGTTTCAAAAGTAGACCTTTAGTGTTAGCAAATGGGCCCAAAGATATCACAGGTCCAATTTCCCAAAATCATAAAAACACTTGCAAATAATCTCTCACAATCACAACATCAATATTGCACAAAATAACACTTTATTGATAATAAAAAACTCTTAATACAAACTTCATTCGATTACAAACTTGTTCTCCTTCGATTACATAGCATGAAGCTTTGTCTCCAATATATACCCTTACAAAAGACTCTTCAATAGTCCTGACTTTTGCTCTCCTCAAACTCTCGGGAGATGCAACCTTTCACATGTCTTTCTTATATTATGACAAAGCTTCTCATGATTATTACATAACCTCCTAATCTTGACACATCTCACATGACTCTTCACTTCCACACTTGATACCTATCACTTATGACTCTTCACTTGCACACTTGACATCTTTCACACAATTACATAACACAAACACTCTTTACATCTTGACACATACTTTTGACACACACTTCCTAATCTAAATATTTGCAATAGTACTCAATGGTACTTCATGGTACCAAATAATGTAATATCTGCTAACACCCCCCTATTACATTATTTGGTGTGAAGAGTTTTAGTCTTCAATCTCTGTCTTATGGCTTCGTCCTATCTTCTTCCTCTGATTCTACTGCTGGTACCAAAGCTACATTTGTCGTGATTCTAATTATTTCCATAGTTGCTTTTGCAATGATTTGTTTGAGAATTTCATCTAATGCCATCATTAATATGCCTTTTACAATGCTCCATTCATGAACACTATTTTCTTTATACCAACAAGTTTTGTGGGTATGATTATGTCTCCCACAATTTTTACAATGAGTAAGATCCCAACAATCTTCAACTTTATGTCCATATTTATTGCACTTTTTACACCTGTGAGTATATTTTGAACGGACTCTTATGGGTCCTGAATATTGAACTTTTACCAAAGACTTTTTCCTTGGTGTTTTTTCTTTATTGTAAATTGATACATTGGCCTCTTTAAAACAATCATTTATGCTTTGTTTGAGTATCAAAAGAACTCTATTTTTTTTTTTTTTTTTTTTTTTTGTTTTTTTTTTTTTTTTTTTTTTTTTTTTGGGGGAACCTTTTTTTTAATTTTCCCTCCCCCCCCCCCCCCCATGTCTCCCCCCTACCCCCCCCCCCCCACCACCCCCACCAACAAAAACCTCCTCAAAAAACACTAACCCCCCTCCTCACCCCCCCCCCTCTCCCCTCCAACCCCCCCCCCCTTTAACCCCTACTACCTCCCCCTTTTACAATTCAAAATTCAATTTTCCAAAAATCTCAATCAATCAAATTCAATTCTTCAATCTTCTTATGTCTCCCTAATTCTCAATTTCAATCTCACAAATTCCAATTTAACCCAAACTCCAATTAATTCAATCTTCAGTTCAAATTTCAAACATTTAATTTCCTTATACCATTCATTAATTTATTCCTTAAATATTCCTTTTAACTCCCAAATTTGATTCTTTTAAATTAATAAAACCTTATAACTCTTGAATTTCAAAAAATCAAATATTTCCCTCCAAATAATGCACCTGAGCAAACAAATTGCATCGTCCTTAATAATCTCAAAAAATTAAAGTTTACCTTCATTACGAAGCATCATGTCTCAACTCCAATTGATTTAGGGCATCATGAAAGAAAACATTACGCTGAATGTTTTTTTTATTATTATACTAGAGGAATCGGTAACACGTTACAATTTTCTACGCCTCTTCGTGGGTTCGAATCTCGCTCCTTGTCGCCACTATAACCTCCAATTGCATCGGGTAAACCTTTTACGTAGCCGGCTACGCTAACGCAACATGCCCATCGGTACTATGGGGCCCGAGGGATTGGAACCCTAGTCTCCGTGCTCCTACAGAAGCATTTTGACCGTTGAACCAAGCACTCGGACCCGAATGTTTTAAATGTTATGCATTCATATGTTGACATTGCACTTAGGTTTTCAAAGTCTAACTCGAATCTCCTCAAGTTCCTTCGGCTCCAACCTACTACGGTTTCAAACTTCAATCTGCTCCAATCATTTCAAGCGCTCCTCAATGTCTCTCAACTGCAATCTTCTCTGCTCCAACTTCTAACCTTCTGCATCTTCTCTCTATTGTGCTCCAACGTCTATCCTTTTGCGTCTTCTCTTTGTTGCGCTCCTATGTCTATCCTTTTGCATCTTCTCTAGTTTGCACTCCAACGTCTATCCACTCTGCTATTAATCATTTTTCTACTTTCTTCGCTTGCTGCTCTGAGCTCTCTCACGTACGTGAAGGCGCTCTCTCCACAAGCTCTCAATAAAACTTCTTAGACTACAATCGTGTCGTTTCCAACAAATATCTCTCACGAATATCTTTCAACAAATTCTCTCCTCTAATCTCCTTTTCCTCCTTCAACCTTCTTCTTCCTCCTCCAATCGTCTTCCTTCTCCTTCAACCTTCTTCTTTCTCCTTCAACCTTCTTCTTCCTCCTTACATGTTCTTCCTTCCTCCAATCTTCTTCTTCTTCCTCCAATTTTCTTCTTTTTCTAGTCCTCTTCTTCCTCACTCCTTCATGTCCAAATTCACACTTGTTCTTCAAATATCTCCATGTTAAATATCCTTCTCATCCTCCTTCAAACTCTGCTTCCAACAACTTCAATATCTTCTCCAACAATCTCACATTCTTCTCCTTCAATATTCTCACTCTTCCTCTCTCTCTCCACCCTGGATAGGGCTAGCTAAAGTGGCATTGATACCACTATTAGTAAATGGGCCCAAAGATATCGCAAGTCCAATTTCCCATAATCATAAGAACACTTGAAAATAATCTCTCACAATCACAACATCAATGTTGCACAAAATAACACTTTATTGATAATAAAAAACTCTCAATACAAACTTCATTCAATTACAAACTTGTTCTCCTTAAATTACATAGCATAGAGCTTTGTCTTCAATATATAACCTTACAAAAGACTCTTCAATACTCTAACTTTTGCTCTTCTCAAACTCCCAATGGAGATGCAACCTTTCACATGCCTTTCTTACATTATGACAAAGCTTCTCATGATTACATAACCTCCTACTTCTAATCTTGACACATCTCACATGACTCTTCACTTCCACACTTGACACCTATCACTTACAACTCACACTTGCACAATTCACACCTTTCAAACATAATTACATAACACATAAACACTCTTTACATCTTGACACATACTTTTGACACATACTTCTTAATCTAAATATTTAGAATAGTACTCAATGGTACTTCATGGTACCAAATAATGTAATATCTGCTAACAATTAGTTGGACTGGGGAATCAACCTCAAAAGGGCAAACCCCAACAGGGTAGAAAAGGAAAAAGGAAAACGTATGAAGAGGCCCAAAAACAACCCCAAGATACCCAAGGGCTTCAACAGCAGTAGAGTGCAGGAATAGTTGAAGAGCCAAGTGGCCCTCCAACACACCAGGGAGGAGACAAGGACAAACATAATGGCAAGGATAAGAATGATGATAACAAGGGAAAATAAGAAATCAAGCACCGAGAGGAACATGACCCAAAGAAGGTAAAAGAGGGAAAGATTGACAATCAAGAGGGCCTCCCCAAAGGATAGTTCTACCTTGTCCTCAACCTAGAGTGATCCTGCTACAACAATTATATTGTTAGATTCTCCCACAACTCCTCAACCTTCTGCATCATCATCCCAAATTGGTCAAAAATACCACATTTCCTTGTTGGTTCGCATTGTTATCACCTTCTTTTTAGTTGGTTAATCCTCCTCAAGTCCTGGGGATCATTGGTTTGCAGGGTGCTAGTCAGAAAATGATGATATAAATACCAAAATGTCTGCCACAAACACTCCATCATTTCAATTATGGTAAAAAGCAAGTCCAACTAGGGAAACTTTTAGTTGACAGGTCCAGTCTCAAAGAGTTAAGGATGTGAAGAAGGAAACTTTTACGTCCACCGATTCTGCTGAGCCAAGGTGGAATTTCATGACCAGGGGGATAAGAAATCTCGAGATAGTCCAACTAATGCCAAAGATAGACAAACCAAATATCAGATGATCTGGACAGATTTTGTGTCTAATGGAATGCCTATTAATTTTGTAGAACTGCCAACAACGGATGTAACCAATTTCCACAAAGAAGTAGCCCTGAAGAGAACAACTGAGCTTGAGAAGAGGATGGAGGCAGAGAGGAAGCAATATAAAGCCTATGAAAAGAAGATAAAGCACATGGTGGTGGACATCACTACTGTAGGAATTTCCTCCCAATATAAACACAACCCATACATAGCCTCCATGAAAAGATCAGGGACTTAAATGCACAACTAAATAATCCCAATAAATTATAGACAAAGGTAGTGTCCAAGGATAGAATAAAGGATATGCACAAAGAACTCTAAAGATAAGTCCAAAGTACTTTTGAAAATTTATCAAAGATGCTTCATTATATTGATTCATTGATAGAAAAGTGCAATACAATTAAATGTGACTAGGATATTTCCAAAAAAAGTGCTCGTTGGCTGATGAAATTCTGACAAACTAAATCTCATACAACAAATTTGAATAAATTGGGCTTTAACAGTAGAATAGAAGCAGCCAAATTGGTTGATAATGTTGCAAGGAAGAATTAGGTGTTTAAAGGGGTAGAATATTCCATTCAAAAATGTGAAATTTTTGTATTGAGAATGGAAATAAAAATAAGAATATTGTTATCCAAAGAAATTCCTACACCCAATATGAAATTTTTGTATTGAATATGAAATTAAAAATAAGAATATTGGTATCCAAAGAACTTTCTATACCCTGGGATGAAAATGGTAGACTGAAATTAAAGGAAGAATACAGCAAAGCATGAAGGCTATTGAACAAATGTCAAAGTGATAGCCACCTTAGGGGGAGCCATCAGCAAAGAAAGTTATAGGTGTTATCAGACTGATCATGAGCTATTGATCGAGCAAGATAATGCTATACAAAGGAATTCTTTGGTGTCCTACCACACCCAAACAAAAATGCACTTAATCTATGAGATGTTGATGGATATGGATACTCAATCAAAAGAGGGTAATAAACTTCTCTGTCACAAAGACTGCTCTTACAACCAACAATGGAAGCAGCGATGGTAACTTATGGGTCTACAAGCATCATATATAAGGACATACTTTACATAGATCAGATTCATGAGGAACTGGGAATACTTCTAAGGGTTAGGTTTCACATTGATCATTTATGATTTAACATTTGAATACACCTTGGGCGTGTAAGAAAATATCACGATTTTGAAAACACTTTGTGCATTTCCCATGGGTAAGGAATGTGTACAAATTCTGGTACTGAAAGTGAGGCAAACTCAGTGCCTCCATCTCGACCCCTACTGGAATAAGAAAGAGAAGGAAAAGTTAGTTAGAGGGAAAATTTGAAAGGGAAATCGTTTTTGTGATTAAATGACTCACATCGTTGAGAATACTTTAGCTACGTTCTCCTCCAGCTCCAAAATTGAATTGACAGTTGATCTCAATCTATAAAAGGGAAAACATAGGGCATTGTAAGGATCATTTGACTATTT
The DNA here is from genome assembly GCA_028583015.1 of Wollemia nobilis. Taxonomy (NCBI): domain Eukaryota; kingdom Viridiplantae; phylum Streptophyta; class Pinopsida; order Araucariales; family Araucariaceae; genus Wollemia; species Wollemia nobilis. Next base: position 361,419 of record JAQPPZ010000293.1, on the reverse strand, counting down.
ATTTGGTGAGAAGATTATCTTCCAGGAGTTTTCTCTTATCTGTTTCCTTTTTTTTTGGGGGGAATCCACCTACTATATGTCTTTTGTTTCCAACTTAATTCATTTTTCAATCATAAAACATCCAAGCCAAAGAAAACTAGTGTTAGCCTTCTAGGCACTTTGAGACTTGTAGTATGGTCTTGCTTTTAAATTGATATACCTAAGTGGAATTTGTCCAGCTTTTATATATTTCATGACTCTCATATGTTTTGTATAACCTCTGGTTGATGTAGTGAGGCATATGTCCCAAAACAATGTTACAGACTTTGGGTGGGTTCTGATTTTTGATGTTCTGTAATTTCACATTCTCAGTTAATAAAATGTTGGTAAATGTAATAGAAGCTTCTCTTCTATTTATGTGATATGAATCTCTTCTATTGTGTGACTTTCTCTTCTTTTCTTTATGCCTTCTATGCATTTTGTGTGACTATCTTCTCCTTTGAACAGAAATTTGTGAGAGATTTATTTTCCTAGATAGTAGTTGTGAGAGGTCTATGAATTGGAATTAGATCACCTTAAATTTCTTGTGATTTGTTATCTAATTTTCATACCCATAAGGAATGAAGATGAATCAAATGAGATATGACTGATTATTATTGAAAATCACTTGTGAGTTCATTGTTTTGCTTCCATGTTTTTCACATATTTCTAAATGATAATGAATGCAAAACTAGAAAGATAGATCTGAGATTTAATGATTAAATTTGGTTTAATTGGAAGAAGACGAAGGTTGTTCTTGCTCATATGACTGATAAAGGTTATAAATGAAATGTAATTGTTTCTTATTTATGAATTCAGGCTTAAGCAAATGGGGTCATGAAAAAAATGATCAAAAGCACTTCCACATAAAGGATCATGTATCCTAGTTTGAATACTTATAAAGAATACTTTTGCTTATAAATTTAATTGGTTAAATAACATAAAAGATACTTTCTTGAAGTTGAAAAGACAAAGATTTTATTTAAAATAATTGATTTGGGCATCAATCAAGTGGCATTAGCTCAACCGGTTGGATTCCTCAACATTTCAAGGAGACCTAGGTTTGAATATTGTCAAACGATACATGGATAATATCCAAGCTTTTTTGTAATACCACAATGTGGTGATGATGTAGTACGGGTGGGGCCTGCTTCAATTCCATATAACCCATTATAAAAAAAATTGATTTGGGCAACAGGTCCTTGCATTATTACTTGTAATACATTAACTACATCTTATTCTAACCTTACAATTTTTTAAGAGCTTGTTAATGTTCTCATTTGAAGGAAGAAATTTGGTTGCATAATGAGCAAATCGAGGTCCTTGCATTATTACTTTTAATACATTAGCTACAACTTATTCTAACCTCACAATTTTTTAAGAGGTTGTTAATGTTCTCACTTCAAAGAAGAAATTTGGTTGTATAATAAATGAGCAAATCCATACAAGATATGACATCTGATTTATTATTTTTATTCCTTTTTCGCACATGATAGGATGTTCTACAATGTAATTTGGCCTCATCATTTATATATATTGAATACATAAATGTCTAGACTCAAGCTTGACATCATACTTTAATTATATGACTGTTTAATTTTAACATGATTCTAAGATGCTTATAATGTACACACACGTGTAGGGTCAAAGAGATGAATCCATATGCAAATCCGAAGGACATATTGGTAAAATATTCATCCCTTGACATGAACTCAAAGGAAAATTTTAACAACAAAAAGAAAATATTTGAGAAAAGATTTATTCAGATTTATTTTAATGTTTTTCTAGGCATTTTAAAAACTATGCAACATTAGCAATTTTGTAAAAATATGGAACATATGCTAGATTTTATATTGTTCATTCTTGTATAAGTTGTAACACTATAATTTTTTTCCCATGCCCATTTTTTTTTTTTATTAGATATAGTAGGGGTTTTGAAGGGTCACCAAACCTTTTATAATAGGAGAAGCCCTGCAAAACTTGACCTAAGACCAGCGATACTAGGACAAGAATAGCTATAAAGCACTATAACTGGCCACCCATAACCAAGTGACCCAACTACAACTTGATACAATTAGAACAGTGTTGGTGAGCCCCCCAACCAAACAACACTCCCACCTGACTGTGCACAAAACCATTCTATAAACAATAAAAGCTTACAGAGCATCAAGAAGCATGCATCGCTAAATCCAATTGAAGAATGCCTTCGGGAAAATTCTCTCCAAAAAAACAGGCCATTGAGACTTATACCCAGGTTTGCCATAAAGTCAGCGAGGTAGTTTCCTTCTCTGAAGATATGCCTTATCTCCCTATCCTCTCTAGCTTGAAGAATCTTCCTAGATTCTACCTCTAGCTTGAAGAATCTTCCTAGATTCTATAATCAAAGCCTTGATGTTCCAACCAGGGACTAAATCACTTTTGACCAAGTTTATAATATTAAGTAAGTCTCCTTCAATGCAAACTTTTTGGTACCCCATCTTCTCCACAAGTAGGAGACCTTGGTAAAGGGCTCTAGCCTCTACAACATGGCAAGTTTGGATATCTAAGAATTCGGCATATGCCAACAAAATCCCACCTCTATCATCCCTAAGCACCCCACTAGCACCAACATTACCAAGATTACCCTTTGAAGCTCCATCAAAGTTCAGTTTAACCTAGCCTAGAGAAGGAGGTTCCCACCTCATAAGGGCCTAGGGATTAGGACCAGGAAGACCAAAAACCCTATTGCTTTGTTGAAAGCCAATTTTTCTTTCAAGCTCAACCTCTTCAAATTGGCCCTCCTGCAAAGCCAAAGAGGACACTTTCTCCAGGGTGGAAGCCAAGGTTCTAGCAAAAACAAAGTTTCCCATGCTCATTTTTATCAATCTATTGGATGCATATAACCCATATACCAATTCAAACAACTTGTTAGCTAGACATATTCAAAATTTACCCCATATTCATGTTGAAATTCCTTTGGCAATGGGTTGAGTTAAAGTTGTCATTTCTTACTCTTGCTAAAAATATTACTATAAAGAGAAACCATTCTCAATATTGACTATTTACCTTTATGGATATCCAAAGAATGCTTCTTATATATTCACAATAGTGTGGTGCTTTGAACTCAGTTAATTAATTCATGTATGATGTGCTCTTTCTTATTTATCATGCCCAATAGTTTCAACACTATTCAAACTTCACAATATTTCTTTATTATCAAACCAATTACTATGCCAATGTACTGAATTTAGCTAATTATACAATTGGGCTTCATGAAGCAGCTACTTATTGGATAGATGATAAATAAAGCAATATAGACTTATGTGTTTATACAGACAATTTTGATATGTACATTTGGTAGAGAAGAGAGTGCATTGGAGTCCTTTGGCCAAATTAAGACTAAATTTTTTTGTCTAAAACTCAACACTTTTATTGCCATGAATGGGAAAAAGGGCAATTCAAACAATGGTGGCAGTATTTCATGAAATGAGAACTACTTAGTGTTACAATGATGACAACACAATTAACACACTAGTGTCTATCCAGGGGATAAAAAGAATGCACAAACTTATTAATTTTATAATGTGCTAATGAAGATGTGTAGTTGTTCATATTTGATAGGCATACAATGCATTCATTAGAATTTATTATGGCAAGCAAATATAGACTTGTCCAACAAGCATCGTCAATATATACCAAAATGTTGGAAAGAGCATATGCTCCTGATCTTTCCACTTATAAATGTTGTTTTAAATGCCTTAAATAAAAAAAGGTATTGGAAGGAGGTAGAGGCTATTTTTGCACCAATAGTTGAGAAAATCTGCAAAAACTCCCACTTCGAGCCGATTTTTCCTGATTCACAGCCTGGCCTATTTTGTCAATTTTTTCCCGAAAAAATGGGATATGCATAAAAAATGCTTTTTTTCAATGAAAAAATACATTTTCTTTGGTCTTTTCAATGTAAAATTGTTGATTTTTTGCCCTTTTTTTGTTGATTCCCTATTTTTCCCGATTCCTTTCCATGTCAATTCTTATCCAGTTCCAATTTTTTCAACTATGCTTGCACCTATGAGTGGAAAAGGTTAAAAATGAAATGTAATTACTTATGCTTCATGAAGTTGAGATTATGCAAATGGGAGTCATGAAAAATGATTAAAAGCACTTCCACGTAAATAAATCATTTATCACATTTAGGTACTCCTAAAGAACACATTTGCTTATAAAGTTATTTGGTTAAAAGACAAAAACGTAATATTGCTTATATTGAATACATAAAGTTAATTCGCCAATATTGCCTATATTGTAATTGAATATATAAATGTCTAGACTCGAGCTTGACATCATACTTAAATTATATGACCGTTTGATTTTAGCATGATTCTAAGATTCTTATAATAGAAATATAAAACTAGCCATGGAATCTGTCATTGACGTGGATGAGTTGTCAGCCATGGGTGAGTGAGAAGAATCGAAGTCCTAGGTCATAGAAATGAATGAAACAATGTTTTCTTCTTTAAGGACACAACAATCAACGAGACTCTCAACCAGTTTCTATCAAAGTTCTTTGACAATTATACACCTATCGAGTCCCATTGACCTTATTTGTCATTCGAGTACATTAATATAATTATTCTTCCTTTCTTTCTTTTCAAGGGAGTTCTGAAGAAGCTGGAAGCTTGTTTGGAAAGGTGGATGTAGTAATTGCTCAACATATTAGAACCTGTCTACAAGAAGTCAAAGCTTACCGTTAGCTTTACAAATGGAGAGAAGGATTTGGCATGCAACTCTTTTGCCAAGACCACTACAACCATTAACCTGAAATCCACTATCACATAAAATTTCATAAGTTGGCAGCCCAATTCAAAGCTGCCAAGATGAATATGGATGAATCAAGTTTCATGAAGTCACTAGAGGATTGGACCAACCTATGCTGGTGTGAAAGCACTTGAAAACTGAAATGACACTTTGTCTTAGGCTGGTGTGAGAGCACTTGCATAATTTCTTCTAGTTGGTGTTTGAAAATTATACAGACTAATGAACTAAGAAAATATCATACAAAACCAACTGTTGAAGAAGCTCTGAGAAATTGAAAATGTTCACTTCCATATGTTGAAGGAATTGACACTGAGAATAGCACAAAGGGCATAAAATTCGGGTGTTGGAATCCCAAATTGAGGCTACCAAAATGAGTAGGGTTGAACGGAGCTCCATGAAGAAACTTTGGGCAAACCAAGCTGGTGTGCATGGTAATCAATCCTGACATTTTCAATACACTGAAGGATATTGTGAATAATGACTGTAATACGGTGGACAAGGAAATGTTGAGGCAAAGAATTGTTGTTAGTGTCCCTCTCCCATATCACTAATCCCCAGTAGGAAATTGGCCAGGCCGAAGAGGATTCTTCTTACCTTGAATTTTATGTGTGGCTTTTCATGGTCGAACATCTGATGTGATTGTTGCTAGAGTGTGACTGTGTACTACTTTCATAGAAAATGTGATGCTCCTTTCCCGATATTGTGAGTTTTGGTGGAGGTGCTCTAAATACTTCGCATTGCATATGGAAGGCTAACTTCAGGTAAGATACAACCATTTTGTCTTGGATATATTAGAGACTGGTTTGGAATTTGATAGAAATCAATTTATCAGTTTACCAACAATGCTATTAGTACGTATACAATTTTCTTTCCACATATACTACCAAAAATCATATACCAACGATGCTATTAGTACGTATACAATTTTCTTTCCACATATACCATCTGTAAATACTTTAATTGACCTTGATGGATCAATAATATTTGAAGCTCACTCTGTTGTATATTTTCTTTAACACTTTGATTGCTATATGCTTCTAGAAACATATAAGATCCAGAACCATAAACTATAACGCATATGGTTTACGTTCGGATAATATAATATTATTTTTATTTCCAATTAACAATGCCCCCTGCCCAAAGAAAAATGAAAACAAAAATGAGAGAGAGAAATTCTTTTAATAGTAAGCATAGCTTCTCACACAAATAAAAAAAGGATACACAATAAATGACTGGAGAATTTATTAATTTTAAATGCATTTAATTAAAGACATTTTGTGCACAGCAAATCTCAGTTTCACATTGTAAAAATGGTAAATTTGTCTTTAGTAACAAGCAGGGAACAATACCAAATTAATTTTTTTTCTTCTTAAACAAAACTAGGATTTCATTAAAATAAAAATAAAAAAAGCAAACATTGAGCAAAAAAAAAGACCTCTGAAGAACATCACCTGCTACATTCATGCCTGTGTTTTTATAAAGAACAAACAATATATACTAAAACAAAAGTAACACATGTTGAGATGCAAAGTTATGTGCTAGCAAATATTGTCGTTGATCTAGAAGTTACTTGGTCTCAATAGTCATCTAATGATCAGACATCACACTAAATTATTCTTTCCCACCCTTTCCTACAAAATTATAGCAAATGATACTGAAATGATTAGAAGTTGCATCTTGTAACTTTTAAACCAGACAAAAATGTGGGTTTATATGTCCCAACCTAGCCAACAGACATAATTGGTGTAGGAGATTTCCAAAGGAAGTTTTTACATGTCTTATATTATATAGGTTATATTTTGTAATTCTTTCGCTTTCAAACTTTTGACCAAAGTTATGGTAAATTAAGCCCTGCCAATCCATCTAAGCACAAGTTTCGTTGATAAACAGAAGATTGGCTTTGGTTTTGAGAGAACACTCGTATTCACCATTATTTTCAAATAACATTACATTTTAAATGTGGAACTTGAGCTTTCTTGTTCTTAGAAAGACATGTCAACAAAATTAGATATGCACAACACAACCCTGATACATATGATTACCTTTTAAATAGAGTTTAAAAAATATTGATGAATGGTCGCTACTGTCGATTTAGCAAAAAAAGTGAGGAAACAAAGAAAGATATTATATTAACGTGTCCTTGGATGACCAAACTAAGTCTATGGGACCAAAAAATATAGTATGTTACAATAGACAGTAACAAAGAAGAAAGAACCCTAAATACCTGAATAAATATAAGCTACACTATAAAAAGGATCAATGATAAAAACCTAGATTATGCATACCCAATTCCAGATGAACTACTAGTAGATAGATAAAATGAACCTTGCATAATCCATAAATTGATTTAGCGAAAATTATAACAGATTTATTAGCCAAAGGAGTATAATCATACCTGTGGAGTAGCAATTTCAAATGTCTTTCCCTCAGCTTTAAAATTCTCTCCTTCAATAATCATAGTACCATAGCCAGATTTTCCTAAGTCTCTTGCATGTGATGTCTGCATATAATCAACGTTACTTTTTCTAGTAAAATACATAAATTATCTGCACTTTTGTGGTCTACTGTTTAGTTACCAATATTAGCAAAACTTCATTGAAGGCATAAATGAAATGTTTATGAGTGTCAACCACTTATTTTATTCAAAAACTTAATATATATTACAGAATATTCAAGGAGAATTCCACTATATGCCAGCCCACCCAAGATACTATCATCAATTTTTTTACATAAGGGAACTGGAAGGCATGAACTTTAGCACAATTACAGAGATGCGGATTATCAATTTAATCAAAAAAAGAAAACGCTAGACAGTGACATTCACAAGTTCAAAAGACAATCACAAAAGCACACACTAAAATGTAATTAAATAACTTAAGCTTAAAATCTATATATAGAATCAAAAGACACAACCTAGAATCCTAAAGGATACCTGCAAAACAAAATATAATAATGTATGCTCAAAAAAAAAAAATCTTGTCGGATTCCAATTCCTTACAGTCTAGTAACAATACACGAGGGCACTCCAATGACAACGTATGTTCCAGCCCTATTGCACAAGCTCCCTATGTAAATGTAGCTATAATAACACAAGTTGGGCCATACCTAGATGATGTTGGGTGAATGTCAAATAAAATAATAAAAATACCAATAGTTCTTGTGGGAATCGGTCTAGTAACAATGCAAAACGCCACTATGATGATGATCTGAGTTCAAGTCTCACCATGCAAGCTCCCTATGTTAATGCAGTTGTAAAAAGACAAGGCAGACCATACTTAGACAGTGTTGGATGCATGATGCATAAAATAATACTATCAATAGTTCTTGTGGAATACAAATGCATAAGTTCAAATCTGGTTGCAAACTTTCAATGTGGAAATCCTTCAATTAACCAAGACTGTTGTGGTGCTTTTTGGCACCGAAATTTTGTCTGAATAGATCAATGCCTTGTAGTGAGGTTTCCAAATAAGTTAAAATGGAACTTCTACAATATCTTGGTCTCTGGTTAGTCTATGTTCTGAATACTTTTATCTATTGCTCACAGCCGATTGCAAATGTACCCCTTTTCGTTCAATTGTCTATGAAGATGTGTGCTGAATTAAAATTTCACAATATTTTTTTTAGCCAGAGACAAATTCCTTAGTTAATTCCATGAAGATATGTGGCATTACTTCCCGTAGCATTTCCTTAAGTACTTGGATTGTAAAACTCCTTTCCATACCATTTTATTGGAACTAAATGACAACATTAATGACAACCATGACAATACCATCTGCCCCATTGTCAGTTTCAAAAGTAGACCTTTAGTGTTAGCAAATGGGCCCAAAGATATCACAGGTCTAATTTCCCAAAATCATAAAAACACTTGCAAATAATCTCTCACAATCACAAATCAATATTGCACAAAATAACACTTTATTGATAATAAAAAACTCTTAATACAAACTTCATTCGATTACAAACTTGTTCTCCTTCGATTACATAGCATGAAGCTTTGTATCCAATATATACCCTTACAAAAGACTCTTCAATAATCCTGACTTTTGCTCTCCTCAAACTCTCGGGAGATGCAACCTTTCACATGTCTTTCTTATATTATGACAAAGCTTCTCATGGTTATTACATAACCTCGTTCGATACACACGACTTTTGAATCGAAAGCCTTTGCATATATATATATATATGCAACCTTCCATTAATTTCACATACGTCGGCACTTTTAGGTATTAATTTTCTTTTGATGGTGCATGGTTTTTTATGACATCGGCGATGACTTTAATTTTAATTTTAAATAATTAAAATTTAAACTAAATATTTAAAATTAAATATCTGCATCACCGGGGCACATTTTTCGACGAAACGAAAGGCCATCCTAGGTTTTAAGAAAAACTCATTTCAAATATGCCATCCATGGTTTTAAATAAAACCTTTTATTTTGTCTGCCTTGGTTTTCACAAAAACCCTGTATATATTCATACTCTCTGAAATATCATAAATGCTTATTTATGAAATGCTTTGGCCATCAAAACTCAGTGTGATCCATGTGACACTTTCTCCAAGGTGGAAGCCAAGGTTCTAGGAAAAATAGAGTTTTCCACCCTCATTTTTATCTATCTATTGGATGCATATAACCCATATACCAATTCAAACAACTTGTTAGCTAGACATATTCAAAATTTACCCCATATTCATGTTGAAGTTCCTTTGGCAATGGGTTGAGTGAAAGTTGCCATTTCTTACTCTTGCTAAAAATATTACTATAAAGAGAAACCATTCTCAATATTGACTATTTACTTTTATGTATATCCAAAGAATGCTTCTTATATATTCACAATAGTGTGGTGCTTTGAACTCGGTTAATTAATTTGCCTAGCCGAAGAGGATTCTTCTTACCTTGAAGAGGATTATTTTTATTACTTTTTCGCACATGATAGGATGTTCTCCAGTGTAATTTGGCATCATTTATAGATATTGAATACATAAATGTCTATACTCAAGCTTGACATCATACTTTAATTATATGATTGTCTAATTTTAACATGATTCTAAGATGCTTATAATGTACACACGCGTGTAGGGTCAAAAAGATGAATCCAGATGCAAATCCAAAGAACATATTGGCAAAAGATTCATCTCTTGACATGAACTCATAGGAAACAATTTAACAACAAAAAGAAAAGATTTGAGAAAATATATATGCAGATTTATTTTAATGTTTTTCTAGGCATTTTAAAAACTATTCAACATTAGCAATTTTGTAAAAATATGAAACACATGCTATATTTTATATTGTTCATTCTTGTATAACTCTTCACTTGCACACTTGACATCTTTCACACAATTACATAACACAAACACTCTTTACATCTTGACACATACTTTTGACACACACTTCTTAATCTAAATATTTGCAATAGTACTCAATGGTACTTCATAGTACCAAATAATGTAATATCTGCTAACACCCCCCTATTACATTATTTGGTGTGAAGAATTTTATTCTTCAATCTCTGTCTTATAGCTTCATCCCATCTTCTTCCTCTGATTCCACTGATGGTACCAAAGCTACATTTGTCGTGGTTCTAATTATTTCCATAGTTGCTTTTGCAATGATTTGTTTGAGAATTTCATCTAATGCCATCATTAATATGCCTTTTATAGTGCTCCATTCATGAACACTATTTTCTTTATACCAACAAGTTTTGTGGGTATGATTATGGCTCCCACAATTTTTACAATGAATAAGATCCCAACAATCTTTATGTCCATATTTATTGCACTTTTTACACCTGTGAGTATATTTTGAACGGACTCTTATGGGACCTAAATATTGAACTTTTACTAAAGACTTTTTCTTTGATGTTTTTTCTTTATTGTAAATTGATTCATTGGCCTCTTTAAAACAATCATTTATACTTTGTTTGAGTATCAAAAGAACTCTATTTTTGGCTTTTCTTTGAATAGTTTGTAGATATTCCGCTAGTTCTATTTTTCCATGTTGACTATCTTTTGAAACAATTTGTAAATGATTCTTGGAAGATTTTCCTTTTTCTTCATATTGAATAATCGTTTTTCCTTGCTTTCTAGCCATGATGTAACTCTTTTAAATCAATTCTTCTTCAAATTAAACAATCAATCAATTCTTCAAATTTACTTTTCACTCCTTATAACTCCCAACATTTTAATTTCATATTCTTCCTTCTTTTAACAAATTCAAATTTCAAATTTCCTCTTTTAAATATCTCAATTTCATCAATCAATTTTCAAATTCAATTCTTCAATCTTCTTATGTCTCCCTAATTCTCAATTTCAATCTCACAAATTCCAATTTAACCCAAACTCCAATTAATTCAATCTTCAGTTCAAATTTCAAACATTTAATTTCCTTATACCATTCATTATTTTATTCCTGAAAGATTCCTTTTAACTCCCAAATTTGATTATTTTAAATTAATTAAACCTTATAACTCTTGAATTTCAAAAAATCAAATATTTCACTCAAAATAATGCACCTGAGCAAACAAAATTGCGTCGTCCTTAATAATCTCGAAAAATTAATGTTTACCATCATTACGAAGCGTCATGTCTCAACTCCAATTGATTTAGGGCATCGTGAAAGAAAACATTACGCTCAATGTGTTTTTTATTATTATACTAGAGTAATTGATAACACGTTACAATTTTCTATGCCTCTTTATAGGTTCGAATCTCGTTCCTTGTCGCAACTATAACCTCCAGTTGCATTGGCTAAACCTTTTACGTAGCCAGCTACACCAATGCAACATGCCCACCGGTACTATGGAGCACGAGGGATTGGAACCCTGGTCTACGCACTCCTACAAAAGCGTTTTTGACCGTTTAACCAAGCACGCTAACCTGAATGTTTTAAATGTTATGCATTCATATGTTGACATTGCACGTAGGTTTTCAAAGTCTATCTCGAATGTCCTCAAGTTCCTTTGGCCCCAACCTACTACGGTTTCAAACATCAATCTTCTCCAATCGTTTCAAGTGCTCCTCAATGTCTCTCAACTGCAATCTTATCTGCTCCTTAAATCTTCTTCCTTCTTCCAACTATCTTTTGCTTCCTCCAATATTCTTCTTCTTCCTCCAATTTTCTTCTTTTACTAGTCCTCTTCTTCCTCACTCCTTCACGTCCAAATTCGCACTTGTTTTTCAAATCTCTCCATGTTCAATATCCTTCTCATCCTCCTTCAAACTTTGCTTCCAACAACTTCAATATCTTCTCCAGCAATCTCACATTCTTCTCCTTCAATCTTCTCACTCTTCCTCTCTCTCTCTCCACCCTGGATAGGGCTAGCTAAAGTGGCATTGCTGCTACTATTAGTAAATGGGCCCAAAGATATCGCAGGTCCAATTTCCCATAATCGTAAAAACACTTGAAAATAATCTCTCACAATCACAACATCAATGTTGCAAAAAAAGTTAAAAAATGAAAATATTCATCAAAAATGAAAAATAATACTTTATTCATGATCAAAAACTCTCAATACAAACTTCATTCAATTACAAACTTGTTCTCCTTCAATTACATAGCATAGAACTTTGTCTTCAATATATAACCTTACAAAAGACTCTTCAATACTCTAACTTTTTCTCTTCTCAAACTCCCAATGGAGATGCAACCTTTCACATGCCTTTCTCGCATCATGACAAAGCTTCTCATGATTACATAACCTCCTACTTCTAATATTGACACATCTCACATGACTCTTCACTTCCACACTTGACACCTATCACTTAGAACTCACACTTGCACAATTCACACCTTTCAAATATAACTACATAACACATAAACACTATTTACATATTGACACATACTTATGACACACTTCTTAATTTAAATATTTCGAATGGTACTCAATGATACTTCATGGTACCAAATAATGTAATTTCTGCTAATAATTAGTTGGACTGGGGAATCAACCTCAATAGGGCAAACCCCAACAGGGTAGAAAGGGAAACTGGAAAACGTATGAAGAGGTGCAAAAACAGCTCCAAGATACCCAAGGGCTTCAACAGCAACAGAGTGCAAGAATAGTTAAAGAGCCAAGTGGCCCTCCAAGACACCAAGGAGGAGACAAGGACAAATATAAAGGCAAGGATAAGAATTATGATAACAAGAGAAAAGAAGAAAGCAAGGGTCGTGAAGAACATGACTCAAAAAAGGTATAAGTGGGAAAGACTAACAGTCAAAAGGGCCTCCCCCAAAGGATAGTTCTACCTTGTCCTCAACCTAGAGTGATCCTGCTACAACAATTATATTGTTTGATTCTCCCACAACTGTCAATCCACAAATGCCCAACCTTCTGCATCATCATCCTAAGTTGGTCAAAAACACCACAGTTCCTTGTTGGTTTGCATTGTTATCACCTTCTTTTTAGTTGGTTAATCCTCCACAGGTCTTGGGGATCTCTAGATTGAAGGGTGCTAGTTATAAAATGATGATATAAATACCAAAATGTTTGCCACAAACACTCCATAATTTCAATTATAGCAAACAGAAAGTCCAACTAGTTAAACTTTTAGTTGACAGGTCCAGTCTCAAAGAGTTAAGGATGTGAAGGAAACTTTTACGTCCACCGAATTTGTTGAGCCAAGGTGGAATTTCATGACAAGGGGGATAAGAAATCTGGAGATAGTCCAACTAATTCCAAAGATAGAAAAACCAAAGATCAGATGATCTGGATAGATTTTGTGTCTACTGGAATGCCTATTAATTTTTTAGAACTAGCAAAAGCGGATGTAACCAATTTCAACAAAGAAGTAGCCCTGAAGAGAATAGTTGAGCTTGAGAAGAGGATGGAGGCAGAGAGGAAGCAATATAAAGCCTATAAAGAAGATAAAGCACATGGTGGTGGACATCACTGTTGTAGGAATTTCCTCCCAATATAAACACAACCCATACTTAGCCTCCATGAAAATATCAGGTACTTAAATTCTCAATTGACTAAACCCAATTAAGAATGGACTAATAGAGTGTCCAAGGATAGAATAAAGGATATGAACAAAGAACTCTAAATATAGAGTGTCAAGTGGCATTAGCTCAACCAGTTAGAATCCTCAACATTTCAAAGAGCATACCTAGGTTTGAATCTTGTCAAACGATACATGGATAATATCCAAGGTTTGTTGTAATACCACAATGTGGTGATGATGTAATACGGGTGGGGCCTGCTTCAGTTCCATATAACCCATTATAAAAAAATTGATTTGGGCAACAGGTCCTTGCATTATTACTTATAATACATTATCTACAACTTATTCTAACCTTACAATTTTTTAAGAGCTTGTTAATGTTCTCATTTGAAAGAATAAATTTGGTTGCATAATCAGCAAATCGAGGTCCTTACATTATTACTTTTAATACATTAGCTACATGATGTAGAATAGAAAATTGCACTCTCACCAATTCCAAATTTTCATTCAACAATCTGGAAATACATACAGTAACAGCCTGCAGGCTTTACAATAACCAGCGCTCGGCTTGGTTTTCCCACTAACTCTACGTGCAATCTCTAATTCTGCCTAGATCTATTCTTCTTCTCTTTACAAATGTAAACTGCCTCAACCTTCGACGATCTGTTTACAATTTCCCAGACCGAAAACACGCTCTTCGAAGCCTGTTCAGATTGGCTCTCTCTTGCCCTCGATTTTGTAACCTCCTTGTTTCCAAATGTTTTCGACCTCTCTGTAGTTCTCTGATTCCCCTTTTTAAACTGTCTGACCGACGCTCTGTCTTCCCCCTGTGGTCCCCTTCCGCTGCTACTCTTCATCTTTGTCTTCTTTCCTGCGTCTAGATGCCACGTGTCATGGGTCATCATTTCATGAAGTGGCGGAGTGCTCTGTAGCCGCCTGCACCTCGACCTGCTGAATCATCATTTTTAGAGTGATGGCGTGCTCTGTAGCAGCCTGTATCTTGCTGCCACGTGCCCTTCTGTAACGGCCTCTGCATCCGCCTACTCTTCTCGAGTCGTGAACCACGTGTCGCGAAATCGTGACATTTCTGTGTCCTCTGTCGGCTCTTCCCCTTGCATCGCGAAAACGCGACATGTCGCGAAATCGCGACAGTTTTCCTCCTTGGCGCTTTCCTTCTCTTCTTGTCGCGATAATGCGACATCTTTCCTCACTCGCCCTTCCTTTTCATGTCGCGATATCGCGACGTTTCTCTTTCTCGCTGCCTTCCTACTCTTCGGGTCACGATATCGCAACGTTTTGTCTTTCGGCCTCCACTTTTTGCTTTCGAGTCGTGAAATCGCGACATTTTTGCTCCATCGCCTTCTCTCCTTTTTCGAGTCGCGAAAACGCGACATGTCGTAAAATCGCAACATTTCTTCTCGCTACCTCCTTCCCTCGCCTTTTCGTCACGAAAATGCGACGTGTCACGAAATTGCGACACTTCTTTCTGGCTCCCTCTCTGGCCTTCTTGTCGCAAAAATGCGACATATCGCGCTATCGCGACATCCTTCGTCCTCTGGCTCCTTCCCTCACCAGCTAGTCGCGAAACCGCGACATGTCGCAAAATCGCAACATCGCAACATCTTCCTCCCCTCGCTCCTTCGCTTGCCCTTTGGTCGCAAAACTGCAACATGTCGCGAAATTGCGATATCTTTCTTCCTTGGCTCCTCTTTCGCCTTCTGGTCGCGAAACTGCGACCTGTCGCGAAATCGCGACATCTGCCTCCTTCGGCTCCTTCGCTTGCCCTCTGGTTGCGAAATCGCGACATGTTGCGAAATCGCGACATCTCTCTTCATTGGCTCCTTCTTCGCCAGCTGCTCGCGAAACTGCGACATGTCACAAAATCGCTACATTCCTTTCTCCTGGCTTTCTCTCTCCTTGGCGGGTCTGCAACATGTCGTGAAATCGTGACATCTTCTCCTCTACGCCTCCTCTCTCTTCTGCAGGTCACGAAATCGCGACATCTTCCTCTTCCGCTCTTCATCCTGCCTTAGGGTCGCGAGATCGCGACATCTTAGCTTTCGGCTCTCTCCTCCTTCTTCAAGTCATGAAACCGCAACATGTCGCGAAATCGCGACATCCTTTCTTTCTGTACTCTCCTTTTGCTTTTGGGTCACAAAACCGCGCCATGTCGCGAAATCGCGACATCTTTGGCACCCTCGCCTCTCTGATGAAACCTGCCTCGAAATCGCAACAGTTGGCCCCAATGGCTTGCTTCACTATTTTGTGTCGCGATATCGCAACACATTTGTTGTCACAATATCGCGACAGCTTCTCCCTGCTGACTCCTCTGCTCCACTTGTGTCGCGATATCGCGACAGCTTCTCCCTGTTGGCTCCGTTCTCCGCTTGTGTCGCGATATCGCGACACATTTGTCGTTGCGATATCGCGACAGCTTTCTCCGTTGGTCCCTCTCCTCTTCGTGTCGCGATATCGTGACACTTTTTATGTCGCAATATCGCGACATATTTTCCTCCTTGCCCCCTTCGGCTTCTTTTGTCGCGATTTCGCGACACGTCGCGAAATCGCAACGTCTTCCCTCCTTGGCCGACTCTTCAGAAGTGGCCCTCCTGCCATTGGATGCTTCTGCATCAGGTGCCCCTGGATGCTCCTACCCCTGGATGAATAACACAAAGAGCATAAAATCTGAGTGCTGGAATCCCAAATTGAGGCTGCCAAAATGAATAGGGTTGAACGGAGCTCCATGAAATCACTTTGGGCAAACCAAGCTAGTGTGCATGGTAATCAATCCTGATATTTTCAATACATTGAAGTATATTGGGAATAATGACTGTAATACGGTGGATAAGGAAATGTTGAGGCAGAGAATTGTTGTTAGTGTGCCTCTCCCATGTCGCTAATCCCCAGTAGGAAATTGGCCAGGCCGAAGAGGATTCTTCTTACCTTTAATTTTATGTGTGGCTTTTCATGGTCGAACATCTGTTGTGATTGTTGCTGGAGTGTGACTGTGTACTACTTTCGTAGAAAATGTGATGCTCCTTTCTCGATATTGTGAGTTTTGGTGGAGGTGCTCTAAATCCTTCTCATTGCATATGGAAGCCTAACTTCAGGTAAGATACAACCATTTTGTCTTGGATATATTAGAGACTGGTTTGGAATTTGATAGAAATCAATTTATCAGTTTACCAACGATGCTATTAGTACGTATACAATTTTCTTTCCACATATAGTACCAAAAATCATAAACTATCTGTAATACTTAAATTGACCTTGATGGATCAGGAGTCTTTGAAGCTCACTCTGTTGTATATTTTCTCTAACACTTTGATTGCTATATGCTTCTAGAAACATAGAAGATCCAGAAGCATAAACTATAACTCATGGCTTATGTTCGGATAATATAATATTATTTTTGTTTCCAATTAACAATGCCCCCTGCCCAAAGAAAAATAGAAACAAAAATGAGAGAGAGAAATTCTTTTAATAGTAAGCATAGCTTCTCACACAAATAAAAAAAGGATACACAGTAAATGACTGGAGAATTTATTAATTTTAAATGTCATTTAATTAAATGACATTTCGTGCACAACAAATCTAAGTTTCACATTGTAAAAATGGTAAATTTGTCTTTAGTAATAAGCAAGGAACAATACCATATTAATTTTTTTTCTTCTTAAACAAAACTAGGATTTCATTAAAATAAAAATTAAAAAAGCAAACATTGATCAAAGAAAAAGACCTCTGAAGAACATCACCTGCTACATTGATGCATGTGGTGTTATAAAGAACAGACAATATAGACAAACAAAAGCAACACATGTTCAGATTCAAAGTTATGTGCTAGCAAATATTGTGGTTGATCTACCAGTTCCTTGGTCTCAATAGTCATCTATTGATAAGACATCACACTAGATTATTCTTTGCCACCCTTTCCTACAATATCATAGCAAATGATACTAAAATGATTAGAAGTTGCATCTTGTAACTTTTAAACCAGACAAAAACGTGGGTTTATATGTCCCAACATAGTCAACATACATAATTGATGTAGGATATTTCCAAAGGAAATTTTTACTTGTCTTATAATATATAGGCTATATTTTGTACTTCTTTGGTTTTCAAACCTTTGACCAAAGTTATGGTAAATTAAGCCTTGTCAATCCATCTAAGCACAAGTTTCGTTGATAAACAAAAGATTGGCTTTGGTTTTGAGAGAACACTCGTATTCACCATTATTTTCAAATAACATTACATTTAAATGTGGAACTTGAGCTTTCTTGTTCTTAGAATGACACATCAACAAAATTGGATATGCACAGCACAACCCTGATACATATGATTACCTTTTAGATAGAGTTTAGAAGACATAGGTGAAGGGCTGCCATTGTCGATTTAACAAAAAAATGAAGGAAACAAAGAAAGATATTATATTAATGTGTCATTGGATGACCAAACTAGGTCAATGGGACCAAAAAATGTAGTATGTTACATTAGACAGTAACAAGGAAAAAATAACCCTAAATACCTTAAGAAATATAATCTACACTATAAAAATAAACAATGATAAAAACCTAGATTATGTATACCAAGTCCAGATGAACTGCTAGTAGATAGATAGAATGAACCTTGCATAATCCATAAATTGATTTAGAGAAAATTATAACATAACTATTAGCCAAACGAGTATAATCATACTTGTGGAGCAGCAATTTCAAATGTCTTTCCCTCAGATAGAAAATCCTCTCCTTCAATAATTATAGTACCACAGTCAGATGTTCTCGTGCCTCTTGAATGTGATACTTGCATATAATCAATGTTACATTGTCTAGTAAATTACAAAAATTGTCTGCACTTTTGTGGTCAAGTGTTTAATTGCCAAAATCAGCAAAACCTCATGAAAGGCATAAATGCAATGTTTACAGGTGTCAACCATTTATTTTATTCAAAAAAATTAATATATATGTGAGTATTCAAGGAGAATTCCACTATGTGCCAGCCTACCCAAGATAGTATCATCAATTTGTTTACATAAGGGAACTGAAAGGTATGAACTTTAGCACAATTACAGAAATTGTGGCTTATCAATTTAATCAAAAAGAGAAAACGCCAGACAGTGGCATTCACAATTTCAAAAGACAATCACAAAAGCACACACTAAATTGTAATTAAATAACTTAAGCCTAAAATATATATATAGATTCAGAAGACACAACCTAGAATCCTAAAGGCTACCTGCTAAAAACAAAATATAATAATGTATGCTAAAAAAAAAAAAAATCTTGTCGGATTCCAATTCCTTACAGTCTAGTAACAATACACGAGGGCACTCCAATGAAAACCTATGTTCCAAACCTATTGCACAAGCTCCCTATGTAAATGTAGCTGTAATAACACAATTTGGGCCATACCTAGATGATGTTGGGTGAATGTCACATAAAATAACAACAATACCAAACGCCAATACGATGATCATCTGAGTTCAAGCGTCACCATTCAAGCTTCTTATGTTAATGCAGCTATAAAAAGACAAGACAGGCCATACCTGAACAGTGTTGGGTGCACAATGCATAAACTAATACTACCAATAGTTCTTGTGGAATACAAATGCATAAGTTCAAAGTTGGTTGCAAACTTGCAATGTGGAAATCCTTCAATTAACCAAGACTGTTGTGGGACTTGTTGGCACTGAAATTTTGTTTGAACAGATAAGTGCCTTGTAGTGAGGTTTCCAAATAAGTTAAAATGGAACTTCTACAATATCTTGGTCTCTGGTTGGTCTGTGTTCTGAATACTTTTATCTATTGCTCACAGCCCATTGCAAATGTACTCCGTTTTGTCAGATTGTCTATGATGATGTGTGTTGAATTAAAATTTCATAATATTTTTTTTAGCCAAAGACAAATTCTTTAGTTAATGCCATGAAAATATGTGGCATTACTTCTCGTAGCCTTTTCATAAGGACTTGGATTGTAAAACTCCTATGCATTCCATTTCATTGGAACTAAATGACAACATTAATGAAATCCATGACAATACCATCTACCCCATTGTCAGTTTCAAAAGTAAACCTTTAGTGTTAGCAAATTAAACAATCAATCAATTCTTCAAATTTTCTTTTCACTCCTCATAACTCCTAACATTTTAATTTCAAATTATTCCTCCTTTTAACAAATTCAAATTTTAAATTTCCTCTTTTAAATATCTCAATTTCATCAATCAATTTTCAAATTCAATTCTTCAATTTTCTTTGTCTCCCTAATCTCAATTTCAATCTCACAAATTCCAATTTAACCCAAAATCCAAATAATTCAATCTTTAGTTCAAATTTCAAACATTTAATTTCCTTATACCATTCATTAATATATTCCTTAAGGATTTCTTTTAACATCCAAATTTGATTCTTTTAAATTAATAAAACCTTATAACTCTTAAATTTCAAAAATCAAATATTTCACTCCAAATAATGCACCCGAGCAAACAAATCACGTCGTCCTTAATAATCTCAAAAAATTAATGTTTACCTTCATTACAAAGCGTCATGTCTCAACTCCAATTGATTTAGGGCATCATGAAAGAAAACATTACGCTCAATGTGTTTTTGTATTATTATACTAGAGGAATCGATAACACGTTACAATTCTCTTCACCTCTTTTTGGGTTCGAATCTCGCTCCTTGTCGGCACTATAACCTCTAGTTGCATCGGGTAAATCTTTTACGTAGACGGCTATGCCAATGCAACAAGCCCAATGGTACTATGGGGCTAGAGGGATTTGAACCCTAGTCTCCGCACTCCTACAGAAGCATTTTTGACCGTTGAACCAAGCACTCGAACCCGAATGTTTTAAATTCTATGCATTCATATGTTAACATTGCACTTAGGTTTTCAAAGTCTAACTCGAATCTCCTCAAGTTCCTTCGGCTCCAACCTACTACGGTTTCAAACTTCAATCTGCTCCAATCGTTTCAAGTGCTCCTCAATGTCTCTCAACTGCAACCTTATCTACTCCAACTTCTAACCTTCTACATCTTCTCTTTGTTGTACTCCAACATCTATCCTTCTGCGTCTTCTCTTTAGTGCGCTCCTATGTCTATCCTTTTGCATCTTCTCTCTATTGCACTCCAACGTCTATCCACTCTGCTATCAATCTTCTTTCTACTTTCTTCACTTGTTGCTCTAAGCTCTCTCACGTAGGTGAAGGCGATCTCTCCACAAGATCTCATTAAAACTTCTTAGACTGCAATTGTGTCGTTTCCAACAAATATCTCTCACGAATATCTTTCAACAAATTTCTCTCATCTAATATCCTTTTCCTCCTTTGACCTTCTTCTTCCTCCTCCAATCATCTTCCTTCTCCTTCAACCTTCGTCTTTCTCCTTCAACCTTCTTCTTCCTCCTTAAATCTTCTTCCTTCTTCCAGCTATCTTTTGCTTCCTCCAATCTTCTTCTTTTACTAGTCCTCTTCTTCCTCACTCCTTCACGTCCAAATTCGCACTTGTTCTTCAAATATCTCCATGTTCTATATCCTTCTCATCCTCCTTCAAACTCTACTTCCAACAACTTCAATATCTTCTCCAGCAATCTCACATTCTTCTCCTTCAATCTTCTCACTCTTCCTCTCTCTCTCCACCCTGGATAGGGCTAGCTAAAGTGGCATTGATACCACTATTAGTAAATGGGCCCAAAGATATCGCAGGTCCAATTTCCCATAATCGTAAAAACACTTGAAAATAATCTCTCACAATCACAACATCAATGTTGCACAAAATAACACTTTATTGATAATCAAAAACTCTCAATACAAACTTCATTCAATTACAAACTTGTTCTCCTTCAATTACATAGCATAGAGCTTTGTCTTCAATATATAACCTTACAAAATACTCTTCAATACTCTAACTTTTGCTCTTCTTAAACTCCCAATGGAGATGCAACCTCTCACATGCCTTTCTCACATCATGACAAAGCATCTCATGATTACATAACCTCCTACTTCTAATATTAACACATCTCACATGACTCTTCACTTCCACACTTGACACCTATCACTTACAACTCACACTTGCACAATTCACACCTTTCAAACATAATTATATAACACAAACACTCTTTACATCTTGACACATACTTCTGACACACACTTATTAATATAAATATTTAGAATAGTACTCAATGATACTTCATGGTACCAAAGAATGTAATTTCTGCTAACATTTAGTTGGACTGGGGAATCAACCTCAAAATGGCAAACCCCAACAAGGTAGAAAAGGAAAAAGTAAAACGTATGAAGAGGCCCAAAAACAACCCCAAGATACCCAAGGGCTTCAACAGGAGTAGAGTGCAGGAATAGTTGAACATCCAAATGGCCCTCCAAGACACCAAGGAGGAGACAAGGATAAGAATGATGATAACAAGAGAAAAGAAGAAAGCAAGGGTCGTGAGGAACATGACCCAAAGAAGGTATTAGTGGGAAAGACTGACAGTCAAGAGGGCCTCCCCCAAAGGATAGTTCTACCTTGTCCTCAACCCAAAGTGATCCTGATACAACAATTATATTTTTAGATTCTCCCAGAACTCCCTAACCTTCTGCATCATCATCCTAAATTGGTCAAAAACACCACAGTTCCTTTTTGGTTTGCATTGTTATCACCTTCTTTTTAGTTGGTTAATCCTCCACAGGTCTTGGGGATCTCTGGTTTGCAAGGTGTTGGTCAAAAAATGATGATATAAATACCAAAATGTCTGCCACAAACACTCCATTTCAATTATGGTAAAAATCAAGTCCAACTAGGGAAACTTTTAGTTGACAAGTCCAGTCTCAAAGAGTTAAGTATGTGAAGAAGGAAACTTTTACGTCCACCGATTCTGCTAAGCCAAGGTGGAATTTCATAACAAGGGGGATAAGAAATCTGGAGATAGTCCAACTGATGCCAAAGATAGACAAACCAGAGATCAGATGATCTGGATATATTTTGTGTCTACTGGAATGCCTATTAATTTTGTATAACTGCCAACAACGGATGTAACCAATTTCCACAAAGAAGTAGCCCTGAAGAGAACAATTGAGCTTGAGAAGAGGATGGAGGCATAGAGGAAGCAATATAAATCCTATGAAAAGAAGATAAATCACATGGTAGTGGACATCATTGTTGTAGGAATTTCCTCCCAATATAAACACAACCCATACATAGCCTCCATGAAAATATCAAGGACTTAAATGCTCAACTGACTAAACCCAATTAAGAATTGACTAATAGAGTATCTAGGGATAGAATAAAGGATATGAACAAAGAACTATAAAGATGAGTCCAAAGTACTTCTGAAAATTTATCAAAGAGGCTTTTATTATATTGATTCATTGATAGAAAAGTGCAGTACGATTAAATGTGACTAGGAGATTTCCAAAAAAAAGTGCCCATTGGCTGATGACATTCCAACAAACTAAATCTCATACAACAAATTCAAATAAATCGGGCTTTAAAAGTAGAATAGAAGTAGCCAAATTGGTTGATAGTGTTGCAAGGAAGAATTAGTTGTTTAAAGGGGCAGAATATCTGCCATTTAGAAATGTGAAATTTTTGTATTGAGAATGGAAATATAAATAAGAAGATTGTTATGCAAAGAACTTCTTGTACCCAATGTGAATTTTTTGTATTGAATATGAAATAAAAAATAAGAATATTGTTATCCAAAGAACTTTCTGTACCCTAGGATGAAAATGGTAGACTAAAATTAAAGGAAGAATACAGCAAGGCCATGAAGGCTATTGAACAAATATCAAAGTGATAGCCACCTTAGGGGAACCCATCAGCCAAAAAAGTCGTAGGTGTTATCAGACCGATCATGAGCTTTTGATCGAGCAAGATAATGCTATACAGAGAAATTCTTTGGTATCCTATCACACCCAAACAAAAATGCACTTAATCTATAAGATGTTGATGGATATGGATACTCAATCAAAAGAGTGTAATAAACTTCTCTATCACAAAGATTGCTCTTACAACCAACAATGGAAGCAACGATGGTAACTTCTGGGTCTACAAGCATCATATACAAGGACAGACTTCGCATAGATCAAATTCATGAGGACCTAGGAATACTTCTAAGGGGCAGGTTTCACATTGATCATTTATGATTTAACATTTGAATACACCTTGGGCGTGTAAGAAAATTTCAAGATTTTGAAAACACTTAATGCATTTCCCATGGGTAAGGAATGTGTACAAATTTTGATATTGAAAGTGAGGCAAACTCAATGCCTCCATCTCAACCTCTGCTGGAATTAGAAAGAGAAGGAAAAGCTAGTTAGAGGGAAAATTTGAAAGGAAAATCGTTTTTGTGATTAAATGACCCAACGTGGAGAATACTTTAGCCACGTTCTCCTCCAGCTCCAAAAGTGAATTGACAGTTGATCTCCATCTATAAAAGGGAAAAAGTAGGGCATTGAAAGGATCATTAGACTATTTATTTGGTGAGAAGATTATCTTCCAAGATTTTTCCCTTATCTATTTTCATTTTTTTGTTTTTGGGAATCCACATACTATATGCCTTTTGTTTCCAACTTAATTCATGTTTCAATCATAAAACATCCAATCCAAAGAAAACTAGTGTTAGCCTTCTTGGCACTTTGAGACTTGTAGTATGGTCTTGCTTTTAAATTGATATACCTAAGTGGAATTTGTCTAGCTTGTATATATTTCATTACTCTCATATGTTTTGCATAACCTCTGGTTGATGTAGTGAGCCATATGTCCCAAAACAATGTTACAAAATTTGGGTGGGTTCTGATTTTTGATGTTCTGTAATTTCACATTCTCAGTTAATAAAATGTTGGTAAATGTAATAGAAGTTTCCCTTCTATTTATCTGATATGAATGTCTGCTATTGTGTGACTTTCTCTTCTTTTCTTTACGCCTTCTCTATTCATTTTGTGTGACTATCTTCTCCTTTGAATAGAAATTTGTGAGGAATTTATTTTCCTAGATAGTAGTTGTGAGAGGTCTATGAATTGGAATTAGATCACCTTAAATTTCTTGTGATTTGTTATCTACTTTTCATACCCATAAAGAATGAAGTTGAATCAAAAGGGATATGACTGATTACTATTGAAAATCACTTGTGAGTTCATTGTTTTGCTTCCATGTTTTTCACATATTTCTAAATGATAATGAATGAAAAACTAGAAAGATAGATCTGAGATTTAATGATTAAATTTGGTTTAACTGGAAGAAGACGAAGGTTGTTCTTGCTCATATGACTAACAAAGGTTATAAATGAAATGTAATTGTTTCTGATTTATGAATTCAGGCTTAAGCAAATGGCGGTCATGAAAAAACATCATCAAAAGCACTTGCACATAAAAGATAATTTATCCACATTGAATACTTATAAAGAATACTTTTGCTTATAAATTTAATTGGTTAAATGACACAAAAAATACTTTCTTGAAGTTGAAAACACAAGTATTTTATTTAAAATAATTTATTTGGGCATCAATCAAGTGGCATTAGCTCAACCTATTAGATTCCTCAACATTTCAAGGAGGAGACCTAGGTTTGAATCTTGTCAAACGATACATGGATAATATCCAAGCTTTGTTGTAATACCACTATGTGGTGATGATGTAGTATGGGTGGGGCCTATTTCAATTCCATATAACCCATTATAAAAAAATTGATTTGGGCAACAGGTCCTTGCATTATTATTTATAATACATTAACTACATCTTATTCTAACCTTACAATTTTTTAAGAGCTTGTTAATGTTCTCATTTGAAGGAAGAAATTTGGTTGCATAATGAGCAAATCTAGGTCCTTGCATTTTTACTTTTAATACATTAGCCACACCTTATTCTAACCTCACAATTTTTTAAGAGGTTGTTAAGGAAGAAATTTGGTTGTATAAATAATGAGCAAATCCATACAAGATATGACATCTGATTTATTATTTATATTCCTTTTTCGCACATGATAGGATGTTCTACAGTGTAATTTGGCTTCATCATTTATATATTGAATACATAAATGTCTAGACTCAAGCTTGACATCATACTTTAATTATATGACTGTTTAATTTTAACATGATTCTAAGATGCTTATAATGTACACACACGTGTAGAGTCAAAGAGATAAATCCAGATGCAAATCCCAAGGACATATTGGCAAAAGATTCATCCCTTGACATGAACTCATAGGAAAAAAATTAACAACAAAAAGAAAAGATTTATGCAAATTTATTTTATTGTTTTTCTAGGCATTTTAAAAACTATGCAACATTAGCAATTTTGTAAAAATATGGAACATATGCTAGATTTTATATTGTTCATTCTTGTATAATTTGTAACACTATAATTTTTTCCCATGCTCATTTATTTATTTTATTAGATATAGTAGGGGTTTTGAAGGGTCCCCAAACCTTTAATAATAGGAGAAGCCTTGCAAAACTTGGCCTAAGACCAGCAATACTAGGACAAGAATAGTTATAAAGCACTACAACTGGCCACCCATCACCAAGTGAACCAACTACAACTTGATATAAAAAACAAAATTAGAACAGTGTTGGTGAGCCCCCCAACCAACCAACACTCCCACCTGACTGTGCACAAAACCTTTCTTCATAAACAGTAAAAGCTTACAGAGCATCAAGAAGCATGGACCACTAAATCCAATTGAAGAAGGCCTTCGAGAAAATTCTCTCTCCAAACAGACATGCCATTGAGACTTTTACCGAGGTTTGCGATAAAGTCAGCGTGGCAGTTTCCTTCTCTGAAGATATGCCTTATCTCCCTATCCTCTCTAGCTTGAAGAATCTGCCTAGATTCCATAATCACAGCCTCGATGTTCCAACCAGGGACTGATTCACTTTTGACCAAGTTTATAATATTAAGTAAGTCTCCTTTAATGCAAACTTTTTGGTACCCCCTCTTCTCCATAAGTAGGATACCTTGGTAAAGGGCTCAAGCCTCTACAACATGGCAAGTTTGGATATCTAAGAATACGGCATATGCCAGCAAAATCCCACCTCTATCATCCCTAAGCACACCACCAGCACCAGCATTACCGGGATTACCCTTTGATGTTCCATCAAAGTTCAGTTTAACCCAACCTGAAGAAGGAGGTTCCCACCTCACAAAGGCCCAAGGATTAGGACCAAGAAGACCAGAAACCCTATTGCTTTGTTGAAAGCCAATTTTCCTTTCGAGCTCAACCTCTTCAAATTTACCCTCCTCCAAAGCCAGAGAGGACACTTTCTCTAGGGTGGAAGCCAAGGTTCTAGCAAAAACAAAGTTTCCCATGCTCATTTTTATCTATCTATTGGATGCATATAACCCATATACCAATTCAGACGACTTGTTAGCTAGACATATTCAAAATTTACCCCATATTCATGTTGAAATTCCTTTGGCAATGGGTTGAGTGAAAGTTGTCATCTCTTCCTCTTGCTAAAAATATTACTATAAAAAGAAACCATTCTCAATATTAACTATTTACTTTTATGGATATCCAAAGAATGCTTCTTATATATTCACAATAGTGTGGTGCTTTGAACTCAGTTAATTAATTCATGTATCATGTGCTCTTTCTTATTTATCACGCCCAATAGTTTCAACACTATTCAAACTTCACGATATTTCTTGATTATCAAACCAATTACTATGCCAATGTACTAAATTTAGCTAATTGTACAATTGGGCTACGTGAAGCAGCTACTTATTGGATAGATGAGAAATAAAGCAATATAGACTTATGTGTTTATACAAACAATTTTGATATGTACATTTGGTAGAGAAGAGAGTGCATTGGAGTCGTTTGGCCAAATTAAGACTAATGTTTTTTGTCTAAAACTCAACACTTTTATTGCCATTATTTCCATGAATGGAAAAAAGGACAATTCAAACAATGGTGGCAATATTTCATGAAATAAGAACTACTTAGTGTTACAATGATGACATCATAATTAACACGCTAGTGTCTATCCATGGGATAAAAAGAATGCATAAGCTTATTAATTTTGTAATGTGCTAATGAAGATGTGTTGTTGTTCCAAATTGATAGGCGTACAATGCATTCATTAGAATTTATGATGGCTAGAAAATATAGACTCATCCAACAAGCATCGTCAACATATACCAAAATGTTGGAAAGAGCATCTGCTCTTGACCTTTCCACTTATAAATGTTGTTTTAAATGCCTTAAATAAAAAAGGGTATTGGAAGGAGGCAGAGGCTATTCTTGCACCAATAGTTGAGAAAATCTGCAAAGAATCCCAGTTCGAGTCGATTTTTCCTCATTCACAGCCTGGCCTATTTTGTTAATTTTTTCTCGAACAAATAGGATATGCATGAAAAAAGCTTTTTTCAATGTAAAATTGTTGATTTTTTGCCCTTTTTTGTTGATTCCCTATTTTTCCCGATTCCTTTCCATGTCAATTATGATCCAGTTCCGATTTTCTCAACTATGCTTGCACCTATGAGTGGCAAAGGTCAAAAATGAAATGTAATTGCTTATGCTTCATGAAGTTGAGATTATGCAAATGGTAGTCATGAAAAATGATTAAAAGTAATTCCACATAAATAAATCATTTATCACATTTAGGAACTCCTAAAGAACACATTTGCTTATAAAGTTAATTGGTTAAAAGACAAAAATGTAATATTGCTTATATTGAATACATAAAGTTCATTGGCCAATATTGCTTATATTGTAATTGAATACATAAATGTATGGACTCGATCTTGACATCATACTTAAATTATATGACCGTTTGATTTTAGCATGATTCTAAGATTCTTATAATATAAATATAAAACTAGACAAGGAATATGTCATTGACGTGAATGAGTTGTCAGCCATAGGTGAGTGAGAAGAATCGAGGTCCCAAGTCATAGAAATGGATGAAACAATATTTTCTTGTTTAAGGAAACAACAGTCAACGAGACCCTTAACCAGTTTCTATCAAAGTTCTTTGGCAATTGTAGAACTATCAAGTCCCATTGACCTTATTTGTCATTCGAGTACCTTAATATAATCATTCTTCCTTTCTTTATTTTCAAGGGAGTTTTGAAGAATTCGGAAGCTTGTTTGGAAAGGTGGATGTAGTAACTGCTCAACATATTAGAACTTGTCTAAAAGAAGTCAAGGTTTACCATTATATTTACAAGTGGAGGGAAATATTTGGCATGCAACTCTTTTGCCAAGACCACTACAACTATTAACTTGAATTCCACTAACACATAAAAATTCATAAGTTGGAAGCCCAATTCAAAGTTGCCAAGATGAATATGGCTAAATCAATTTTCATGAAGTCACTAGAGGATTGGACCAATCTATGCTAGTGTAAAAGCACTTGGAAACTGAACTGACACTTTGTCCTAGGCTTGTTTGAGAGCACTTGCATACTTTCTTCTAGCTGGTGTTTGAAAATTATGCAGACTAATGAACTAAGAAAATATCATACAAAACCAACTGTTGAAGAAGCTCTGAGAAGTTGAAAATGTTCACTTCCATATGTTGAAGGAATTGACACTGAAAATAACACAAAGGACATAAAATCCGAGTGCTGGAATCCCAAATTGAGGCTGCCAAAATGAATAGAGTTGAACGAAGCTCCATGAAGTCACTTTGGGCAAACCAAGCTGGTGTGCATGGTAATCAATGCTGACATTTTCAATACACTGAAGGATACTATGAATAATGATTGTAATACAGTGGATAAGGAAATGTTGAGGCAGAGAATTGTTGTCATTGTGCCTCTCTCATGTTGCTTATCCCCAACAAGAAATTGGCCAGACCAAAGAGGATTCTTCTTAACTTGAATTTTATGTGTGGCTTTTCATGTTTGAACATCTACTGTGATTGTTGTTGGAGTGTGACTATGTACTACTTCCCTAGAAAATGTGACGCTCCTTTCTTGGTATTGTGAGTTTTGTTGGAGGTGCTCTAAATCCTTCGCACTACATATGGAAGCCTAACTTCAAGGATGATATAGCCATTTTGTCTTGGATCTATTAGAGACTGGTTTGGAATTGGATAGAAATCAATTTATCAGTTTACCAACGATGCTCTTAGTACGTATACAATTTTCTTTCCACACATACTACCAAAAATCTTAAATTATCTGTAAATACTTTAATTGACCTTGATGGATCAAGAGTCTTTGAAGCTCACTCTGTTGTATATTTTATTTAACACTTTGATTGCTATATGTTTCTAGAAACATAGAAGATCCAAAAGCATAAACTATAACTCATATGGCTTACGTTCGGATAATATAATATTATTTTTATTTCCAATTAACAATGTCCCTTGCCCAAAGAAAAATAAAAACAAAAATGAGAGAGAAATTCTTTTAATAGTAAGCATAGCTTCTCACACAAATAAAAAAAGATACACAATAAATGACTGGAGAATGTCACTCCTTTAAATCAATTCTTCTTAAAATTAAACAAACAATCAATTCTTCAAATTTACTTTTGACTCACTCCCAACATTTTAATTTCAAATTCTTCCTCCTTTTAAAAAATTCAAATTTCAATTTTTTTCTTTTAAATATGTCAGTTTCATCAATCAGTTTTCAAATTCAATTTTCTTATGTCTCCCTAATTCTCAATTTCAATCTCACAAATTCCAATTTAACCCAAATTCCAATTAATTCAATCTTCAATTCAAATTTCAAACATTTAATTTCCTTATACCATTCATTAATTTATTCCTTAAAGATTCCTTTTAACTCCCAAATTTGATTCTTTTAAATTAATAAAACCTTATAACTCTTGAATTTCAAAAATTCAAATATTTCCCTCCAAATAATGCACCCGGGCAAAAAAATTGCGTCATCCTTAATAATCTCAAAAAATTAAAGTTTACCTTCATTACAATGTGTCATGTCTCAACTACAATTGCTTTAGGGCATCATGAAAGAAAACATTACTCTCAATGTTTTTTTTATTATTATACTAGAGGAATCGGTAACACGTTACAATTTTCTACGCCTCTTTGTGGGTTCAAATCTCACTCCTTGTCGCCACTATAACCTCCAGTTGCATCGGGTAAACCTTTTACTTAGACAGCTACGCCAATGCAACACGCCCACCGGTACTATGGGGCCCGAGGGATTGCAACCCTAGTCTTCGCACTCCTACAAAGCGTTTTCGACCGTTGAACCAAGCACTCAGACCCGAATGTTTTAAATGTTATGCATTCATATGTTGACATTGCACTTAGGTTTTCAAAGTCTAACTCGAATCTCTTCAAGATCCTTCGGCTCCAACCTACTACGATTTCAAACTTCAATCTACTGTAATCATTTCAAGCGCTCCTCAATGTCTCGCAGCTGCAATCTTCTCTGCTCCAACTTCTAATCTTCTACATCTTCTCTATGTTGTTCTCCAACGTCTATCCTTCTACGTCTTCTCTTTTGTGTGCTCCTATGTCTATCCTTTTGCATCTTCTCTCTGTTGCACTCCAACGTCTATCCACTCTGCTATCAATTTTATTTCTACTTTCTTCACTTGATGCTCTAATTTCTCTCACGTAGGTGAAGGCGCTCTCTCCACAAGCTCTCAATAAAACTTCTTACACTGCAATCGTGTTGTTTCCAACAAATATCTCTCACGAATATCTTTCAACAAATTCTCTCCTCTAATATCCTTTTCCTCATTCAACCTTCTTCTTCCTCCTCCAGTCGTTTTCCTTCTCCAACCTTCTTCTTTCTCCTTCAACCTTCTTCTTCCTCCTTAAATCTTCTTCCTTCTTCCAACTATCTTTTGCTTCCTCCAATCTTCTTCCTTCTTCCAACTATCTTTTGCTTCCTCCAACCTTCTTCTTCTTCCTCCAATTTTCTTCTTTTACTAGTCTTGTTCTTCCTCACTCCTTCACGTCCAAATTTGTACTTGTTACTCAAATCTCTCCATGTTCAATATCCTTCTCATCCTCCTTCAAACTCTACTTCCAACAACTTCAATATCTTCTCCAAAAATCTCACATTCTTCTCCTTCAATCTTCTCACGCTTCTCCCTCTCCACCCTGGATAGGTCTAGCTAAAGTGACATTGATACCACCATTTTTTTTATTGAGTAAATACTTCTTATACATATACATATCCACCATGGGGATTGAACCCGGGTCACATCATCGATAATGCAAGTGGCATCCTTGTCGTTAGACCACATCACGCGGATACCACTATTAGTAAATGGGCCTAAAAATATCGCAGGTCCAAATTCCATAATCATAAAAACACTTGAAAATAATCTTTCACAATCACAACATCAATGTTGCACAAAATAACACTTTATTGATAATCAAAAACTCTCAATACAAACTTCATTCAATTACAAACTTGTTCTCCTTCAATTACATAGCATAGAGCTTTGTCTTCAATATATAACCTTACAAAAGACTCTTCAATACTCTAACTTTTGCTCTTCTCAAACTCCCAATGGAGATGCAACCTTTCACATGTCTTTCTTACATTATGACAAAGCTTCTCATGATTACATAACCTCCTACTTCTAATCTTGACACATCTCACATGACTCTTTATTTCCACACTTGACACCTATCACTTACAACTCACACTTGCATAATTCACACCTTTCAAACAAAATTACATAACACATAAACACTCTTTACATCTTGACAAATACTTCTGACACACACTTCTTAATATAAATATTTAGAATAGTACTCAAATGGTACTTCATGGTACCAAATAATGTAATTTCTGCTAACAATTAGCTGGACTGGGGAATAAACCTCAAAAGGGCAAACCCCAACAAGGTAGAAAAGGAAAAAGGAAAATGTATGAAGAGGCCCAAAAACAGCCCCAAGATACCCAAGGGCTTCAACAGGAGTAGAGTGCAGGAACAGTTGAAGAGCCAAGTGGCCCTCCAAGACACCAAGGAGGAGACAAGGACAAAGATAAGAGGCAAGGATAATAATGATGATAACAAGAGAAAAGAGGAAAGCAAGGGTCGTGAGGAACATGACCCAAAGAAGGTATAAGTGGGAAAGACTGACAGTCAAGAGGGCCTCCCCCAAAGGATAGTTCTACCTTGTCCTCAACCCAAAGTGATCCTGCTACAGCAATTATATTGTTGGATTCTCCCACAACTCCCCAACCTTCTGCATCATCATCCCAAATTGGTCAAAAACACCATAGTTCATTTTTGGTTCGCATTGTTATAACCTTCTTTTTAGTTGGTTAATCCTCCACAGGTCCTGGGGATCGCTGGTTTGCAAGGTGTTGGTCAGAAAATGATGATATAAATACCAAAATTTATGCCACAAACACTCCATCATTTCAATTATGGCAAACACCAAGTCCAACTAAGGAAACTTTTAGTTGACAGGTCCAATCTCAAAGAGTTAAGTATGTGAAGAAGGAAACTTTTACGTCCACCGATTTTGCTGAGCCAAGGTGGAATTTCATGACGAGGAGGATAAGAATTTTGGAGATAGTGCAACTGATGCCAAAGATAGACAAACCATAGATCAAATGATCTGGATAGATTTTGTGTCTTCTAGAATGCCTATTAATTTTGTAGAACTGCCAACAAGGGATGTAACCAATTTCCACAAAGAAGTAGCCCTGAAGAGAACAGTTGAGCTTGAGAAGAGGATGGAGGCAGAGAGGAAGCAATATAAAGCCTATGAAAAGAAGATAAAGCACATGGTGGTGGACATCACTGTTGTAGGAATTTTCTCCCAATATAAACACAACCCATCCATAGCCTCCATGAAAAGATCATGGACTTAAATTCTCAACTAACTAAACCCAATAAAGAATTGACTAAGAGAGTGGCCATGGATAGAATAAAGGATATGAACAAAGAACTCTAAATATAAGTCTAAAGTACTTCTGAAAATTTATCAAAGAGGCTTTTATTATATTGATTCATTGATAGAAAAGTGCAGTACGATTAAATGTGACTAGGAGATTTCCAAAAAAAGTGCCCGTTGGTTGATGACATTCTAACAAATTAAATCTCATACAACAAATTCGAATAAATTGGGCTTTAACAGTAGAATAGAAGCAACCAAATTGGTTGATACTGTTGCAAGGAATAATTAGGTGTTTAAAGGGGTAGAAACTACCATTCAAAAATATGAAATTTTGTATTGAGAATGGAAATAAAAATAAGAAGATTGTTATCCAAAGAACTTCCTGTACCCAATGTGAATTTTTTGTATGGAATATGAAATTAAAAATAAGAAGATTGTTATCCAAAGAATTTTCTATATCCTAGGATGAAAATGGTAGACTGAAATTAAAGGAAGAATACAGCAAGCCCATGAAGGCTATTGAACAAATGTCAAAGTGATAGCCACCTTAGGGGAAACCATCAGCCAAAAAAGTTGTAGGTGTTATCAGACTGATCATGAGCTATTTATCGAGCAAGATAATGCTATATAGAGGAATTCTTTGGTGTCCTACCACACCCAAACAAAAAATGCACTTAATCTATAAGATGTTGATGGACATTGATACTCAATCAGAAGAGTGTAATAATAAACTTCTCTGTCACAAAGACTAATCTTACAACAAACAATGGAAGCAGCGATGGTAACTTCTGGGTCTACAAGCATCATATACAAGGACAGACTTTACATAGATCAGATTCATGAGGACCTGGGAATACTTCTAAGGGTTAGGTTTCACATTGATCATTTATGATTTTACATTTGAATACACCTTGGGTGTGTAAGAAAATATTAAGATTTTGAAAACACTTCGTGCATTTCCCATGGGTGAGGAATGTGTGCAAATTCTGGTATTGAAAGTGAGGCAAACTCAATGCCTCCATCTCGACCCCTACTGGAATCAGAAAGAGAAGGAAAAGTTAGTTATAGGGAAAATTTGAAAGAGAAATTGTTTTTGTGATTAAATGGCTCACAGCGTGGAGAATACTTTAGCCACGTTCTCCTCCAGCGCTAAAAGTGAATTGAAAGTTGATCTTCATCTATAAAAGGGAAAAAGTAGAGCATTGTAAGGATCATTTGACTGTTTAATTAGTTAGAAGATTATCTTCCAAGAGTTTTCCCTTATCTATTTCCATGTTTTTGTTTTTGGGAATCCACATACTATATGCCTTTTGTTTCCAACTTAATTCATGTTTCAATCATAAGACATCCAATCCAAAGAAAACTAGGGTTAGCCTTCTAGGCACTTTGAGACTTGTAGTCTGGTCTTGCTTTTAAATTGATATACCTAAGTGGAATTTGTCCAGCTTGTATATATTTCATTACTCTCATATGTTTTGCATAACCTCTGGTTGATGTAGTGAGGCATATGTCCCAAAACAATGTTACAGACTTTAGGTGGATTTTGATTTTTAATGTTTTGTAATTTCACATTCTTAGTTAATAAAATGTTGATAAATGTAATGGAAGCTTCCCTTCTATTTATGTGATATGAATGTCTGTTATTGTGTGACTTTCTCTTATTTTCTTTATGCCTTCTATGCATTTTGTGTGACTATCTTCTCCTTTGAATAGAAATTTGTGAGGGATTTATTTTCCTAGATAGTAGTTGTTAGAGGTCTATGAATTGGAATTAGATCACCTTAAATTTCTTTTGATTTGTTATCTACTTTTCATACCCATAAGAAATGAAGTTGAATCAAAGGGGATATGACTGATTATTATTGAAAATCACTTGTGAGTTCATTGTTTTGCTTCCATGTTTTTCACATATTTCTAAATGATAATGAATGCAAAACTAGAAAGATAGATCTGAGATTTAATGATTAAATTTGGTTTAACTGGAAGAAGACGAAGGTTGTTCTTGCTCATATGATTGAAAAATGTTGTAAATAAAATGTAATTGTTTTTTATTTATGAATTCAAGCTTAAGAAAATGGCGGTCATGAAAAAAATGATCAAAAACACTTGCACATAAAGGATCATGTATCCTAGTTGAATACTTATAAAGAATACATTTACTTATAAATTTAATTAGTTAAATGACATAAAAGATACTTTTTTGAAGTTGAAAAGACAAGGATTTTATTTAAAATAATTGATTTGGGCATCAATCAAGTGGCATTAGCTCAACCGGTTAGATTCCTCAACATTTCAAGGAGGAGACCTAGGTTTGAATATTGTCAAACGATACATGGATAATATCCAAGGTTTGTTGTAATACCACAATGTGGTGATGATGTAGTACGGGTGGGGCCTACTTCAATTCCATATAACCCATTATAAAAAAAATTGATTTGTGCAACAGGTCCTTGCATTATTACTTATAATACATTAACTACAGCTTACTCTAACCTTACAATTTTTTAAGAGCTTGTTAATATTCTCATTTGAAAGAAGAAATTTGGTTGCATAATGAGCAAATCGAGGTCCTTGCATTTTTACTTTTAATACATTAGCTAAAGCTTATTCTAACCTCACAATTTTTTAAGAGGTTGTTAATGTTCTCACTTGAAGGAAGAAATTTGGTTGTATAATAAATGAGCAAATCCATACAAGATATGACATCTGATTTATTATTTTTATTCCTTTTTCGCACATGATAGGATGTTCTACAGTGTAATTTGGCATCATCATTTATATATATTAAATACATAAATGTCTAGACTCAAGCTTGACATCATACTTTAATTATGATTGTTAATTTTAACATGATTCTAAGATGCTTATAATGTACACACACGTGTAGGGTCAAAGAGATGAATCCAAATGCAAATCCAAAGGACATATTGACAAAAGATTCATCCCTTGACATGAACTCATAGGAAAAAATTTAACAACAAAAAGAAAAGATTTGAGAAAAGATTTATGCAGATTTATTTTAATGTTTTTCTACGCATTTTAAAAATTATTCAACATTAGCAATTTTGTAAAAACATGGAACATATGCTAGATTTTATATTTTTCTTTCTTGTAAAAGTTAACACTATAATTTTTTTCCCATGCTCATTTAGGGGTTTTGAAAGGGTCCCCAAACCTTTTACAATAGGAGAAGCCTTGCAAAAATTGGGCTAAGACCAGTAATACTAGGACCAAAATAGCTATAAAGCACTACAACTAGCCACCCATCACCAAGTGAATCAACTACAACTTGATACAAAAAACAAAATTAGAACAGTGTTGGTGAGCCCCCAACCAACCAACACTCCCACCTGACTGTGCACAAAACCTTTCTTCAACAAAAGTAAAATCTTACAGAGCATCAAGAAGCATGTATCGAACAGTGTTGGTGAGCCCCCCAACCAACCAACACTCCCACCTGACTGTGCACAAAACCTTTCTTCAACAAAAGTAAAATCTTACAGAGCATCAAGAAGCATGTATCGCTAAATCCAATTGAAGAATGCCTTCGGGAAAATTATCTCTCCAAACAGACATGCCATTGAGACTTTTACCCAAGTTTGCCATAAAGTCAGCGTGGCAGTTTCCTTCTCTGAAGATATGCCTTATCTCCCTATCCTCTCTAGCTTGAAGAATCTTCCTAGATTCCATAATCACAGCCTCAATGTTCCAACAAGGGACTGAATCACTTTTGACCAAGTTTATAATATTAAGTAAGTTTCCTTCAATGCAAACTTTTTGGTACCCCATATTCTCCACAAGTATGAGACCTTGGTAAAGGGCTCTAGCCTCCGCAACATGGCAAGTTTGGATATCTAATAATTTGGCATATGCCAGCAAAAGTCCACCTCTATCATCCCTAAGCACCCCACCAGCACTAGCATTACCGATATTACCCTTTGAAGCTCCATCAAAGTTCAGTTTAACCCAACCTAGAGAAGGAGGTTCCCACCTCACAAGGGCCCAAGGATTAGGACCAGGAAGACCAAAAACCCTATTGCTTTGTTGAAAGCCAATTTTCCTTTCGAGCTCAACCTCTTCAAATTTTCCCTCCTCCAAAGTTAAAGAGGACACTTTCTCCAAGGTGGAAGCCAAGGTTCTGGCAAAAACAAAGTTTCCCATGCTCATTTTTATCTATCTATTGGATGCATATAACCCATATACCAATTCAGACAACTTGTTAGCTAGACATCTTCAAAATTTACCCCATATTCATGTTGAAATTCCTTTGGCAATGGGCTGAGTGAAAGTTGTCATTTCTTACTCTTTCTAAAAATATTACTATAAATAGAAACAATTCTCAATATTGACTATTTACTTTTATGGATATCCAAAGAATGCTTCTTATATATTCACAATAGTGTGGTGCTTTGATCTCAATTAATTAATTCATGTATGTTGTGCTCTTTCTTATTTATCACGGCCAATAGTTTCAACACTATTCAAACTTCAAAATATTTCTTGATTGTCAAACCAATTATTATGCCAATGTACTGAATTTAGCTAATTGTACAATTAGGCTCCATGAAGCAGCTACTTATTGGATAGATGAGAAATAAAGCAATATAGACTTGTGTTTATACAAACAATTTTGATATGTACATTTGGCAAAGAAGAGAGTGCAGTGGAGTCGTTTGGCCAAATTAAGACTAATGTTTTTTGTCTAAAACTCCACCTTTATTTGCATTATTTGTCTAAAACTCCACTTTTATTTGCATTATTGCCATGAATGGAAAAAATGACAATTCAAACAATGGTGGTAGTATTTCATGAAATGAGAACTACTTAGTGTTACAATGATGACATCACAATTAACACACTAGTGTCTATCGATGGGATAAAAATAATGCATAAGCATATTAATTTTGTAATGTGCTAATGAAGATGTGTAGTTGGTCCAAGTTGATAGGCATACAATGCATTCATTAGAGTTTATTATGGCAAATATAGACTCATTGAACATGCATCGTCAACATATACCAAAATGTTGGAAAGAGCATCTACTCTTGACCTTTCCACTTATAAATGTTGTTTTCAATGCCTTATATAAAAAAAGTATTGGAAGGAGACAGAGGCTATTCTTGCACCCATAGTTGAGAAAATATGCAAAAAATCCCAATTCGAGCCGATTTTTCCCGATTCACAACTTGGCCGATTTTATCGATTTTTTCCTGAATAAATAGGATATGCATGAAAAAAAAAAAATCAATGAAATATTACATTTTCTTCGGTTTTTTCAATGTAAAATTGTTGATTTTTTGCCTTTTTTTGTTGGTTCCCTATTTTTCCCGATTCCTTTCCATTTCAATTCTAATCTAGTTCCGATTTTCTCAACTATGTTTGTACCTATGAGTGGCAAAGGTTAAAAATGAAATGTAATTGCTTATGTTTCATGAAGTTGAGATTATGCAAATGGTTGTCATGAAAAATGATTAAAAGCACTTCCACATAAATAAGTCATTTATTACATTTAGGTACTTCTAAAGAACACATTTGCTTATAAATTTAATTGGTTAAAAAACAAAAAAATGTTTTCTTAGAGTTGAAAAGACACAAATTTTCTCTTAATCAAATGTTTGTCTTGTTACGTATAATACAATTACTATATGTTATTTTGACCTTGCAAAATATTTGAAGAGAATGTTAATGTTCTCTTTTATATGAATAACCATGGTTGCATGACAAGCAAATAGACCTATATAAACATTGTAAGTGTTTACTATAAATTTTTCTAAAAAAATAATGAGGCATATGATTTGTTAAAGAAACAAATAATTGAAAACAATTTAACCAGATTTAGTAATGTCTGCATACAAAGAGAACAAATTCATTACCATTGGCATAGAACATCCAATCATTTGCTTGTCATTAGCTACAATTCTAGTTTCATCCTTATTGTCTAAATCTAACATATTTTCATTGTTAAAAAATGTTCTTTCTTCAAAATTAAAATATGTTATTGCAAAAAACTAAAAAAAGAAACTCAACTCTTGACCAAAGACATTGTTGTTTCCAAGTTGCAAGGTAGATTGATCGACTCCTATGCATTCACTCTCCCTCTCTATCTTAGTTTTTCTCTTAGTCCTAATTTCAATCTTTGTTTGAATCTGAATTTAACATTAATTTTATTTGATAAAATTAAAATCTTATACAAATTTACGCTAATGTTTTTTTTTTGGCATTTTAAAAACTATTCAACATTTACATATTTTTAAAAATATGAGAACATATGCTAGACTACAAATTGTTCATGCTTAGGGGCATTTTAAGACCTATGCAACATATACATGTTTTAGAAAACATGAGAACATATTCTATATTACATATTGTTCATTCTTGTGTAAGCTATAACACTCTATAATTGTTTTCTCATGTTTATTTATATCATTGGATGCATAAAACCCGTAATAATTGAGAGGACTTGTTAGCTTAACATCATAATTTTCTTCCTAAATATTATCCAAGTTGAAAAACCCTTGGCCATAGTTTGAGTAAAAATGGTGTCATTTCTTACATTTTTATTGAAAAGACTACTATGATGAGAAATTATTCCCGATATTGACTCACGTTTAAGTTTTCTGGTTATCAAAAAAATATTTCTCATATATTTATAGCAGTGCATTGAATTTAGTTAATCAATTCATGTATAATGTGTTGTGTCTTCTTAATTATACCCATTAGTTTTAAAACTATTCAAACTTCACAATATATGAAATGTCAAACCAAATATCATGACCATGTACTGATTTCAGCTAGCTGTATTATTGGGCTTTGTTATGAAACTGCTTATTGGATGAATAACAAATAAAATATTACACACGGATATGTTTGCATAGAAAATTATGGTGTTGATGTTTGACAAAGTGGATAGAGAAAAGAGCACATTGAAATCGTTTGGCCAAATGAAAACTCCAAACCTTAGCACTTTTAATGTA
The DNA here is from genome assembly GCA_028583015.1 of Wollemia nobilis. Taxonomy (NCBI): domain Eukaryota; kingdom Viridiplantae; phylum Streptophyta; class Pinopsida; order Araucariales; family Araucariaceae; genus Wollemia; species Wollemia nobilis. Next base: position 320,910 of record JAQPPZ010000293.1, on the reverse strand, counting down.
ATTATTGTCATGTATAGGAAAAAGGCTAATTCAAAAAGTGATAGCAATATTTCATGCAATGAGATTTGTTGGCTGTTAACATAGCATCATGTTTAATGCCTTGGTCTCTATCCATGGGATAAAAGAAATATATGACTATTAATTTTGTTCGTATGTTGACGAAGGCACGTGAAGTTGTTCCAATTCAACAAGAATACAATACATTCACTCAGAGATGCATATTATTCCAATGGACATCATCAATCTATGCTATAACGTTGAAAGAATAATTTTCTCATAACCTTTCCACTTACATTGTTTTTTTAATACCTCATCTAAACAAACATGCTAGAAGGAGAAAGAAGTGGTTCTTGCATATATGGCTAATAGAGGTTATAAATAAAATGCTAGAAAGAGGAAGAAGTTGTTCTTGCACATATGACTGATAGAGGTTATAAATAAACTGTATCCGTTAATGCTTAATGAATTCAAGCTTATGTAAATTGGTATCATGAAAAACGATTAGAAGCACTTGTATATGAAGGAATTGTTTATCCAAGTTGGATATTTCTAAAGAAAAATTTTGATTGTGATTTTAATTGGTTAAAACAAATGAAAAATGTTTTTTCTGACATTACAATGTTTGAAAATGGTGTTAGTGTTCTTGTTTATGTGAAAAAACATGGTTGCATAACAAATAGACAAACCTATACAAAAATTGCGTAAAAAGAAATAAGGAGATATGGTTTTGTTAACAAAAAGTTAATTGACCAAGATTTTAACCAGATTTACTAATGAAAACACACAAAGAATATGAATTCAATAATATTGTCCTAGAATATCTAACTATTTGAATCTTCCTTCCTAGGTCTTATTTTTTCAAAATTAAGAAATACTATTACTAAAAATAAATATACAATTTTTATTATTTTAAAATAAAAATTACCCAATGGATATTGCTTCTATCGATAATGACCTTATAATAATAAATTAATAAAAATAAATAAATAAATATACAATTTTTATTATTTTAAAATAAAAATTACCCAATGGATATTGCTTCTATCGATAATGACCTCATACACAATTAGCCTTTGCTCCACTCTTGTCGAGAGGTTGATGACTTGGCTTCAAAACTTGGGGGCACTTGTTGAATTTAGGTTTTAGTTATAAAAATAAAGATAAAGTAGTTTTTAACATCTACACAACCATAAGCAATATGAGACAATCTTAGGGTGTTGTTTATCTAATATATCCAACCATATTATGATTATTAAATATGGTGTACAACCATATTCCTCAATATTGGAGTGTAAGACTTTTATTTAAAATTTATTAAAATATTAAGAACTAAACCATTTTTTTTTTTTACATGGTGGATAAACTCAACCAATTAAATTAAATTTCTTATATCCACATTTATTAAATTAATTTAAACATTAAAAAATCTAAATTAAAATAAAATTTAACCCACATTTTAATTATTATTTTTTTCAAAGTCAAATTGACAGTGATTTTGGGACCAAAACATTTATGTTGAGGAAGCTTTCAATACAAATCACATTGTGGTGTAAAAAAATATTCGTTTCTTTTTTACGCTTAAAACTATTAATAAGATGAATCAAAACAAAAAAGAAAGGGAGGAAGAGAAGGTTATGCAATAGGGGGATTGGAGTTTAATTCTTGAACAATAAAATGCAAAGAAAACTTAGCCTAGAATGCAACTAATATGCTTTTCAATAAGTTGCGTAAAATACAAGACAAAAAGCCAAAAAAAACACCACAAATAACAGAAAACTTGAATCAAATGTAATGAGTAAATTTTAGATAAACCTTAGATTGTTTTTGACATATAAATTCATAAACAACATAAAATGAATCTAAAAACCCTAATACAACTAAAAATAAATTTATAAATACACATCTACCCCTATATACAATAAATTATTATTTTAGAATGAACTTTTCTTTTTTATATATATTGCCTAAGATGCCCACAAAATGTTTAACTTATAACTTAATGTATTATTTTTTTTTTTTAAAGATGAAACAATGAATATTTATTTTTCCTTTTTTAAAATGTTTACGTATTTTTCCCAGCCTCATAAATTAGAGCTCAACATAATTTCGTTCTACTTTAATACATGGTTTTCTACGGCCACTACTAGCCGAGGATGCCATCACGAAGCACTCGGGTCTCATAAAAGTCATGTTCTCCGTTACCGTTCCTGTTCCACATTTAATTAATAGAAAAGAAAACCCCTACATAAACTAAGGTTTAACCAAAACCAACCTATCTAGCTAGATCCCTAAGGTTTAACTAAAGTTTATCTTATTTTATTATTAATTTAAAAACAAAACAACCTAAATAAATTTAATAACAAGATAATTTAAATAAAAAATCTAAGCCACATAATTGTAACTTTTCCACTTATACCCTGCTCGGTGGGGAGGGAAGTCGGAAATTTAATGACCACTGCTATAAAAGGCCAGAGAATATTTATTATTTATAGGTATTGCAACACTGGGTCTGCAAGGGATTAATCACAGAAAGAAAAAGTACAGTATAGGTGGAGGGGACCGCAGACGGAACCTAAGCAAAGGGAAGGGGAGGTGTGACTTTACTTAGCAGGGAGGGCAGGTCCTTTATACGAAACCAGCTGCTGTCATGCAAGTGGCCTTGTTCCCGTGCTAGCTTTTCCCTCCATTTTTACCAATTTCAAAATATATTAAAAAATAAAGAAAATTTGAACCTAGGTCACTTGATGTTCAACCAAAGATTTAAAAATTAAAATAAAATATTAAAATTTATTTTTAAAATTTAAACCTTAATTTAAGATAAATGTTAAAGAAAACTATTTATAACAAAAAAAAAATAAATAAATTAATAGGATTAATAAATAGTATTTGTTTTTTTTTTTTTTTTCTTTATTTTTTTTTTTTTTTTTTTTTTCTTTTATTTTTTTTTTTTTCTTCGTTTTCCGCTTGTTTCTTCCTCCACTTGTTCTCTTTTTGTCTATTTTTTTTGATTTTTCGCCGTTCATTTTTCGTTTTCAATTTTTTTTTTCTTTTTTTTGTTATTTTTTTCTTTCCGTTTCTTTTTTTTCTTTATACTTTTTTATATTTAGTTAATGGTTTTTTTTTGTTTTTTTTTCTTTTTTTCGTTTATATATCGTTGTTAATTATTACCTATTCATCTATAATTATTAAATTGACAAAATGCTAGACCCTATAGTATTCACAGAGGGCCTCATAGATATTGATAGTTATTTAAGATTTACTATTAAGGAATATGCAAAAATAAGCTCTAAAATTCACAAGTTTCAAACGTCATGACAAAATGCTAGACCCTATAGTATTCACAGAGGGCCTCATAGATATTGATAGTTATTTAAGATTTACTATTACCTTTATCAATAAAGAGGATCATATCATTCTTAGGGTAGATTTAGTTTGCGGTCAAAACCCTCGCATGTCCTTGTTATAAGGAATGTGCAAAAATAAGCTTTCAAACGTCATGACAAATTGCTAGACCCTAGACCCTATAGTATTCACAGAGGACCTTAGATATTGATAAATTCAATCTTATTCAAGATTTACTATTACATTTATCAATAAAGGGGATCATATCATTCTTAGGGTAGATTTAGTTTGCGGTCAAATTCATTACCAGTTTTGCACAAATGGTTAGGGCTATAATTAAATAATTAATTAAATAAATGGTTAGGGCTATAATTAAATAATTAATTAAATAAATATGATAATAAATAATTAAAACTTTCTTCTTTTAGCTATTTATTTATTACTAAAACTAAATAAACAAATATACAAGTAAATTGTCTCCTGTTCATATATTTAGTTTTTATCACTGTCTCCTTTTAATTATTTATTTATTACTAAAAATAAATAAATAAACAAATTTTCTTATTTTAAAAATTTAAAAATAAAAAACCCACACCTCTTGAACGAAGACAGTGCTGCTTACAATGTCATTGCCCTTGTTCTTTTGCTTGTGGTAGACAAAACATCTTTCTCTCCTCTTCCTCTGTTTTTTTTTATTTATATAAAATAGGAAGTAACGACAGGGACGAGCAAACCGAAGAAACTGGCTAGTCTGCCTTACTCTTTTCATTTTGATCTGCAATTCCAATTCCCATTTTCATTTAAACACATCCAATTTGCTTGCAAGATGTCAAATATCAATATTCAAAATGAAATTGATAAAAGCACACTTTTAAATCTCATAAAAAACCAAAGGGAAAAAAAAAATCAAAAGCAAAACCATTTGAAATGTAATTAAAATTTTAGATTAGTATAAATTAGAAAAAAGAAAAAATCTCACTGGTTCTCTTACTTACCCACTTTTCTTTCGCTTCGTCCCTATGGGAGTCCTGAATTTTGAATTCTTGATTGTCTTTCTCTGCACCTTTCAAAACCAAAATCTAAAGCTGTAAAATGAAAAAGAAAACAATCTTGTAAAATAAATGGAAACGGCTCTAAATTCTAAATCCATTTATTATCAAACTATTACAATTTGAAACAAGCAAAAACTGGAAACTTACCTATCCTGCAATTCTACAATGCAAATGAAAAGGATAACAGTGAGGGCCATCTTGAAATAATCGCAAGGTAAAGGTAGCGGGCGAGACGTCATATCACAGAGGAAGTAATTATGCACGTCACTGGTTACAGCACATTCACATCATCCCTTCTTTATTATTCTATTTCATTCTGTTCCCAACCAATCATTTCGTACATGCCTTAAATTCCTCGCTTCTGCTCAGCGAGCGCGAACTTTCTTCAGTTGGCGCCCATTTTTTGGGCTGGTCACGAAATATCTTCAACCGAGGCTGGTCTTGAGAGGAATGTACTAACTCATATATATGTAGTTTGTATGCTTTTAGTGTTCATAAATTAGGCACGAAATGCGCATATTTTTTATTTTTTATTTTTTATTTTTTATTTCTTTACCATTGATTGAGACAGCACTTAATGGCCCACAAGGTAAATCCGTGGCTGGTGTGCCTGCAATAAAAGATTGTACAAAGATGCAACTTACATTGCATTTGATATTAATTTGTGTATTATGAATTACTTAAATATAGTGTACCTCATTAAAATAACCTGGATTATAGCTCAGATTGCTTTTTATATTCAAATAAATGACATAGATTACGTGCTTTCATGTAAACTTGTGTCACCAAGTTGTGAAGGGAAGTTAGAACTACTTATGTCCACAAAACAAACCATACATATTAATCTTATGGAACTGGACGCCCTTTATACCCCATGATGATGAGCTTGCTTTGATCTTGAACCTTGTCTCATCTAACTTACTATTTATAAACATTTCATAACAATTTTTTTTTAATTTAATTATTTAGTTTTAGTTTTTATGGACCTTAAAGTGATATAGTTTTAATCTTTCATCTCAAAACTTATGTTCAAAATATGGTAAATATATAAGTTTATATTTTAAATTAAAAAAAGTATATATATATATATATATATATATATCAATATTAAGTTGTCAAATAATTTTAAGAACCATGTTTATGTTGAGGTTTGAAGTGCAAAAGCATATTGATACTTTCCACAAGGTAAAACATTGAATTTGGGTTTTTAACTTTTAATTTTGAATAAAAGTTTAAGGTTCAAATTCTATAGACATAAAGTTGTATACCATATTTCAATAACAAAAGTATGGTTGGATAATTATATATTAATTAGACATTTGACAAGGATAATCTCATATAACCTATGGTGTGGTAGACATAAAAAAAATACTATACATTTTTATTTTTAAAACTTACAATATTAAAATATATTATTTATTCAAAAGATAAGTTGATATGACATTTAATTAATAGATATTTTTTATGTTTAAAAAGTTTAAAGTCAATGAAACTAAATTTTTACTTTTATAATGTCCACGGGACGGGACAGTGTAACGGTTCGGGTTTGGCTCTTCTTCGGGATGTCCAAGGTTCAAATTGTTACGCGTCTATGGTTGTGTTAATCCTTTATTGATAAGTGGTTTGGCTCTTCTTCATGATGTCCAAGGTTCAAACCATTGTGTGTGTATGTTTGTGTGTTAATCCTCTATTGATAAGTTTAGCTCTCAACCTTACAAGGGGTTATGGCTGGGAGATGGGATTGGTTGTAGAGGTTTCTCACATTAATCCAAAAAAATTTACTTTTATAATAATAAATAATTTTTTTATGGATTTAAATTTATATAATATTAAGGTTCCAATCTCATGATTAAGCCCTAAATTTTTAGCTTAAAAGGTTTGCAAGAAATAAGGAGAGTAAAAGTTTTATATAACGAGTAGAAGTTTCAATTTCACATCCTAAAAATAGAGGTTAAACTTATGATAATGCACAAACTATCGTAGATTTTAAGTCAAATGTAACCATAATCTTCTTTTTGAATACCCCCTTAGTGAGGCAGAGGATAATTGCTCCCATCTTTGGTTGTGAGGTGGCTGCTCTCCCATCTCTTTACCTTGGAATACCTTTGTTTAAAGGCAAGATCCAAGATTCGTTTTGGGAACCTGTGGTAGAAATATTATAGAGGGAGTTGGTCAAGTGGAAAGGATCCCTCCTCCGTCAAACCAAAAAGTCTACCTTGGTAAAGTCTACTCTTCAGAGCATTCCAACATTTTTCTTATCTATGTTTAGAATTCTTAACAAGATTTTGTTGAAGATTGAACATATTCAAAAGTTGTTTCTTTGGTCTAAGGTCTGATGAGAAGAAAAAAAATCACGTAGTTGGTTGGAAGCAAGTTTGTCGACCTAAAAAAGATGGTGGCTTAGGTCTTTGCAACATCATGCGGATGAATAAGGCACTGGTTTCAAAACAAGGATGGAAGTTGACAAATCAAATCGAAACTAGATGGATTAATATTATGTCGGCCAAAAACTTGAGACAGGATACTTTTTTGCTTGTTGATCCTCTGTTGACTTTTGGTTTAGCCCTGTTGGAGCCAAAATTGACTCAACATCCGAGACCTCCAATTTTAAATTTTGACTTCAATAAATTTAAGAAATATTGTTGGTCTTTATTGCATTTTTCTGTGAGAAGTTGATCTTAAATGGTTTTAGAATGTCATCTAAATTAAATTCAAATTCATAACCTTAGCCATTAATAATATTACCTTTGTGACCGTTAATCTTATTCAAAAATCAAACATCCAATAAAGGTCTTTAACCACTAAGGAGTCTTAACCGTTTAATGTCCCCGACCTTTTTGAAAAAAGGTTCTATAATCACAAATCAAATAACAAGTCCCCCTAAAATACCTTGTTTCTTATTATAACATTAATCGAAAGGTTTTGGCCTAAATAAAATGAACAAAACCCTAAGTCCTTAGGTCGCTAATAATGATGATAAAACATTTTAACCTAAGTACATGAGCCAAAGTTTTAAGATTTTAACAATGGGTAAATAAGGGTATACGCCCTCTTTGCGCTTAAATATCGAGCAAGTCCAAAGATCTGGACTGAAGCGTTTCTTCCTTCGAAATCGGATGGACGAGCTCACATAATCAACCTGAAGGATAAATGCTAAAGGGAAAGACCATAGTCCAAGTATATAACCTAAGGTCTTGATTATAAGTTTAATAAAATTAAATATAAAGGGTACGCGCCCTCTTTGGCTAAATATCAAGCACTATGGCTAAATTCAAAGGTAATACCCGAGTCGATCTAAATCGAACGAATGAGCTTTCATAAGCTAATCAAAGGTTAAATCAACCAAGTCAAATAATACGCCATGGAAAAAAGGTCATATCCTAAAGTCTCAAACATATGGTTTAATTGACATAAAGGGCATGTTCCCCCTTTGATTAAAAAGACATGTAAATTTAATATATCCAAGGGCAGCGCTTTGATCTGATGAGATCGAACGATCGCGTTTGATCCAAGTATAAAGTGCTAAGCTTTGAAAATATTAAATACTTTGGGATTAATCAAATTACTAAATGCAATCAATGAGGGTCTTAATACGTCACTAATCATTCCCCTTTTGTTAATCATGGATTAATAAAGATTAAAGAGCATGTGCGCCTTATGTTGTTTTTAGTTTTGCAAGTTATGAAAAATCAACGGTCGCGCTTCATCATGACTCGATCTAACGGACATGCGATACCCGAAGAAGTCAAAATTGGTCATAGGCCTATATTGACTAAGATAAGCAAATCTAAAAGATCTAATGATAGTGATGATTCCTTCCTAATCCGATGAATACACGTTCACCCAAAGATAATCCATGTTAACCTAAAGTCTTATAAGCATTCACAATTTAATCATTGTGCAGATCTAAGGCAATCAATGGTTACGTTCAAACACAAGTTGATCCAACGATCGCGCATCATTCATGATAATCCAAGGCTTGGACATAGTATGGGCCAAAGAGAATCAATGGTCGTGTGCGCTCCAAGGCCAATCCAACGATAGCGCTCTTCTACGAGGTAAGAAACAGTTGACAAGTCAAAGCGCTTTTCAAAAAGAGATTGATGGCTACGCTCGAGCCCGTCTAGATCCAACGACTATGTTTTCCCATAACCATAAAGAGATAATAGGAGATCAATGGTAGCGCTTATTTTTGCTAAAATTTGATGGTCGTGCTTCAATCACTATGATCTAAAGAACATAAGCTCACATCGCAGGTTAATAAATATTCGTGGTCATCCAAACGAAGATTTGACGATAGCGATTCATCGAAAACAAGTTAAATAATGACAAAGCAATCATCATCAAAATTATGGTCAAAGGAAGATAGGATGACCACGCTCGAGCCTGCTAGATCTAACAATGGTGCTTTACCGAAGATGATCGAAAAATAACAAGGAAGTCATTGACCAAGCTATATTCATGACAAATCAAATGGTCATGCTTATATCCGCCTAAGATCTAATAGTTGTGCATGATTGAGACTATCAAAAGAGAAATAAAGCGGTATAAGAAGCACACATCTCTAACCGATCTAACGACGGTGATGGACCCTGCCCAGATCTAATGGTTGTGCATAACTAAAATATTCGAAGGTTAGGGTATATGATTTTTTTTTCATAGTTTAATGTTTAATTGAGGTAAGTACCACCAAACGCTACCTCTAATTATGATTAATTAAGGGTTTAATACGTTGCTAATGACCCCTTTTATGTGGTTAACCTCGATACATGCCTAGAAGATCGGACTAACATGCACGTACGCACTCTTAATCTAACGGTGGATTTTTTATGAGCGTAGTATACAAGACTATGTCTATCGACATTCATGTCAACATTAATAAATTTGGGTCTTAGTGATTAATTAATTGGTAAAATTATACGTCTAGGCCTAAGCATTGTAATCAATCTATTAAACATAAATTTCCACTTGATGCATATGGCTAATCTTAGTGTACACATATTATGTCATGCGACTAACAATAATGCAGGATCATAAAGGTCAACGACAATGAATTAAAACCAACGAAGCCTAACGATTTGACTATCGATCCCAAGAATGATAACCACTACTTAACGGTATAGCTCTTTTCAAAGGTGGCAGAGCATTTTACAAGAAAATTCCCACAAAAAAATCACCACTACTACGTTCATAGCACCACGTCAGCTGAAAGATCAGCCCAACAACCAATAGAAACACTATGAATAATTGCAAGTGTGCAAACCAATGCCCTCATGGACGTACAAGTCGAGGAAGATCACCTATCGCGATCGTTCGATTTTGGAAAAAAGCACCATGGCAGATATCCATTGGCCGAATTCAAAAGGCAGTTGGTATCATTGCATTAATGATGCACTATGCAAGACCAATGAAGTCATCCCACTCTCAGCTACTTAAAACCCCATTATCAAACACCATCGCCACCCTGGTTATCACGAAGTGAAGAATTAGTTCAGAAGAGCAAAGAGTTTTAGGAAGCACAAATCACAGTAAAACATAGCAAGTTCAAGGAATATAATGGCCACCTAGGGAAATACCTTCATACCAAAAGATACTCGAGAAGCAATTAAATTGATTATTGACCAATCCCCATACACAAAGCTCCCTAGAGGAGTAATATCTGTAAACGGGATGTATGATTTCATGAAAAAGTCTGAGGAAAGCAAAAATTTGACGCTTGCTCAACAATACAAAATTGAAAATACGTGCGTTCGAAGCTTCGAGGCCACAATGGAAAATGACCAGCACTCTCCTTGGTTACTGGCAGATTTTTTCTACAAAGCAAACAAATCACAGAATCAGAGGGCCCCTAGAAGAAATCGATGGACCAACAATATAGGAAAGTTAATATGACCCAAAGTGTATTATTGCATAGACCTGAGGGTGTGGCTTACAGTGGTGTACGATGAAAATACAAGGACTTTCAAAGATAATCAAAGACGTCCAATTTTTAGTATAACAGCCAGGCACATCAAAGAAGTATTTGGATTGGAGCCCTCAGACACCCGACTAGTTTACTAGGTAATTGAAAGGCAATCTCATCAATTAACTAATTTAAGTTCTTTTAGAATGCTTTTTAAAGAACATGAGGAAGAAAATTTTAAATTCCCCATTAGAAAGACCGCAATCAAACCCTGGGTTAGGGATTTTTGTGACATGATTAATGTTATATTGGGCGTACGAGAACTCTATGTAGTAGGAAGGGATACATTGTACTTGATAACACAAAGTAACAGAAAAATAAATCCCCCCATCTATGTCTGGAAAGAGGAATTGAGTAGATAGATGCATAACCAGTTTTTAGAGTCGAAAAATATAATCTTAGAACAAAGGAAAGAGATGTCCTATTTTTTCCACTATTACATTCTCATGCACCTGTTAGTTGGACAATTGGGAAATGAAATTCAGCATAGAATAGGAGCCAACAATAGCCCATATGTATAAAATAGATTTTGGAGAATACACGAGGGACACACCCACTTTGGTTGGTTTTGCGACAACTTCATGGTATAAATTCATTGGATTTTTATGGGCAACATGCCTGAGAGATTGGGACCAAGAATAAAAGCTTTCCTCAAGGAAAAAGGAATAGGAGATTATTTATTCTAATAAGGATTCACATATATGTGACTTTATGGTGCCAAAATTCCCATCAAAATGTTACCAATGTATTGCCCTTTCTCCCTAGCATCCTTAGAACTGGTATGACAAGTTGCAAAAGAAGCTAAAATGAGGTAGGTAAATAAACATGGTCGAGTCCCTTGGCTTAATGTTCCATGCAAATTCAGGTATTACACTTTTGCAGGATATCCAACCTTGTTTAAGGGCATGTATGATTTGGAAGGCATGGACTTCAAAGAAATAACATGGAGACCATACGATCTCCATGAAACATATAGGCAAGTGATGAATCGTAAATATGCCTAGGTCGAACACAGGAAAGACCAATATAAGGAAGCACTGTTAGATGCCATAGAGAGAGGGAAATATTTACATAAAGTTTGGAATGATTTTCCTTTTAAGAATAGGGGAAATTCACAAATCCATGAACCATATGATTACCCCACGGATCTCAATGCAATAAAAAGAATTATTGTAGATGCAACAACCTCAATTTTCCCTACTCCCACTCAAGCCATCCGAGAAGATGCACTATTAGAAATTATAGAAGAACATGACCTCGATCAGATAGAAGTTATAGTGGGTGCTACTGATATAGTAGAACACCGGATACGAGGTCTAGAAAGTTCTCAACCTCAGATAGAGGTGGAGTCCAGTACTTCACAACTAGCTCAAACCGGGATCGATACAGATAAATGGAAGAAAGTAGTTGCAGTATCATCCCAAGAACTCGCTATTTCAAAAAAATAAGTCGAAGCTCCTGTCTCTGATCAATTGTTGGTTTTAACTAGTGTGAAAAAGTTGGCCCTCCAAGCTGTCCCTACCTTGCTAAAATTCAAAGACAAAGAAATACCAATTCCACCTACAACACAAATGAAAGCCAGTGGTTTTGGAGAAATCCTAAGGGATCATAGGATAGAAAAATAAGAGGTTGTGGCTGCCCCTCAAACAAATAATCCTAAGATGACTCTGATCTTAAATAAATTCACGTTAAAAAGGGTTGAGGAAGAAACGATTCTCAACATAGTTAATGAAAAGGAACTACAGATGGTAGCCAAAATGGATAGCATGGAAAAAATTTCCACTGCAGAGGTAGATAAAGACAACCTCAGGCCATCTATGGTAGAAATATCCATACCTGCTCCACAGGAACCGATGGTTCTCATCATTGATGATTGAACGAGCAAGGTCTCCATACGGGGAAAAGAAGTTGGCATGATCAAAATGAACAAAGCCATGACTGCATAGACTTTAGACCTACTGCATCAAATGAATAATGAATTGAAAAGTCAATTGAAAACCAGTGATAAGGAAAAGGTATAGATGCAAGTCCTAATTAATAGTCTTAAAGAAGAGTTGGCATAGAAAACCACCCCATCAGTACAACCCTCTTTGGTGGTGAAAATAACCAACTATGCAGACTATTTATCTAAAATAAAAAATGAAATATCATTTAAAATTCAAGACAGGATCAAGGAGATCACTGAGATGTTCAGGCATATTGGGGTGATCCGGGTTATCGTTCAAGAAATTGAAAGCCTAATATATCATAAAGAAGAAGACCTAGAGGCCATTCACCCTACTCTCAACTCAATGGTAAAATATTTTGAGGAGATGTAGAGGCAAGAGGTAATCTTGAATGATGGTACTAAGGTCAAAAATAATATTTAATTCATGAAAGCAACCATGTTCAAGGTAAATAAAGAAATATGGTGTAATGATGCTGCAAAGATGTTCGCTCTATTGGATGACATAAAAGAGAAGCTAGAAGATATTGGGTTGTCATTGGAAGAGTTATTAAAAACCACCTGTATAGAATATCTCAAAAATAAAATAAAAAAGTTTGATTGTGAACCAGATGACGAACAAGAAATGGCCAAACAAACCACCTTTCTGGTAAATATTGTACACTCGCTCATCACCCTGTATGAAGAGAGTAAGGGTTATATCAACATGCAGAAAAACAAGATCCTCTAGGAAATATATATGTTGAGATTTTCTAAGACTTTTAACATTGATGCCTGAAAGCAGATTGAAAAAACAAATTAGATGGCTACAACAGGGCAAGAAAGGTAAAAAAATTAAATTATGCAGTTTACGATTGGAAATAGATTCACCCCTAGAAGAAGAAATAAAAACCACTCAAGAGGGAGAAACTTCAAAAGTAAAATGCTAGACAGAGAGCAAAGGAGGAACAAAAAATATGACATTTCAGGCACTGAGATCATCGATTGAACGAGTAAAGACTTAAATAGTCAAATAGAAGTGTATAGTATGGATACAAGTGGATAATGAAAGACAAATGTACCAGTTTTAAAGATCAAACCAAATAGTGACAAGTGTAAGTCCCAAATGAGGCCACAAATAACCTGAAGCCATAAAGACACTTGTTGCGGTCAAAATCTGCATCAAGCATTAGAGAAAGCATTTTTGCTAAGAGGTATACTTGAGTGCCCTGAGAGTTGTGTTATTGTATTCCTTTTGTGTATTTTTATATTCATCCCTCATTCTTCCCTTTGTTGTGCAGGTTTTGGTAGAATTGTGCCTGATAAGCCAAGGATATTTCCAATATTTTTGAGCCTAAAACTTAGATATTTTTCCTGTTACCAAAGTGGTGTAGGTAAAGTTGATAAAGTATTGTTACATTATTTGAACAAAGACTTATCATTGTATTAAAATTTTTTAACAGATTTTAATGGCATTTTGTCCACTTTGCATGTAATTCATTTGAAAAAATTAATACAATTCTAGAGTTCAATTCTGCCATTTTTGTCTATAGTCATGTGTGTTTTCTCATAGCAAATTACATTATTTGAATGTGTTATGAGCGTTTCCTTCATTGGTTAACTTTTAGATTCATTATGATATTTTACTAGGTCTAATAGTGCCAATATCTCTTTTCTTCATTCATTCTGTTCATATTTTAAAGCGTTGTTAAATTGCTATATCACCCCAATGAATCTAGGCACCGGTATACATAAGGCATAATAATTGTTGTTGCATTTGCTTGGTCATTTTATATATAAGTAGCATATAATTAAAATCTAGAGTGATTAAACTTGTAAAATCTAAAGTTTATCACTGAGATTTCCTTATCCATTCTGGTTATTTTATTTAGCAATATATTTTATCATAATAAAGAAGTAGGTTTACCAGAGCCTGTAACAGCTCATTGGTTTCAAATTATTTCTTTTTAGTGTGACAACTCCACCCTATGGATGCAAAAAATTATTCCAACAAGCTATTTGGTTGAGTTTGCAAAATTCAATGGTGCTAGTCCCCAAAGGTTGTAGGTGGAGGTTGGGTGATGGACGCAAGATTTATTTTTGGTAAGATATATGGTTGATGGACGAGCCCCTTGCATAGATTTCAAATCTAGTGTGTTTGGAGTCTAGGACTAGATTGGTATTTGGATCTAAGGTGATTGAATTTATCGAGGTGGTCAATGGATTGAAGGTTTAGAAATCGTTAGACCAGTCTATTCTCAATAATACTGAACTTGAAGCTTGTATTATAATTACTTATAAGTTGAAGTTTTAGATCATTAAACAGAGAAATGAAGAGGATGGGATCTTCTGGTTAAGGAATAATAACAGATCCTTTTCAGTTAAGTTTACCTACAATCTATTGGCTATGAAAACTCCTCCATGGATCCCACCTTTCAAACTATGGCTTAAGGATCTAAAACCAAAGGTGAATATATTTTTTTGGTTGGTAACTTAGAATAATATTTTGACCATTAAAAATATTTAAAAAAGAGGTTTGTCGATGTCAAACAGATGTTGCCTCTATGGTGCTAATGAGGAATAAACAAGCCATCTATTCTTTTAATGCTCATTCTCTATGGAAGTTCTTAACTTAGTTTTTATTTTTTTTGGACTGAGTTGGGTGGTGTCGAGTTCACTTGTTGATGTTTGAGGTCAATGGTCGTCTCCTTTTTACTCTCTAAGGCTAAAATATTTTTGAATATTTTCTTTACCACATATTTTTTGGTAGGTGTGGAAGGAGAGGAATAGTAGAATTTTTAAAAACTTCAAAATAAATCCTACCTTTGTTTGCACTAGAGCCTTGGCTTCTACTTTGGAGAATGTGTCATCTCTAGCTTCTAAGGAGGGCAGATTCAAGGAGGCTAAGCTCAAAAGAAAAATTAATTTTCAACAGAGCAATAGGATTGTTGGTCTTCCTAGTCCTAATCCTCGGGCCCTTGTAATATGGGAACCTCCTCATTTAGGCCGGGTTAAACTAAACTTCAATGGAGCTTCAAAGGGTAATCTCGATAATGTTGGCATTGGTGGGGTGCTTAAGGATGACAAAGGTGGGCTTCTACTGGCGCATACTAAATTTTTATATATCCATACTTGTTGGTGCATACTAAATTCGTAGATATCCATACTTGCTATGTTGCAGAGGTTAGAGCCCTTTACCAAGGTCTCTTGATTATGGAAAATATGGGATATCAAAAAGTTTGTATTGAAGGAGACTCGCTTAATATTATAAACTTGGTCAAAGGTGATTCAGTCCTCAATTGGAAAATTGAGGTTGTGATTATGGAATCTAGGCATATTCTTCAAGCTAGAGAGGATAGAGAGATAAAGCATATCTTTAGATAAGGAAACTATCATGTTGACTTTATGGAAAACCTAGGTATAAGTCTCAATGGTTTATCTATTTGGAGAGATAATTTTCTCAAAGGGGCTTATTCAATTGAATTTAGCAAGGCATGCTTCTTTATTCTTTGTAATATTTTATTATTTATGAATATAGGTTTTGTGGCACAACCATGTGGGAGTGTTGGTTTGTTGGGGGGCTCACCAACACTGTTCTAATTTTATTTCTTATATCAAGTTGTAGTTGGTTCACTTGGTGAGGGGTGGCTAGTTATAGTGCTCTATAGTTGTTATTGTCCTTGTATTATTGGTATTAGACCAAGTTTTGCAGGGTTTCTCCTATTATAAAAGGTTCGGAGACCCTTTAAAAACCCCTATCTAATAAAAAATCATCCTTGTATCCTGTATAGGTTGTATCTTGTAACTACAAGTCATCCTTTATAAGAAAAAAGTTTAAGTTGAAGTTTCAATAAAGGGCATGTGTGTAAATACCAATAATAATATTTGATTTATACTAACTTGTAATGGATTTAAAATATAAATATTATTTTTGGTAATTATATTATTTCATTAAACTAAATTTGAAATCAAATATTCTTATGAATATTGTATTATAGTTATTTGATTAAATTATTTTTAAGTTATTTTTATAAGAAATGGAGAGAAGATATCACATAATTGATTATAAGTTCATCAACCATTACACTTTTAATTTTATTTTAGTTTTTCTTTTCTCTTTTATCTTTTTAATTAAAGATTTAATAAGCTATGCAAGGTTAAAATAAATAATAATTTTATAAATAAATATTTAATAAGTTATGTTTTTTATTAAGTAGGAAAATACAAGATTTTGAAAGGATTCCTAACTTTTACATTGAGAGACATAATAGAAACAAGAACAATAAGCAAATCAATATGATAACAACCCCAAGGGACAAGGGGATACAACAAAACAACCACAAATAGGTAGACAAAGAAAATACCTTCAACAAAAAGTAAGAGGGAGCACCTTACAAACCAGGAACAAAAAGAGACCAAAATTCGAAACCAAAACACACTAATTCAAAAAATCAAAGAAATCCTTCATCCATATTTGAAGAGCATTCTGATTGACCCCCTGGTTGGCCAACATGTTAGCTTCCTTATTTCCTTCTCTAAAGGTGTGCCTAAATTCAACACCTTCCAAATTCTTAGTGTGATGGTAAATATCTTCTATTAAATTTGCAATGGACTAGTGGAGGGAATGCTTTCCTTTAGCAATATTACTGATAAAAAGAGAGTTGCCTTTGATCACCACCTTATTTGAATTTAACTTTTTTAGAATCATGACCCCTTGGTAAAGCGCTTGAGCTTTGATTAAAAAACTGGACTAAACACCTTATAAGTCAGCAAAGGCCAAAAGAATAACCCCTTTGTCATCCCTAATGATTACTCCAACCCCTGCAATGCTCAAGTTACCCTTAGCCGCCCCATCAAAGTTTAATTTTATCTAATATTGAGGCAGAGGCTATAATTTGATAAAATCTCTAGGATTGGGGATGGGCAGACTCCAAATACCTTCCATATTCAGAATACCTAGCTAACTTGCAAGCTTACCTTTGCTATGGGACCATTTTTCATCTTTGAGAGTTATTATGGAAACATTTTCTTTCAAGGAATTAAAATTTTTAGCTTCCACATGTATGGGATCATTTTTAATATTCCTAAAGGCTCTATTGTTTATTTAATTTCAATTACCCCAAAGAAAATGCGACAAACAAAAATATCAACAAATTCTAAGAAAAAGATTTTGAAAAGGGGCAACCCACTGCAAACATAGATCCATAATGTTATTAACGTTCTCCCAAGTAAAATTAGATTTGATGAGAAGAAGGTGGATAACTTCTAAGGAGAAGGTACACTTGAAAAATAAATTATTAACATTCTCCCAAGAATCTTCACAAAGATAACACCTATTTGAAATGGGTAGGCCTCTTTTGTGAAGGTTTTCAATAGTAAGGATTTTGTTCTAGGTAGCCAACCAAAAGAAGAAATTAACTTTAGATATGAGGTGTTTGAACCATATCTTATTGGTTGGAAACTAGTCCTCTTCCTCGTCAAATTGAAGAAAGTAAGGAGATTTTAAGTTATGTAAGTTTAAAATAAATAAATAATTCTTTAAATTGGTTATATGAATTAAAATTAGTCTTGTTTATATTATTTCATGACCATATAAAAGTATTACAATAATATTTTGATAATTATGTATGTATCATCAAATAAGATTTAAATATAGGTTTCATCCTTGAAAGTTAAGGTATTTAACTTGTTGAAGTCATGTCACTTAATGATAAATAAATAAATATTTTTTATTATTTTTAATAACATTTACTAATTTTATATATTTTAAATAATTTTATTAAATATATATATATATATATATATATAATTCATAGTTAGCAATATAATAGTTGATTATATTGGTAAAGGGATTTAGAGCAAGTACTTAAAAGTGAGGAATTTTACACCTTAGACCATGACTCAAAATCCATGGGCAAACGTTA
The DNA here is from genome assembly GCA_028583015.1 of Wollemia nobilis. Lineage (NCBI taxonomy): Eukaryota > Viridiplantae > Streptophyta > Pinopsida > Araucariales > Araucariaceae > Wollemia > Wollemia nobilis. Next base: position 302,706 of record JAQPPZ010000293.1, on the reverse strand, counting down.
AAATTTTAAGTCTATAAGCCTAAAACAATTAGCAAAAATAAGGGTATTTTTTTAAACGTCTTATCTTTTAGGAGCCATATCCTTGTGAAGGGTTGTCCAATTCAGCTGATTCTTGGACCATTTTGTGCGAATTTGAAGAGCATTAAAATGAGTGGTCATATGAAGGAATTTGAGCAATATTGAGGGAGATATGACCCTGTGAAGTCAGTCATTTTGAATAAGGACAGTGACAATTTTTCAAGTCGCAAAAAATAAAATTACAAATATTTGTCAACCAGGGTTCAGATGATGGGAGGAACAATAAAGGGATAGGGATTCAGTGAGGCAAAACATTCTATATGGACATAATTTTTTAGTTAAGCTTTTTTTTCTTTTTTATCTTAGAAATTTTGCTTGCAAATTATTATACTTTTTTTTATCAAATATTACATTAACTATAGGATATTCTAGTAAATTTTAATAGATTTTGAATTTTAGTTTCCTTCCCATGGAAATATTTATAGCTAAATCCATATAATCATCTCTAGTAGTAAAGGTTAATGAGAAAACCATAGAATATCGATCCTTATTGCTCAAAGATAGGACAATTTTTGGTAAATTTAATGGATATTGGCTAGGGGCTTTAGCCTTGAGAAAATGAATTAATAGGAGTTGGAAGTCTCTAGGAGTGATTCTATCCTTTCTTCCCAAAGGTTTCTTCCTAGCCATATTTTATTATAGAGAAGAAATAAATATAATCCTAAAAGGGGTCCTTGGTTTATGGGAAGATCAAGACTCTTCCTTACTCGTTGGTATGAAGGCTTTTCACCTAAAAATATAAATCTATCACCAATACCAATTTGGGTTAGAATGTATGGGTTTTCCATTGATTTATAGGAAATGAATACCTTCAAGGCAATAGAAAACACTATGGGATAATTATTTGAGATTTCAAAAACTACAAAAGATGTATTCTTAGCTATTTATGCTCAGATATTGACCATGATTGATATAGGTAAACCTTTACCAAAATCAATAGTTCTTAAGTATAGAGATAATATGTGGATCCAAATCATATATTATGAAAACATATATTTTAGATGTAGAATATGTCATGAGGTGGGGCATATTGAGAGATCATGCCCTAAGAAGAGTCTAACAAAATCATATGTAGAAAACTACAAGAGAAACTTACAAATGGATATGGATGAGGATGGTTTTCAACTTCCAAAAAATAGAAATAGATAAATAAAATCAAATAAACAATGGAGACCGGTAAGGAAGGATATTGGAAGAAATATCAACTCTTTTGAGGCTTTAGCCTATGAAGAAAAAGTAAAATAAAGCTTAAAGGACACGACACAACAGGTTTACCATATTTACAAGGAACCGTTTATTCAATATGATCTTGATTTAGAGATGAACATTCTTGATGAATATAAGGAATGTATTAAATTGTATTTTGAAGACTCTCTTGAAGTACCATGCACCATTCAGGAGAAAAAAATTGGTAAAGAAAATACAATGTTAGATGTTAATACCTCTAACATTAATAAGGAAATACCAAAAAATGAACAAGATAAATCAAAAGCTTCCATATTAGAGATAGGAGAGGATAAAACTAAGGAAAAGAAAGTTGTGAAAGAATATTTAGGAATAGAATAATAAGACTTACTCCTAATATAGGAAAGGAAAAAAGAGGAAAACCCTCAAAATATCAACTAAGATATAGGGAAGCAAGAGAAAACATAAAGAAACAAACACAAACTAAGTTGGTTGAACTTCTTTACCAAACAACAAAATGATATTGGTAATTTGTAGGTAGGGCCAATAGCCCCCAATGAGACATGATTACCATCTCTTGGAATATAAAGGGTGTTAATTCCCCTTCAAAGAAAAGGTGTATCAAGGACCTTTTTTTAAGTAATAAGGTTGATATTCTTTGTATCTAAAAAACTAAAATGACAAAAGAAGAACTTTCCAAAACTATAAAAGTAGTATGGGTGAGATGTGAATGAGATGCTATAGATTTTGAGGGAGCTATAGGGGGATTCTAACCTGTTGGAATCCTATTAGAACATCATGTGTAACCATTAATAAAACTAGGTATTGGATAGCCTCTTTAGTCACATTCTTCTTTGTAGATATTTGTTTCATCCTTATCAATGTCTATGGACCTACAACTCAATCATGCAGATTAGAAGTTTAGAGTAGGATTGAAACCTTTATGAGAAGTAAAGACCAAGAAACTTGATTTATGATCATAGGAGATTTTAATACCATAACCAAGCTATATGAAACTGTAGACACCTAAAACACGTCATTTTGAGAAGACTTCTTATATGGATACCTTTTTAGGTCACATGATCCCCTTGGGGTAGCCTTAGGGCTTAATAATGTTTTTTATCACTTCAGTAACAAGGAATCTCTCTTTGTAGCCTAGGTTGTCATACCTAGGAGTAGCATCTAGCGATCGTTGGACCCTGTGATGGCCCCTAATTCTAGCCGCTCCACCCTAGGATGGCCTCGTTTATAACAAGCGTAAGATTCCAAGTTGAACCAAATTTAGTTTCAACATCCATCCAAGATCAAGGGCAGTTGTTAATAGTTACAGGAAGCTTCTGGAATGTTCTATTGTCCTTCTTGATCCTAATTGCTTCTTGTCTTCTCAAGGAAGCCAAGACTCCATTGGATAATTCTATAAGAAGACCCCTTGGCCTTTATGGAGATCATCCAAAATTATAGACGATGAAGTGCTGCTATTTTGCATATTAGAGAGATTATTATCTCATAAGTATCAAGGTGCTACCCACATTTCATCATGAAGCTTGCATTCGCATCCATGGAGTCCATTGAAGCTTGAAGAGCAATTTCCATCACTATTCACCATCAATTCACCATGAATTCAAGTCAATTTTTGCCTTAAGTTGTTCCTCAATAATGCACCAAGAATATTAGCCCATTTGACAAATATTTTTAACGTCACCACACATCAAGCACAAAGAATGATCTCTCTATTCAGCGACCACTGTGCCCCGTAGCGACCCACATGCGCAACTGTCGGATCCAATGATGACTAATAGAGCTAGCTACTCCACCCCACGATGACCTTGCAATGACATTTGATTTGTTGTCTTTTATCAATTAGATCAGTTTCAATAGCTTTCAATTATGTTTCTAACATACTTTAGCATATTTTCATTTAGTATTTCATGCATTTCTTTACTATTTTACGTAATTTCTTTCCATTTTAATTATCATGAAATATGCCTCATCTTGAGAGGCTTTACATTTGCTATGATGCTTTGTAGGTGTTTATGTGTGCATATTTCAGGTTTCCATAGGATAAAATCATCTCAAGATTCCTCAATCTTGGCATCATCAAGTGGAGGTCGCTAGGAAAACCCTCCATAATTAGTTTTGGGAGATTACAATAGATCTTTTGGAAGATACCTATTATTGGATTCTTGATGTAATTTGTATCAATTTGGTGAATCCCTAAGAGGGATCTTTTGTAACCTCTTGTAAAGACATTTTGCAAATATCAATGAGAAGGGCACTTTATTTTCTCTATCTTTTTGTCATTATGGTTACATAATTTGCATTTGCTATTTGTTTTCATATGACATATGTAGGTGTTATATCCTTTGTACATATTACAGAGGTGATAACATGTGGGATTTTTCCCACAATATCCTAATTTATCGCTAATGTTTGCTTTTATTGTTTTCTTGGACTTGCAGGTACAATTGCTCTGGGCTGCGATGGTGCACAGTCTCAGTCATCATACCTTGTGATGACCAGCAGACCTAATAGTTAGACCCGATGACGACTAGTAGAGTTAGCCACTCTACCCCATGATGACCTCATACAAGAATAAAAAAATCAAATTATTGACATCTTCATCGAATGTTGGCCACACCTATAAGTAGCTCGATACTTGATTTTATTGTGTTTTTATAGAAAAGATAAATAGCAAGCTAAGTTGAAAATCTAGATAAATTTAGAAGAAAAGTTTAAGTTTCAATTTTTTTGTTGGCAACTGATTTTAGGAACAATGACCTCTACTACTAGCCATCCCAAGGTACAACAACCCCCATTTCTAATCACTCTAGTGTTTGATAGATTCTATTGTAGATCCTTTGACATAGAGACAACCCCTATTTAAACTGATTATTAGGGTTTGCTTGTATGCTGCCTGCCTAAAGGTTGTTTTCATTTAGGGTTGTATTTTCAATTTCTTAAAATTAAAAAGTTTATATTTAGAATTTGAAAATTGAAATGTCTTTTTATGCATTAGTGAAATATCATGGATTGCTTTATGTTGCATTTCCATTTTGCATGAAATAAAAGGAACCCACACACACATCACATCTCAAGTTTAATATCAGTGATTTGGAATTCATACATAACCACTGATCAAGAACAACAATGGTGGCCTTCATCACCACTTTTTTGGCTTGTATTATGGATCTTCGTATGCCATTTTGGCTAAGGCTAGCTCCAAGAACCGTCGTAGCCTTAGAAAATAGCATGCACTCTTCTTCAAAAGGTGTATCATTGACCACAGTGAATTGGATGAGGACTGGTAGGACTTGTGCTCCCTCACTGGATATGGCTCCATCTCCATATTTTTGTGGGTTTCACAACCTGGACTTCTTCACCAGGTTAGTGTGTGAGAGTATACATGTGAAAATCCTTTAACTTGAGTATTACATCAATAATATCAAAAAAATTGAATAATAGAAAGGAAAGAAAACTTGAGTATTACATCAACAATATCAAGAACTCGAACAAGAGAAAGGAAAGAAAAATAAGGAATCATAACACATAAGCCATTTTTAGGAAACACAAAAAATCCTTAAACAAAAAATCACTAGTAGGGTTTCAATGATGGTGGAGGTGATTTCCATCCGTTGGCCCAACTCCCTCGTACCCTATGTTCTAGACCAAGGCCGGACTCAAGATCCTTTTGTAGCCCAGAAAATTTGCATGTATTTCTCTTTGGAGGGTATAACATTGACTAGGTGAAAATGGGTGAGAGTTTGGTAGGACCTGTGCTCCCTACCCGGGTGTGGACCTCATTACCACATTATAGGTTGGATTACGTGGCTTGGAGTTCATCTCCAGGTTGTCGAGCTATGAGTATACAGGTGAAAGCCATTAAAAAATTGAGAAAATCATCAACGCTTTGCAAAACACGTCTAGAGTTCCTTTACTGATACAACAAATTGAAAACACATCAAATAGTTTAGGATTCACAAGCAAAAATTTAAAAAAGATAATCATTATTGTTTACTTTGCTTGCTCTAGAATATAAAATTTACCTAATAGATAATTCAATGGTGCTAACATGGAGGGGTCGATCCGGTCATAGACCCGAGATCGAAGCCCAAGCTCCACCTAGTGCACAACACATTGTAGAGCATCCTCAATCATAGAATCCTCTCGAACGTCGTTCGATGAGCATTAGAGGAGACAACTCTACACGAGGGGATTCCATCGAGAATACCCCAATTAGAGGGAGTACCATACACTCTTCTAGGCACAGATCAGAGATTGGGGCTTCCCAGCATGGGGGTTCCCAACATGGTAGCATATACCATGACCGCATTCCTCATGCATCCATGGGTTCTACCAAAGAGTATATCATCGAAGGATCCAAATTGGTACCCCTTCGACCTATAGCTAGAGGAGGCTCATGACCTCCACCATTTGAGCCTAGATAGGTTTGAGATCCACCCATTCAGGGGTAAATAGATGGGGCCACTTCCGAGCGTGTACCCAAGCAGACTCCCCATAGGAGTGAACCTTGCAAGTTCACTATAGATATATCAAAAGTGGGAGCTAGAGGCATGCCACCTCATGAGCCTTGGCATAGTAGTCAGCTAGATGGTTTAGAAAGAGTCCTAGGTCATCTAGGATACAAGCCTATGCCTGCACCCTCTCATCCTATGAGTGTGTGCAGTGGAAGCACTATTAAGACCGTTCGAGAACCTGGAGAGTGCTCCAAGCATTCTCATGACATGCGTGCTCCTACATCCCATGCAGGCACCGAGTATGTTAGACAACCTGACATGAATGCCATCTTCATAGACAAGGGTAGAAGCATGGCACACCAGTCCATTGTGGGACACACACACAAAGCCGCTCACATAGAGCGCACGCATCAGAGGCCTCACACGGCCAATCATGCTGACATAGCATAGAGACTGGCATCAGAGCAAAGATGTCAGATCCTCCAAGATCAATTGGAGGATGTTCACATAGAATAAGAATATCTCGAGCATGAGAGCACTCAAGGGCAAAGGCTCTTGAGACAATGCTTATATGAGTAGCGTATGCATGAACAATGCATCCTTGACCAAAAGGAGTGCATTGAGAGAGAGGATCGACTAGCTAGCATCAGTTTGCATCCTCGCAAGGAGACCAGGGAGCATGTTGAGAGATGACAGGCTTCATTACCTAATCTATGCCCTGAGTATGTGATTCCACCTACTCACCATGCATCACCACAATGAATTTGGTGCCCAACATTCTGAGTATCGTGAGCATAGGTAGTATGAGGAAGAAGTGGGAGAGAGAGTAGATCAAGAATATCTAGAAATCTCCCTAGTTGAGGAAGATGGTGAGCCTAGTCTACCACCTCAACAGAAGAAGAATCTACCTCCGAAGCCACCTTCGAGGTGATCTCGAGAAGAGGAGATCCTTTCTTCACAAGATTTCAAAGCCTTAGCAGAGAAATTTCAAGCCATAGAGAAGCAAGGGATGACTTATCAAAATCTGACCTTGAACAAAATTCACAATGAACCTCTATGCACGTCAGTGCCTACTCCAACATACCCTAAGCATTTCAAGATGCCTAGGTTGGAGAGATTTCAAGGAGAGGAAGATGCACAAGAGCATGTGACTAGATTCTTAGATATGTGCTTTCATATTGGAAGCAACGATGCCTTGCTTTTGTGCACCTTCATCATGACCCTCTCAGGCCCAGCCCGAGAGTGGTTCAACCAATTACATAGGCACAACATCACTAGTTTTAATCAACTAGTGGATGCATTTCTTGAACACTTCTCCTTTGGCATCAAGAAAAAGGCTAATCTATCAGACCTGGCCACTCTAACGTAGCATGATGATGAGCCAGTGATGGATTATAGAAAGCGATGGAGGAAGATGATGGTAAAGCTGCCATTCCCCATCCCATCCTCAGAATTGACCTGAATGTTTATGAAGAGTTGTGCAAAGCATATTTCATTATTGTTGTAGTTGCAACAATACCAGACATTCGAGGAGGCTTTGGCGTAGGCCAAGGTAATCGAGGACATCAAGTTACAGGAGGGTAACTTGAAGCTCAGGAACAAAAAGGAGTGGAACAAGAAAGGTTCTGAGCGACAATAGGCCAAGCCGACCCACATCAATCAGGTAGTGTTAAACCTCCAAAAAGGGGATAAGGGGTAGCAAAAGCAAAATTATCAAGCCCAACCTCCTCCTATGAAATATGAGCAACGCAACAATAGATCAAGAGGTAAAGATAAGGAGCAACACCCTCCTCGCATATTCATACCATTATCGGAGTCGTTGGCTTCAATTTTTCATCAGCTATGTGAGGCGAAGGCCATACACTTACCTGAGGTCCCATTAGTGGACCCTAATCAGCCTAAGCCAAAAGGCTATAAAGATGATCAATATTGCATATTCCATAGAATGAAAGGCCACGACATCGAAGTATGTTGGTCTTTCAAACATTTGGTGCAAAACATGATCGAGAGAGGTACACTTCTCATTGATAATCCACAAGCACCTGATAACCAAAATATGGGGATTTATAAGAATCCTCTACCTAATCATGAGGCATCGAGGAACAATGTTGGTTAGGTCAACCAAGTGCGCATCGAACCACCCACCCATGGGTTCGTTGGCATGGTCAATATTGTCATGAGAAATACGAGGTATGAATGACCCACTCAACCTCTAGTACCTATTAGAGTGCATGTTGCGCCTCCTCCAAGGCCAGCCTAGAATATGCCAGGCCCACCAACTAGACCGGTGGTGACCATCATAAGTAGGTTGGTTCAAAACCTATAGATAACTCCAACTAAGTTGTCGATATATGAGCTTATTCAGCAGTCTCCTAAGCATAGGGAGATGCTTATGGATATTCTGAGGTCCATTGAAGTTCAGTCCCAGGATCCTGAAGCATTCACACACTTCGTGGGACATGTGCAACAGTGTAAGGAACCGATCATACAATTTCATGATCATGAAGTCAAGATGGTTTCTACTATTATAGCAGACCCACCACTGCATATCATTGCATGCGTAAATCATAAACCGTTCAAGTGGGTTTTGATCGACATAGGGTCATCGATCAATATTATTACAACCAAGGCATTAACTCACTTAAAGTTACCTAAGATGCATATTATACCTTCGACCTTCACATTGAGAGCATTCAATGATGCATTATGCTCGATTGTAGGTACTATAGTTCTACCTATTTAGGTAGGACTGAAGACCATCCCCGTGATGTGTCATGTCATCGAAGGTGCTATGCAATACAATATACTTTTGGGTAGGCCTTGGATTAGAGAAATGCATTGTGTCCCTTCCATTTCACATCAATGTATTAAGTACATTCATGAGGGACAGGTTCACGTGGTGCCTTCGAATGAAGAGCCCTTCAAATACATGAACCTAGCAGATTTTCTAGGGGAATTTATGCTCCCCTCAATGCACCTGGATGTGTAGCCATCATCACCAATTAAAGAACTAGGAGGTAAGATCGAAAAAGTGTGTGCTAAGCCTACAATGTCTATATCTCAGATATCAGAGCACATGACTGCTGCTTCCACTAGACCATCTGCATCTATGATGCATCAGGATGATAGGAAGCTTAAAGCTAAGATGGGTAAAAAGGAGATCAAATCAATGCCCAAGCCAGTCATCATTGAGGCCCCTACTCCCATGGAAGTAGAGGAAGCTCAAGCAGAAGTCGAAGAGGCACCTCATCCTGCTTCACCTGTGTCTTCAACAGGGTCATCTGCACCGTAGGTGACCATACATTTGGTTAATCCTAGATTGGGGGAGTACATTGTGCAGAACATGACGTTCATACCTATTATCGAGACTGCATGGGACATGGGCCGACCATGAGCCCATCGCCTCCCTATAGGGATGGTGGAACCATTAGGGGTGCCACCTAACCAAACAAACTTCATCTATGGAGGGCTAGACCAGATTGCATCTCCCATGCCCATGGATGAAGATGATGATGAACCTTTTGCTATAAATGTTCATTATCTTTCCAACCTTGAGTATGCCATGTGATATTTTGAGTGTTACCATTGGCATGGTTATGGCCTCAGACTATTCGAGTAGGGGTACAGGAGACCTATCGAACCACGATATCAGTTACCTACTGATAGGTTCGATGTAGGGTTTTATAATGGAGGATAGGATGAACTCCTTGTGGCATCTCTAGACCACCTGTACCTCAGTCTGGGGGGTGAAGTTGATTTCAATCCTTATCACCCTAATCCTTCCACCTTTTGGAGGGATAACCGGCTAGTGACCTATGTCACTATCGAACCACCCGAGAGATATCATGAAGACATCTTGGTGGAGATCGGCCTAGAGCAAATTCCAAGAGCCCACTTGGACAATCAAAGTTGTGAAGCTACCAATGATATTGGTATGCATTTCTAGAGTCTAGATACAACTATGGACACCAAATCAGAAGTTGCTTCTGAGGACATGCATGCAGTATCCATCACCAAAAGTGATGGACCAGACTATGATTCTGGAATAGATGATAGTGAGTTATCCTCAAACAATGAGCAATATGAGGATGAAACTGAGCTGGCCTACTTAGGCCCTACACTCTTACATCATCTGCTACCCATGGAACAAATGGATGAGATCGAAGAGCGCTTCATAGTCGAGAGTGACTATGAGGATGAAACTGAGCGGGCCTACCTTGGGCCTCATCTTGTTGATCTCCCAATTCCTATGGGTAGGGTAGAGAGATCCATGTATGATAGTAATCATGATGATGGAGCTGAGTTGGCCTATCTAGGTCCTCTCAACTTACATCATTTATTACCTATGGAATCAATGAATATGAGCGAAGAGCCCCTCAATGATGATGATGGCTATCAAGAGATAGCCTACATGGGGCCTCATTTGGAACATCACCCGATTCCATTAGGTAGGGGTGAAGGTCTATATTATGATAGTGATGATGAGGATGAAATGGAGAGAGCCTATTTAGGACCTCCCTACTTACGTCAGCGTAATGCACCTTATACAGTTGAGGAGATGTACAGAGAGATTAATCTCCATCCTCACCTCAAGGGAAGACCACCAAATTTCGATGTGATCTATCACATGGTGTTTCTCGATCCACCTACGTACATGGAGCTCCTTGAGCCCAATGATCCCATTCGATAGTCCATTCATGGACCGAATCTAGAGATCCCCATACCCCTAGAACCACATCTCGAGGATGGAAGTTCTACAAATGTTGAGTCACTTGCACGTGGTCCTGGAGACATGATCCATTCCATCAATATGATCTCCATTTATTTGACCACTCCACTCCACAATCTAGCCGATCCATCCAAACCATTGCATCTAAATGTAGATACTATTGATTGGGATCATGTTGACTCACCCTTAGAGCCTAAATATTTCTTCCCTAATGAAGAAATGTTGCAACCTTTTCATTTTGCGCCAGGCTGTGCACATGATGTTTATCATGTTGAGGATGCTTCCAATGTGGAACCTATAAACCCAACAGATGACATCCACTTGATCCCTACACCTCATCATCTTGAGGAGGGATCCCATATGTTAGTAGAGGAAACCTTCAAAGTGGATATCAGTAATGATCCCACCAATCCAAGGAAGGTTAAATTTGGAGAAAGTCTTACTCCTGATGAGCATGCCAACCTCATCCCTCTACTGAAAGAGAGACCTGATCTCTTTGCTTGGACTTACAAGGATATGCCAGGTCTAGATCCAAAATTGGTTACCCATAACCTTTCGCTAGATCTATCAAAGAATCCAGTCAGGCAAAAACTCAGGAAGATGCATCCAACAGTAGCCTTAATGGTTAAGGATGAGTTGCAAAAGTTGTTGGACGTAGAGTTTGTCATTTCCATCGACTATCCTGAATGGGTATCCAATATGGTGCCTATAGGAAAACCTGATGGAAGGATCCATATTTGTATGGATTTTAGAGATCTCAATAAGGCAACACCAAAGGATTCATTTCCATTGCCGAATATCGATGCTCTTGTAGATGCAACTATGGGTCATGAGATGCTCTCCTTAATGGATGGTTTTTTTGGTTACAATCAAATTTAGATTAAGCTCGAAGACCAGCATAAAACCACGTTTATAACGCCATGGGGGACATTCTACTATAAAGTTATGCCATTCGGTCTTAAGAATGTTGGTGCCACATATCAATGGGCTATGACATATATTTTCCATGACTACATGCATAAGATCCTAGAGGATTATATCGATGACTTGTTGGCAAAGTCATTGCTGCGTTCAGAGCATGCTGAGGTCCTGAGGAAGGTCTTCGATCACCTGATAGAGCATAATGTCAGGTTGAATCCTAAGAAGTGCATATTTGGCGTAACTTCAGGAAAGCTCTTAGGATTCATCATTTCAAAATGAGGCATCGAAGTTGACCCAACAAAGGTCAAGGCTATTTTAGAGATGCATCCTCCCACAAATATCAAGGAATTAAGAAGCCTACAGGGCAAAGTAGCATCCATAAAGTGATTTATCACACAATTATCAGATAAATATCGACCCATGAATCGACTGCTACACAAGGGGGTCCCATTTAATTGGGATGAGGACTATTGAGCAGCCTTTGTTGAGATTAAGCAATACCTAGCAACATCGCCAGTACTAGCTCCACCAAGGCTAGATGTGCCATTTTTGCTATATATATCGACAACCGACTTTGCATTAGGGACCATGTTAGCCCAAAAGAATGTGCAAGATAAAGAGCAAGCCATATATTATATTAGCCGAACCTTGGTGAGTTATGAGCTAGGATATGCATACGTGGAAAAGTTGTGTTTAGCAGTAGTGTTCGCTACCAAGAAATTGTGGCACTATATGTTAAGTCATACGACGTATGTCATATCAAAACAAAATCCTTTGTAGTATATGATGAGCAAGACATATCATAATACACGTACTATGAAGTGGATCATGCTACTGACAGAATTTGATTTGGAATTCATAAGCCAAAATTCCATTAAGGGACAAGTCATAGTTGATCAACTGGTTGAGGTGCCTCTAGAGAATAGTAGGCCTCTCACCATAGAGCTTCTTGATGATGTAGTCTTTGCTTTATCAAAAGTGCTCGAACCCGAGGAACCGGATAACAAAGCCGATATGACCTTGTTCTTCGATGGTTCGAAGTGTGAGCAAGGGGGTGGTGCAGGAATAGTGTTGTTCACGTCGCAAGGTGCTCCAATGCCCTTGTCATTCAAGTTGGACTTTCCTTGCACCAACAATAATGCTGAATATGAAGCCCTAATTTTGGGTCTCCAAATAGCTATCACCATGAATATTAAAAGGCTAAATATCTTTGGTGATTCCCTTCTCATTGTTAATCAAGTTAAGGGACTATTTCAATGTCGATGCCTGGTATTGAAAGCTTACAAGGATCTTGTTGACACATATCTAGCTCGACTGGAGTGGTACGACATCGAGGCAATCCCTCATTCATCTAATATATTTGTAGACACTATGGCATCTTTGGGATCCTTAATCCCTCAGAATCCATCTACTGAATTTACTACCATCCACGTAAAGACGTTGTCACACGCCATTGTGCAGCGTGAAGCATTGGATAACAAAGAGTCAATCAACATGATTCATGTGGAACCAAACCATGAGTGGTTCTATAGAGCCAGATACTTTCTAAAGAGAGCATCCTGGGGGTCTTTGATCTCATAGGATCCGATGGGAGTGGTACTACCATTCACCACAAGGTTGTTTCCTAGTATGCATTTGCAAATGTAGAACCATAGGGGGAACATGTTGTCTTATCAGTCGAGGTTGAAGCTTATCAAAATTGGATGTCACAGATACATGACTTCCTTAGACTTGGTTTAATCCCTCAGGGATTATCATGTGCTACAAGATGCACATTTAAATAGAAAGTGACAAAGTATGTCTTGTTAGCAGACATCCTATACCATAGAAGCTATGATGGAGTTCTCCTTCATTGTCTTGAGCCCCAAGAGTCATCTTGGGAAATTTTAGAAGCTCACGATGGTACATGCGATGGCCATTTTAGTGGCATGGCTATCGTCAAGTGCATCCTTCGCATGGGTTATTATTGGCCCATAATGGAGAAGGATTGCAATGTGTATGTCAGGAAATGCATTAAATGTTAGCATCATGCTAATCTTACGCACTTGCCATCATAGGCCTTACAACCCATCCAAGCGGCTTGGCCATTTGCTCAGTGGGGATTTGATCTTATTGGCAAGATCTCTCCTCCATCATCGGGTCGACATACTTTTATTATTATGGCTACTAAGTATTTTACTAAATGGGTGGAAGCCATTCCCTTAACAACGACAACTGGAGCACGTATTGCTGAGTTTATACTCACCAATATCATTAGTCATTTTGGGATACCATCCAAGATAGTTTCAGATAATGGAACATCATTCAAGAACAAAATTGTGAGAGCTTTGATGTCTAAGTATAGAATCAAACATAGTTTTGCGACTCCATACTATCCACAAGCAAATGGACAAGTTGAAGCTTCAAATAAGATAGTGGTTTCCATCTTGAAAAATATGGTACAAGAACACCACAAATATTGGCACATCCAACTACCCCTTGCATTATGGGCTTATAGGACTAGAATTCGGACACCCACTGGGGCAACTCCATTTTCACTAGTATATGGCATTGAGGCCATTATGCCCCTAGAGTTGGAAATTCCAATGTTGCACATCACATTGAAAGAATTCATTGATGATGACATCGCATGGCAAGCTCACCTAGATCAATTGATGCTACTTGATGAACGTCATGTGAATGCTCTTGAGCATCTCCGTGTTTATCAGGAGCACTTAAAATGATCTTACAATAACAAAGTCCATCTGAGAGACTTTGAGGTTGGTGATCTTGTGCTGAAAGAGAACCAATAAAATTCAAATTTACCACCAAAAATGTGAGACAAATTTATGGCTAATTGGTTGGGTCCTTATATGATCTCTAAGAAGATCGGACCTAGGACATATCACTTGACATCGTTGGAAGGAGTTGAAGAGCCTGAACCTCTCAACATCCTTCATCTTAAAGTGTTCTATGCCTAAGACCAATAAAAGGCTCCAAAGGCATCTGTAAGCCCTTTGGTCAATTTTAAAAAGGCTCCAAAGGCATCTATAAGCCCTTTGGTCAAGTTCAAAAAGGCTCCAAAGGCATCTGTAAGCCCTTTGGTCAAGTTCAAAAAGGCTCCAAAGGTATATTTAGCCCTTTGGTCAAAGCATAAAAGGCTCCAATGGTTTGTAAAATCCCTTGGTCAAAATATAAGAAAAATCCAAAAACATTGCAAAATAGAAAACTCAAAAACATTTTGCATTGCATTTTCATTTACATATTGCATTTTCAGTTGCATCATTTGCATATCATTTGCATTCCATTTCATTGCATTGCATTAGGCATTTCCATCCATCGCACATTGCATTAGGATAGGTTGTGTTTGCAATCTTACAAACGATGCCACGTTTGTGTTTCAATCATGCATCTTTGCATTTTCATCAGTAATCACCCTTGTGAGTAAATGTGTTTTTCAACACAATCCATCTTGTTGCTAAGAGGAATAGGCTAGAGTTTTTCGGTCATTCAACCATACCTAGTGGACTTATCAAGAGCTTAGTGGAAAGCTTGCTTTGTTTTTGTTAGGTAAGGTCTAGTTTTGATAGCACTGGGCATATCAGGATCCTATCACTAATTAAATACACTAAATAAATCCTATTTAGGGTATGAAAGGACGTGAAATGGGTAGAAAATGGCATTTGATAATTTAACACAAGCAAATGATGCATTAAACGGAGAAACTATATTCCATTGATATTAAAAGATACGTGTTACAAGAGGGACATGATGCCCTTTATCCATTTCTTTTCCTAACAATGTTACAATCAATCCAATGCCTTCTTCAGTCATCCCTCAGTGTAGTTGGGCTTCTTTGTATGTGGTACACCATTGGGTTGTTTGTTTGATGGTGTTATTCCTATTTAGATCTATTAAATAACTTGCAAAAAGGTGTTAGTGCACAGAGGGGCTTGCCTTAGTTAGGCCCCGTAGTGATATAGACAAATTGACTAATAATATGTAAAGAAAATTGAAATAAACTGTAATAATGGACATAAAATAGGAAAACAGTGCTTACCAGCTAGATTTGGGTCGATCTGGACACTGTAGATCCAATTCACCACTCGAGGGGTGAATTAGGACTAGATTCGTGGGGCAAGGGGTGAACTGAGCTGTGAGGTCCCTTTCGTAAAATCCCTTCGATAGATTGATCCTTAGGCAAATGGTGTACCTTTGTATGCTATGGAAATATGACTGTGTGTGTCGAGAACTGACTGTTCAATCTTCAATTTCTATTTCTACAGAGTTTTTGTACTTTTTTGACTTTTTGAGAGAGATGTAGTTAGGGGTTTAGGACCCACTATTTATAGGAAATAGCAAGGTGTAGGGGGGGAGTTTGATAGACTAAACCTAGGTTTGATTCTAACTAGGGTTAGGTTAGAAAATACAATGTGGCAACATCACATTCCTTATGAGAAAAATCTCATCCTCACACATGTGTGAGGATGGATTAGAGCTAATCCTTATTAGGAGACCTTAAGTCAATTTAGGACATGATTAAAATAAACATCCTAACAAACCCTAATTTCACACATGTGGGAGGGTGAAATTAGCATTAATTAGGAATTAAAGGTTAATTAATCAAATTTATCCTAAAAAGGTGACTTAAGTGAAGTCAACATTAAATTAGATTTTTGGAATTGACTTGTTAATTATTTTTACCAATTAATAGTCCATGGGGGGTTCAATTGAGTGCAAGTAGGTTGTTGAATGTTATCCCAATGCAAAGGATGTGGTTTTAAAGGCTTATTAGGGTTTTGGACCTAAAAGCTATTTATGAGAGTCTACACATTGTTATGGCAAACTATGGCAATCTACGTATTACTACACATAACTACGCATGACTATGATAGCCTACTATAGCCTAGAGATATCTAGAATCACCTATGGATATGTGGAAATAATAATGTGTGACTTTTGGATGTCTACATTTTGCCCCTTTTATACTATACTATGTGGAACACAGTTTAATACACAAATGTGAAGGGTTTGTGCAAAAGGAAAAGGGATAGAAGGGAAATTAAATCCAATCAAAGGTATGTAGTTGCTTAAAGCGTGACCATACAAATTAATCGAATGTCCAAGGGAAAGAAGAGAAGAAGAAAAGAAGGATAAGAGGAAAGAAATAAAAACAATACTGGTAAATAAAAATGAATAATTATGAATGCAATGATGTGATTTTGCTGAGTCTGTATGACATTTACAATGCCATACCAGTTGCTTGAGAATAACAACTTTTAACTGCTTTGCTTTTGTAACCAGATCAGCGTGGTCCAAAAGTATGAATAGGACAAAAGCATATCTAAATTTTTGTTGTTGATTGATTGATGAGAACATGGCAACAAGTGTCAAACCATTTGAGTTAGTTAACATTTGAATTATTCAAATGTGTCTTTCATTGTGCTCCATGAATGCTAGAGTGAAGTCCTTCAAATGTTGCGCTGGATTAGTCACCCGTGTCATTCATTATGCTCCATGAATGCCAAGGTGACCTTTCCATTATTACGCATACTCTGGTATAACCCTATGGTGTGATTAAGTTGATGATAATCAACAAATTCAAGACATGTGCTTCGTGTTGGATTTGAGTTGGATTGTGCAAGCTAACTTTGGGTATGAATACCCTCAACAAGGAACAACAATGAGGCGAATGAAGTGAATGAGTTGATGATGGTGTAAGATAACAATGCATGTGTATTGATTGATGAATTAGAAGAAGTTTTAGGAAGTTCTTAGGGTTTTGAAGAATTTGCATGTTTCCTGGGTTTTGGGTTTGAGTGTTTTTGGTTTTTGGCTGAATTCACCATCGAGGGGGTTTGACCTATGACATCGAGGGTGAATAGTGGACATCCTGGGGAGAAACAGATAAGGCTATTAAGCCCATTTGTTGGAATTGGTCTTGTGGCGGAAGGGTTGGAAGGACTGGGGAGAATTTGAAGGAGAACAGTGATGACTGAGGGGACATGATGGGGGTTGGGGAGGGGACCACGAAGTACCTTATATCTTGAGAGTGATGGGGAGGTCTCTGTTTTTGTAATTTTTGAGATTGAACACTAGTGGAAACTAGCCAAATGGGTACCAAATGTGATTTTCAGTTGATTGGGTGCTATTTGTGGGAAGGGTGAGTGTGTGAAGTTTGACCTTGAAGTTGGTGTATTGTTTGACATGTTATTGATTTTTTTTTGTTTTTTTTGTTTGGGTGATTTGATTTTTTTTTAGGTGTAGGTAGTGAACACACCTAGAGTAAGGGAAACCGTGAAGTCACCTAGAAGGGCATGGGTATCCAAATATGATTTGATGACTTTGTAGCTTACCTTTGATTGGGGCGGTGTGGGTAGTTTGATTGGAAATGAGTTTAGGGAGCCCATTTGATTGTCACTTGTTGAACTCTTGCCATAAATGGGCAATGGGTGTTTGTTTTATTTGGATGGTGATGTGTGTTCATTTGGTGTTGTGTGGTAGTTTGAATTTGTTTGATTGATTGTTGTTTGATTGTCAATTTTAATGGAATGGGTATTCATATTTGTTATGTTGAATGAATTGACATGTTGATGTGACAGGGTGTTTTGGAAGCCAAATTTTTTATTGTTCATTTCATATTATAAAATAGGTATCCAAATTGCTTTTTTTTCTTGTTTAATGGTTTATTTGTAAATTTGGTATCTGAAGTTTTTTGTTGTTTTGGATGAAGTGGTGTCATTGGTGCGATAGATGAAGATTGACAAGTGAGAACAACATGAGTTGAAATGGTTAGATGAATATGGTTAGGGAGTGTACATAACACCACATGGCATATGTGTTTGGTGGTGGGATGCAATAGGAACACATTCATTTCACTAGGGGACTCACTTGGGATATTATGATTGGTGTTGATAAGGGGTTTCAGTGGGGATGAGAGAATAAGGTGGTTGGAGCAATTTTGGGGTGGAGGGTTTAATATGGTTATGAGGGTTGTGGGTTGAAGAAGAACTAATGGTCCAGATGATGACTCACTAGTCTACACTTTGGGTTTTCACCTAGAATATGAATTGGTGAATGACATGGTTGAGATGGGTGGTTCTTGGGCTCTATTGGCCCAGTGTCTGGTTTGGTGGTAGCAAAGATTGAGTGATTCCTTTTTTTTTCATTATGGGAAGAGTATTTACCAATGCTCTAAATGGGGGTGGGTAAGAGACCACATGAGGGTGATCCATTGTTATGGAGGGGTAAGTTTGGGGGCTTGACTCCTGGTGACATAATATAGAGGCCTTGGTTGGGTGGTGTGAGGTGGGATAAGGATGATGATTAGATGTGCACCATTCGATAGGGTAGATGGATAGTAAGGAGATATATTAGTATTGGAGTGAGGCGATGTTATTAGAAGGATTCTCGGGGTCTTGGTTATTTGTGGAGGCAAGAGGAGTGGCCTATGGTCTTACCATGGGTTGGGGAGAGGGACCCTCCTATGGATATTTTAGATGTGGAGGATGTTGGGACTACTCTAGAGTTTGAGGTCTGGTGGACATGGTAGAGTTGGGAGCTTGGTAGAGGTGTGATTGATCGATGGGTGGAATTTGATATTGGGGCACCTCCACTAGAGGGGAGAGCTAGTAGGGGAGCTTGATCTAGGGTTGAGGATGTGGCTGGTGATGAGGAGGAGGTTCCTTTGTGGGCGAGTGTGTTGGGTGGTGGAGAGCACAAGGCATGAGGTGAGGGTACCTTATTGGGGGATATGGGGTAGGTTATGGAGGATAGGAGAGGGGCTACTATATAGGAGATAGACCATTGATATTTGTGCATCATGGATGTGGCAGAATTCTTCGTATGAGGGAGAGGAGGCACAAGGGCTACAAGATAGATTTCAGCAATTGGAGGCTAAGGTAGAGTAATTGAGGGCTAGGATGGCTTAGTATGGTTGGAGACTACTAATAAGTATTGTGTGAGACTTATTGCGGCTTACCTAATTATGATTAGGTGGAGTCGTAGTATAGGACACAATCATGAGTACGAGCACCTTCACATTAGAGCCAATGTAGTGTTGCTTTGATAGTACAGGTTGGTGCTAGGGTTGAGGTGCATGATCCACCTACTATGGAGTAGCCTACTGTAGATCCAGTTTTGGAGTTAGTTGAAGGGACACAGGGAGACTCGTGGTGGTAGTTAGGATTTATATACTTGATTATAGCCTATGGGTATTTTGGATGCTAGATGATGGGTATGGTCCCAGATTGTAGCCTTCAGAAATTTTTGGATGATGATATATATATATATACATAGTTTGATTTTAGTTGTTATATATACATGTCATTTTGATGGTTTAAAATGTGTTATTTTTATGTTTGCATGGATAGCATAACATAATCTATAGGTATGTATGATAAATAGATGCATATGTGTGAATGGTTTATATCTATTATCATTCTTTCGTATGAATGAATTGTAGAGTAGTATACATGATTGTGTTTTGAATGCAATACGATGTGATATCAAATGTGATATTGTAGGGAATGCATGGAGGATGAATGCAATGATGTAACTTGACATTGGAATTCATGTAGGGTGAATGCAATAATGTGATTTGATATTGGAATTCATGTAGTATGAATGCAATAATGTGAATTGATATTTAAATGTATGTAGGATGAATGCATAGTCGTAATGTGTACTGAATGTATATGTCATAGATGCATGGATGCATGTATGGGTGTACTGAAATGCACCAAGGAAGCACTTGTATCATGAAATTTACCTGTATGGATGTGATCCATCCCATGATTTTAGGGAATTTGGATAATATAAGGTATGCATAATGGATTTAACCAATATAGTTGTGACAATCAAATCTTAGATCCTTAGCTATACAAGTATTGTAGCAACTTATAAATGTGGTAAAAACATGGACCTTGGGTTGAAGGTTCTTTACCATTTGAGGAGGTGGATTAACCGTGTGACACTACGAACTAGCTAGACATCCGTCTACAAGTGACTAAAAAAGTGAAATGCTAATGTTGGATGTTTTGAGACTATTCCATTAGAGCTCTTGGAGCCTATTGCTAGCGTGGAAATCACCGTATATTAACCTAAGGACCAAATACAATAATCGTAACATGGGTTATATCAAGAGGTATTTCTTTGTTTTACCCCTTCTGTGTTGACCTTTGATTGTGGTGCTTTCTGATTGGTGGTGCTTTTTTTGTGGGTCTACCAAAATTATTTTGATTTACCCTTATCCGGGGTGACCATGCAGTGATAGGGTGGGGGATAGTCTAGATGGTGATACTACTCAAGATGTTCTCTTCTTGGGCTCAAATTTGTTTAATTTATTAGAAGTTGAACCTAAAGATCCATAAGAAGAATGTATTGACCTTTATAATAGTCAAAGTTGAACATGATACCTATGTATACCCTAACCCTAAAAAGGGGGAATGGACATCCAGATGGTGATGCTAACAAGTGTGTTTGTTACTCCTACTAAGGTGCATTTTGGGGAAGAATGTACAAACATGAATTAAAAATCTAAATGTAAAGCACATGAATATGTGCAATAGATGTAAATGTAAATAATGCAAGTGGAGGAATGCAATATCTACAAGAGGAATTTTATAACATGAAGATGAAGGATTTTGTGGTGAATTTTATCAACAGATGAGTAGAGTATGTTATGATGACAAAAATCATGATGCTATGATCATGGTTGCCCTAGCATGTGGGGTGTGTGTGCATAGTGGGTGTATAAGCTGTAAGCTATAAAAATCTATGTAATAGTCATAAAGCGAGGAAGGATGTAAGAGTAGAATGTACAGATGGAAGAAGTGAGAAGAAATAGACTTTGGTAACCAACAAGAAAAGGGATTACCTAAATCCAAGAGAAAGAGGAGAAGAAGTGAGTCAGCTACTGTAAAAATTAGAAGAAGCAGGAAAGAAGAAGGAAGGTACTATTAAAACTACTATCGGGTAAAGTGGCATGGGTCTATGGTAAAGTGATTATGCGGCTAGGATTATGACTAGATTTATAGTTGGAAATGTTATGAATGTAGCGGGTGCGCACTATCAGAGTACTATGAGGTGGTAAGGTCTTGAGGGTGATGTGACACAAAGGACTGAGAAGTCGGTTTAATAGGGTGAAATGCTCTGGTGATGGGGTTTGATCGCCATGCAGGATGTTGTTCACCAAGTTTTTGAATATTTTGAATTCTTCAATGTCATGGCCTGGTTGGCGATGATAAATGTAGTATTCGTTCTCATGATAGTTATGCGATTTAGGATGCAAAGGATCTATGGATCAAATCTCGGGTAAGTTAATGACACCCTGATGCACGATATGGTAGAACATTTCGAACAACAGTGTGAATGGGACTGGCATGTGGTAAAATATCGCTTCACTGGAGGTGACGAAGGTAGATCTACCTATAGGTGTATGGGTTGTAAATCAAATGCAGGTCAGATATGAGATCGAATTATGGATCTACGTGAAGGCAAAGGTGTACAGATCATGGGATACTAGCACCGGTGAACATGGTAGTGGTAAGGGCTCATTTGTAGCTCTAGAGCCTCAACATAGGAGAAAATATGTTGAATCTCATGATGTTGTGGTGATAGTGTTGGTGAAGATGGGGATCAGGGCCTCGATGTGTGTGGCGTGGTATGGCTTGGTATGCATGGGAGAATGGATAAGATCTCAAGGATGAAGGGGAGGAATGAAAATGCTTGGGTGACTAGAAAGCTTAATGGGAAGGCAAGCCGTGTAGGGGATATAATGGTGTCTAGAGTACGAGCAACACGGGAGATGGCCCCAAATGATGATGCACATGGGATAGAGGCATGCCTACAGAGGCATCTTGGGCGGCTTGTGTAGCATGAGTTTGTAAATCCTAGGAGTAGGTGGACTCACCATTAGGAAGCAGAATGGGTAGGAATACAGAGCAAGGTGGATGAGGGGTGTATTCCCTATTAGGTAGGCAATAGGCTCCTATGGGGTGATGGGGATGACTTGTAGGTGTATAACAATGTCTAAGATCATCAAGTGGATGGGAGGGCGACCCCTATTCTTGAGGTTGGGTGGATTTCTATTTTTCATCAAAAGAGGACAGGGTGACTTGGCTGTCTCTAGAGTAGGGTGAATAGGATGAACCTTGTTTATGAGGGGAATGGCATCGAGGTGAGGTATGATGGCCTGAATGGGATGAATGTGGAGAGTACCTAGTGTGAAGGGCAATTAGTGGCCAAGATAGATTAGCCAGTGTGATGGGTACATTTTGTGGCTACGAATGGTCCTGCATGGTGGTGAGTGAGGATGCTGTAGTACTATCCTACTGATGGTGTAAGTCCTACAAAAGGAAAAACAAATACCCAAAGCATAAAAATGGTATAAAGGTAAAAGTATATGTATAATGAAATAATAAAACAAAATAACATATCTACGTGGTGATGTGTTTAGTGATTTATGCTAACGATGTGTAGCACTTACGAAGGTGAATGTGTTTGTGCATCATGCATTGAATACACAAAGGTGTAAGATGTTGATGGGTTCAAGTTCATTAAGGCCTTCAATATTGGCTAGACGATATGCTCCTGAACCATATTTGTGTGTAATAATGAATGGCCCCAACCAGTTTGAGGTAAATTTATCGTGCTGCTAGCAAGATTGACTTGTGATTTATTGGTTCTATTTGAGAACCAAGCCATCAATTTTGAACTCGCACTGATGTACCTTACTATTGTAGGCATGGCAAAGGTGATCTTGATAGACTTGTGTGTGCTCAATTGCATGAATGCGATGCTCATTGAGAAGTGAATATTGATCTAAGCGAGCTTGGTGAGTGGTGTCATCGTCAATGAAATCCTTCATATATATCCTTGAGGGTATCTCAAGCTCAAGGGGCATGATAGATTTGGCCCCATATATAAGTGAAAAAGGTGTTGCCCCAATAGGATTATGTATGCTTGTACGATACACCCACAAGACTAGGGACATTTGATTATGCCAATCCCAGTGAGACTCTGCTATAGTTTTACGGATAATAGAAAAAATGGTTTTGTTTGTGGCTACTACCTGGCAATTACCCTGAGGGTAGTATGAGGTAGAAAAGCTATGGTGTATGTGGAATTTGTCACATAGGGCTCAAAAAGTTTTGTTTTTAAAGGATTTTCCATTACCCAAAATTATTTGGGAGGGAATTCCAAAGCAACAAATGATATGATCTATGATGAATACTATAATTTTGGCTCCTATGGTTTGGACCAGTGGGATGGCTTCGACCCACTTAGTAAAATACTCTATGGTAGTGAGGATAAACTTGTGATTTCTTAAGGAAGCTAGTGTAATTTTTCCAATTAGATCTAGGCCCCATTGGGAAAAAGGCCACATG
This sequence comes from Wollemia nobilis, assembly GCA_028583015.1. Lineage (NCBI taxonomy): Eukaryota > Viridiplantae > Streptophyta > Pinopsida > Araucariales > Araucariaceae > Wollemia > Wollemia nobilis. Next base: position 278,950 of record JAQPPZ010000293.1, on the reverse strand, counting down.
GACTGGATAGGTTGAAGTGCTTAGGATGGAAGGTGTGTTAGATTGGCATGTTGTTGGAATTTGATGCAATGTTTCACATATTCACAATAGTTATGCTCCATTTTGGGCCAGTAATAGCCCATATAGAGGATGCATTTGGTGATTGCCATGCCACTAAAATGGCCACCACAAGTACCATCATGGGTTTCTTGTACCACTCATTGTGACTCTTGTGGTTTCAGGTAATGTAGGAGCATGCCGTCATAGCTGCGATGATAAAGGATGTCCCCCAGAAAGGTGTACCCGATCGCTCTTTGTTTAAAGGTTCAACATTGAGCATGGGATAAATCACATGATAGGAATATTATTTTGATATACTCTTTGATCTGTGAGAACCATGGGTTTTGGGGTTTGATGTTTACCACATACACACCACCATTGTCTGTGGGAGGTGTGGGCGATATAACAGATCATGTAAGCATATGAATGGATATGGATGTTGTGTCAGATGTTGGGTTTTATGGAATGAGGGACCCTAAGGAGGCCATAGTTTATGCAAAATGTCTTTATGATTATGGATCTAGAATAAAATGGGTAGAAAATGATATTTGATAATTTAACACATAAGTAAATGATGCATTAAATGGAGAAACTATATTCTATTAACATTAAAAGATATGTGTTACAAGAGGGACATGCTGCCCTTTATCCATTTATTTTCCTAATAATGTTACAATCAATTCTATGCCTTCTTCAGTCATCCCTCAATGTAGGTGGGCTTCTCTGTATGTGGGCCATCGTCGGGTTGTTTGTTTGATGGTGTTATTCCTCTTCAGATCTACTAAATAACTTGCAAAAGGGTTTTAGTGCATAGAGGGGGTTGCCTTAGTCAGGCCCCATAGTGATATAGATAAATTGATTGATAATATGTAAAGAAAACTAAAATAAATTGTAAGAATGGACATAAAACAAGAAAATAGAGCTTACCTACTAGATCTGGGTCAATTTGGACATTGTAGACCCAATTCGCCACCTAGGGGGTGAATTAGGACCAGATTCATGGGGCAAGGGGTGATTTGAGATGTGAGGTCCCTTTTGCAAGATTCCTTTAGTGGATCGATCCTTAAGCAGTTGTTGTGCCTTTGTATGCTATGGAAATCCAACTATGTGCATTGAGAACTGACTGTTCAATATTCACTTTTCATTTCTATAGAGTTTTTGTACTTTTTTGACTTTTGAAGAGAGATGTAATTAGGGGTTTAGGACCCACTATTTATAGGAAATAGCAAGGTGTAGGGCGAGGGATTTAGATAGACTAAACTAGGGTGAGGTTAGAAAATGCAATGTGGAAACATCACATTCCTTATGAGAAATGTCTCATCCTCACACATGTGTGAGGATGGATTTGAGCTAATCCTGATTAGGAGACCTTAAGTCAATTTAGGACACAATTAAAAGAAACGTCCTAAAAACCCTAATTTCACACATGTGGGAGGGTGCAATTAGCATTAATTAGGAATTAAAGGTTAATTAATCAAATTTTCCCTAAAAAGGTGACTTAAGTGAAGTCAACATTAAATTAGATTTTTGGAATTGACTTGTTAATTATTTTTGCCAATTAATAGCCCATGGGGGCTTCAATTGAGTGCAAATAGGCTTTTGAATGTTATCCCAATGCAAGGGATGTGGTTTTGAAGGTTTATTAGCATTTTGCACCTAAAATCTATTTATGAGAGTCTACACAATGTTATGGTGAACTATGGAAATCTACGTATGACTATGCATGACTACGCATGACTACACATGATTAAGCATGACTATGATAGCATAAAATAGCCTACAATAGCCTAGGTATGTCGAGAATCACCTATTGATACATAGAAATAACAATGTGTGACTTTTGGGTGTCTAAAGGACAAAAGTAACAAAGTGATCCAGGTCACCTTGAGTGAAAGGTTTTATTACTTGCTTATCTTGTGAGGAGCAATGGTCTAGGGTAGTGATCATTGGCAAAATGACAAGCATACTCCCCTACTTGAACAAATCCCTTGCTTTTGAATGAAGGAGCAATATCCTAGAGTAACATCCTAGATCAATATCAAAGGTTGATACCCCAAATCAATATCTTAAGATTGATGTCCCAAATTGACATCTCAAAGTTAAAATCCCATATTCAAAATCAAATAAAAATTCAAATACCTTGCTCAAGAGAAAATTAAATAAAAAAAGAAAAAAAAATAAACAGTGATTATTGTCACTAAAAAGAGAAAATAAATAGTGATTTTTATCACTATATATGAGAGCAAGTATCCCAATAAAAGAAAGAAAAGAAGGGGGGGAGCTCGAATCCCTGGAATGATCATTACTTGAAAGCCATAGGGTGATCCTCAATGATAGCAATGGGCTGAAAGAATCCTGCCTGTCATTGAAGGGGTAGTTCTATGCAATTTACAAGTGGGCTAGCTTGGGGTGGCCTGGATTGATTAGTGGTCTAGTTTGACTGAGTTCAAACCTAGGATTGGATAGACATTTGAGGATCCCCAATACAACAATGGGTTGAATGAATCCCACTTGGCATTAGGGTATGCTTATGCCTTATCTAATATATTCACTTGCACACATAGGGGTAATGAATAGCTTGGTCAGTTGGAGTGAAAGATTTATTTTTCAAAAGCCTAATTAGTTAGTATGCAGCTTTTGATAAGTCAACTAGGGTGTTTGAGTCTCATGGAAAGCCTCAAAAATTCCCAAATAGCAACAATCAAATTTCATGCAATCATCAAAAATCAAATATCTTTTATGAGAGTTTGTTTATTAAAATGAGTTGTCACATATATTAGATACCGGATGGATGTCAAAAATGATATTTAAATGGCCATTGATTATGTTACTTATATTCCTTTTAGTTTACAAAAGCTTATAAACTAAAACAATACATCATTGCATCTCACATAAGGGTGTACAATTTATCAAAATTTTACAAGTATATAGCAATTACAATTCATGATTGTTATACATTTTGTGGTGTCATCCATTAGATTGTCAAATTCATTTACATTCATACATTATGTTTTAAGTGATTAAAGCATACATGTCCATTTGCATAGCATTCATCATAGAAAATTATGCAATACATGGTATAAACTATGTCATAAATAGCATAAATTAAATGCATACAAGGAAAGTAAATCATACATGCATTTAACATCAAATATTGCATTCGTATACATAACATCATAAAGTAGTCCATCTACACATATAGATCATAGCATTTACATCATACATCCATAATCTAGCTAGTGCATGTCATCCATACATCACATCATATAGCAATAAATCAAATATATGCATTGCATCCATGTGCATAACATAAACATAAAATACCAAAAATAAAGTACACATGTAATGATATGAACTGTCATATCATATATATTTTTTTTTTTTTTTTTTTTTTTTTTTTGTGTGTCAAGAGTACAAAATATCAAGGTACATCAAAATACCTATAGGCTACAATTATGTAGGTCCTCGACCTTACACTAAAAAATGGTACAAAAAGCAAAATTTGTGCTACGATAGTATGCTAGCCCTGGCCTACACCCCTTGGTCAACCTATTGTGGAGCCCTCTCTACCTCCCTAAGCCCTATCCCTATGAGCCTGCGATGCGGCTTGCAATGGATCCTGTGCTCGGCCCAAACCCAAGATGCCTAGGGCATGGAAGAAACCCCCTCTATCCTACATATCTTATGACTGGAGCTAGCAGAAGACTACCTTATCTCTCTGGTCCTGGACCCACTCCTATGGGTCCCTGTAGTGTGGGTATCTACTAGAACCTCCCCACCTAGTAGTTTGATGTGACGCTCCAACTGGGCAATGCAAGCTACACTCGTTGTATGACGGTCATTACCCTCCTCCACGAGGGTATGCAACCTCCTGATCTCTGTCATAGGGTCACGACCTCCTAGCAATAAAGAATATGGTGTTGTGAGAGGAACCATGATAGCTTGTGTAGATGAGGGGTCCCCCCTCACTACCCTTAGTAGATTGAAATCAGTAGTAATGGCATATAACTATGCCTATGCAATATCATTCTAGCTAGTAATCTTCCTAATATTTGTATCTACTGAAGCTACTTGTTCTTGGAGAGCTGCCCTCTCCTATTTGTAGCCACACCACTGTTGTTGACCATGAGATAACTTCACCTTTGTAGTGGCGATAGTAGTATCCCTCTGTAAAATATGAGTCTAAAGTCACCCAACCTGGTTTTAGAGGTCAGCAATATGGGCTCTCAACTACCTAATCTCATAGTTTGAAGGTGCCTCACCCTCCTCTGATGCAATAGCCCGTGCACCCTTTGTCCTCTAGCGAGTCCTGCGCCTATGAGGGGTCTACCTCTATGCCATTTGATCCCTCTATTATAAAGCCATCAGCTGGTCATCCCATAGGACCCTCTCCATTCCATTAGAAGTCAACCCACCATTAATCATAATTAGGAGTAGTGCCTGCATCCACCAGGCCTGAATCCTGAAATTCATCATTAGCCTCCTCTAATGGAGTCACCTGGGACAGGTCAGGTCCCTCTCTAGGACTAGGTATCTGTAGATGGTAGGCAACTCTGGGACATCCTGACAGATCCCAAAATACCTTAAGATGTGAGAGTAGAAATGGTACTAGCATATATCGACATTTTGGTAGATGATACATCTATATTTGCACACCCAACGCAGGTACCTCCCTACTTCTATCCAAGATGGGTAGTCCATGTACGATCACCATTGTGTAGAGTTGTGCAAATATATAAATATAATGGTCTAGGTCTCCTACATGAGACCTACTCCTGAAGTCCTCTCTCTCCTAGGACCAGCATGCGGCATATCACTGACTACCCTCATCAATATTAATGATCTATAGGGGTAAATCAATGGGGTGCTCGATCAAGATGTGCTTCCAACCCCAAATCTGAATAAGGATGCTATAGTTGATGCCCAAACTGTTGTGACATGTGATCTGATACAGCTTATGGTAGAGCTGTGCTAGTAGGGTGCTCCCCCATGATAGAATGAGAGGCCACGTGATCGAGCTCACCATCACCTCTCTGGTTCGAGCCAATAGGTTCCAAGGGAACCTCACGCCTAAAGAGTCCAGGAGGACTATCTGAATAATCAAATGCATGAATACAACCTCCCGTTGTGAGAAGAATCTAGCCTGGAACCACTCCTCGATGTGGATGCCTCCATGGTCATTACGGTCCTGGGTCTCATAGCTCCATCTACCGAATATGGCATCGAATACGACCTTCTTGGCTGTGGTAGGAGAAGCTGTGGTGGGCTCACCATCAATTGGTAGGTATAAGATGCGGTAGACATCCTCCAAAGTGATAGTCATCTCACCCATCAATAGGTGAAATATGTTGGTCCACGTATCCCAGTGATGGGAAGAGGTAGTCAAATATGACTTGTCAATCAAGATGGTGGGGAGGTCCAAGATGTAACCAAACCCCACAACAGTGAACCACTCCCACTCTCCAAGAGTGAGAATGTGGCGTAGGCTATGAAGGAGATTGGTCTCCCTCACTTTGTTAGTCAAGGCCTGAATAACAACAATAAAATAAATAGGAAAAACAATGAAAAATAATTCTAAAATGTCAAAACAAATTTGAAAACTCATAAAAACACAAAAACATGTAAAAACATGATCACAAATTTCAAAAACATCAAAAAATCACTTCAAAAATGCAATAAATGGCATTAATTGCCTAGAAAAATTAAAAATAAAAAATAAAAAAATTGAAAAAAATTTCTAAAGATTGCGCATCGTGGGTCCAAGCAACGGTTGGTGCAATGGTCAAAAATATGACCATTAGGATTTAAATCCCACGAAAGCTGACAGAAGTGGTCCCAAATATGCCAATTGGAAACCATGTCTACCAGCTTTGGTCGAGGAGCATGACCCTTTCAAGGTCATGACCTCCCCAAAAATAACCCCAAAACCCTAAAAAATAATAATTAACCCACCCTCTAATCTAACCTATGCTAAACCTAGCTAGGGTGAGGTTCGTTATCGATAGTTTAATGTGATTTGTTAACCCATTATTTAGTGTGGTTAATTTTAAACCGGTAATGTGATTGCGTGGTCTCGGTTTTTGAGTTACCTTAGAGGCATCGGCTCCTCCACTGGTCGAAGCCTCTGGCTGATCGACCATCATTGTGGATAACATAAATTGGGTAAATTTTTTGGCAATGTTATGGGTTAAATTTTACGTTTTACCTCACAGAGCTCTCAATTTCACTATCATTGTTAGGTAAATAATGAAATTTTACAAAGTGGAAATACCTTTTATAAATTTTGAATTTGGTGTAGCCCATGCCTAGCAACCGTGGTCCCCAAATTAGGGTTTTTCGCTCCTGATTCCCAATCGTGGTCAAGGGATTTAACCACTACTAAAAGACATGGTTAGAAAACTGCATTAAATGCTCCAAATTCCCATCGTGGAGAGCCTTAAAAGGTCAAATAAAAAATGCTAACCAGACCAGATAATTCAAAAAATTCAAAAATTAACAAAAAAATCAAATAATTCAAAAGCCAAATGCACCTCGTATTCAGTAATTTACCCTACACACTTGGTGGTTGCAACGACTTGCGATCCATGCAATCCGATAAGATGAGTAAATTACCATAAGGACATTTGGGGTAAATTCATCATCATAGAATTGATATGCTTCATTTCAATCCCTAAGAAGGCCTACACAGTCGGACTGCTCCAGGGGAACGAGGTATTCATTGCAATTCTTCTATGACATTTTCAGTAGATCATCAACAATATGATTCACTACAAGCCTAATTGACATTGTTATCATTTCAATTATCTAAGAAGGCCTTCATGGTTGGACCGCTCCATAGGATAGGAATATGCAATTACTCTAAACAATGTAATCATAGCTTATTAGGTCTTGCAAAGTATTCAAATGCTAAATCTTAATTTGTTCAAAGATAATTTCATAGTGGTCAAGCGACCTCATCTCTTCATTCAATTGTCATTACCCTCATCGAATCGTCGCTTGAGGGTGTAGTCATAATATCAAATCATAATCAAAGTCAATAGAAGATCCCTTTAGATCTTGTCAAAATTGCGTTCATCCTTGGGAATCATTTCCAACAACTATCATAAGCTTACCCTTCTACTGGGGAAAAAAGCATATATGACAGTTTGTTTGTAGATCTCTTCCTTTTGGATTGATATGCATGAAATCCTACTTGGCATTGATGTTATTTGAATGTTTGATGATGAGTGCAAACCCTTCAAATTTAAGCCTTCCAGTTGGAAGCAATGATTCTAGGATGCACATCCTTTTGTTGGACCTGGGGCATCTAATGTTGATCAGACTAATGATCATCATCTAACCTACGACATCATTTTAGGAGGTCTATTTTTTCTCAGTGTTGTTCGATCTCACAATGCATCTCAAAAGGGGCATCTATAGACACCTAAAATACGTCATGTCGAGGCGACTACTCATATGGGACATGCTAGAAGACCATATGGAAGACCTTTGGAAAAATCCAAGGTATAGCAGTGGTTTTTACCACTCAATTGGGCACCTTTGCCTAGTCAGTGCTAGTCACTGCTGACACCCGTGGTTAGAAAAGCTGACTGTGCCTATCACCCATGGTCAAGCCTCTGAATTAGTTGGCCTTCATCCAACCCAAAATTGGTTGCAATGGCCAATTGGTTGCATATTGGAGTGGTTTGAGTGAGGAAGATTCTGGATTCTTCCACCCAACAAGCTCAACCACCCAATATTGATCTTGGCTTCATGAGGAAGCCACCCCTAGCCCTTGGAAAATGCTATAAGTACCCCCTTCAAATTGGGGAAAAGTCTAGAGAAACATTTATCAATTGAGCAGTGAAGCCCTGTCAAATTGCATAGCCAACTACATGCATTGAGAGGGACACTTTTGCTACCCAATTGGAGATCAAATTGCCATGGAGGTCCTAGGAGCCTAGGAGAGCCAAGAAATGCCAATTCATGCAATCCATGCACAATATGAACAATTCAACCACCAAAAATATCAGAGGACACATAGGCGACCCTTGAACATCAATTTGACAAGGTGGATCAAAGAGTAAGCCCTAATTTGGAAAGCAAATTTACTCAAAGCTCCACCTCGGCTGTTAGTCGTGGTGCACAGTGCCAGCTGCTCATCAGACCCATGGTGAGAAAATGAGGATAGATTCCCTTGTTTTTCTTTTTGCAGATTAGTTTTCTAGGTTATATTAGACTTATCATTGATTTAATTAACATTTTAGAGACTCTGACCAACAGATTTAGAGTTTTTGTAAATGTTGCTTTCATTATAGTCATTAGGATATTAATGGCTAATTTCCATGTCTCCATGCTTTATTTCATACAATTAGGCCATTAGATAGTTAGATATGTCTTCTATTTACATGCTTCAAGGAATATTTATAAGTTTCTCATGGATCTAACATGTTTTATGCATTTTCTTGATTCCATGCATGTTATAGCATCTTTTTGCACAATTTCCTCAAAAGGCCTCATCAAGAGAGGCTACCTTTGCTTTTAACAAGTTTTTGTTGTTTCTTGACCATAGGGAATAGGTATCAAAGGAGACAAAGCTTTCCATTCCCTCCAATCATGGAGAAGAGGGTCATCGACACCCTAGAGCATCCCGTGTCATCCTGAAAGGCATTTGAAATTGCATCTACCCTTGAGAGGGATTAAACACTATTGTAATTGATGTATCAAATGGGTATCCCTAAGAGGGACGAATCTATAATTTGGCTCCATTGAAATTAATAAAGAATTCCTTGTACTTATTTCATTTCTTGTTGTCAATTTATGCATACCTATTTGTGTATTTCTCATCAATTGCAATAATTAGATTAGATGCAAGCCTTTTTGGTGGTTACACAAAATTATTTATCGAAAAGGTCAAATGCAAAGCTAAAAGAGTAGAAATTTTTGTAGTCTCGCTACTTGTTCCAATGGCATCCACTAGTTCGACTGCCCTAGAAGCATCAATTGTCTGAACAAGAATTGGTAAGATTACATGAGCATGTCCTGTTACAAAAGGGATAGTGAGGGCGCAGGACCCTAAGGCCTTGATGAATCTCTCAGATACAAGTAGAGACATTACAAAATAGTAGTAGAAAGAGGTATAGGGGGTGACCATATATGCATTTGAACCCACTGAGGAGGACATCCAATGGCATCCCACACTACTCCAAAGCTTGTACATGCAGGCTCACAGAGATAGTACCTCACCTGCTCCAGTATGCAATAAATGGAATACTAACCTGGGCTAGTTTACATGCCCTAAGGTGTATGACTTAGGTTTATTGGTATGGCTTGTAGTTGCCTACGATTCAAGGAGAAGAATAATTAGAGACTATAAGAGCAAGGTGGTGGTTCGATTGTCGATCGATAGAATCAGGCAAGTTTTGGATTAGCCATTACATCTAGGGTGGTGGTCTTTTAGATGCTAGCCCTCTAGGCCAATTATATGTTAAACACCACATTCCCCTAGGATATGCTGAAAAGGAGAGGAACCAAACATCTAATTTCCCCATGAAGAAGTTCTTGATTCGACCCTGGACGTAGGATTATGCTGATATGATTAATATGGCATTGGGGGTTAAAGATCTGGAGTCAATTATGAAAGAGGTGATGTTTTTAATCCTCCAATATAATAGAACTAACAAGACTTATCTCTATCGATGAGAGGATGTAATTAGTGATAATTTGGATAAGGAATTACAATAGCTACAAGAGGCCATACTGGCCAATAAGGAGGTGATGCATCCTTTTATTCTTTCCTTATTCATTTATTTATGGCATAATTGGACATCTTTGGTGGCCCATATGGGATGGGTATCTACACCAACTCTGTAATGCTAGTTACTATGCATTCAGGAGGGGTTCTCTAGTTACAAAACCTTCTTCGAGAAGGTCCTTATAGTAGTCCACTTTAGATTGTGTGGGAATTTTCTAGATAGAATTGGGGTGGGAGTTAGAGATTTTCTACACCAGGAAAAAGCGAGACTTCTACATGGAGGAGTTTTCCTACATCAAAATATACGGGTTGAAGCTACCCTCAAAAGCACTCCCATTATGCGTCCCAAATTTAGTCGCCATCCTAGAGATCACTCAAAAAATGGCCAAAGAAGTTAAAATTAGACACTTAAGGAAGAAGGGACTAGTGAAATGTCCATTACCTACACAATGGACTATTACACTTATCTTGGCCACTTTGTCGTACTGTAAGCTATCTGGAACATGGATACCTATTGTTTTCTAGAAGTCACTTGGAGGGCCTATGACCTAGATGGCCATCATAGACAAAATGTTGTTGGCAAGCTCGTACTTCTATAGGTTACGCATAGTAAGGATGATTTTGAAGATAAAATATAGAAGGCCTTTAGAAATAATCAAACTTTGGACTTGGTGTGGAGAATGGATAAGCGACCTTACAACAAATTGGAAGTTGTTGGTGATTATAGTGCCTAGCTAAGATTGCACCATGGGCTTCTAGTTGACAAAAAGGTCCTGGTGGCCCCTCCAGAAGAATTTGAGGACCCCACCTTTCACATTGTCCAATAGGACACTAACCTTTTTTAGGTCATGATACAAATCGTTGATGAGGCCCAACAGGAGTAGGCCAAAATCCCCTCTTCTTCTAGTTCCCACTACCACATCAAAAGGAAAGGAGTTGGCTATTAGCCCATCCCAACAAAGTCTTACCTCATCAAAATTGAATTTGGTATACCCAAAAGAACAAATCTAGTTGGTAGAAGGCCAACGTTCCTTATATTCTACCACCTTAGTGGTTAACAAAAAAAAATGTCAAGTTTCCTCCAAGGTGATGAAAAAGATAACTAAAGTTGGGGGGTTGGAAAATATACTAAGGGACTACAAGGTGCAAGAGGATAGTCCCATGAAGTTACCTACATGAAAGAAGACCTGAATCGAGTCTTCAAATCATGGCATAGAAAGAGTCACAATGGTAAGGGTTAGTGACACTTGCCAATTCACGATCGATGAGGAGCACCAAATTTAGGATATGGAAGAACAAAGATCCCCTAGTAAAGGGATAGGCCCAAAAGAATATTTGGTAAGGAGACCACTGACACATCTACTACCATATTTGAAATACCCTTACCTCCTAGGATGAAAGAAGCCACCATCGACACAAGTAAAGGTGTCATCAGAGCAACAATTGCACCTGTTGATATGATGAAGTCATAGATGGCCTCCCAAGAATAAGCAGTAGAAGTAGTAGAGAAACAATTAGAATAATAGAAGGCAAAGGCTATTGAAGTAGGGCAATTGCATCTCCAAGTCAAGAAACTTCAAAGTGAGGTTGACAAGCTAAAAATGCTTGGTCCACAAGCCAGTGTTCAGCTTGGATTGACTGATAAGTTAAAGCAGGAGATGAAAGATACAATTCAAGAGAAAATGAGGGATTTGGAGTCCAACCTCATGGATATTTATTCCACCCAACACACTATGGGCCTAATACAGACTCACCTACAACAAGGTGAGAAAAGGGTGAATGTTGTACTTCCCATCAAACATTTTAGGAAGACTACGTACCAATATTTGCAATGATAGCCACCCTATCTGATGGTTCCTTATATTTCTTTGTGGAGGAATATATTAAGGTTTTTATATTTTTACAGAATAAGCCAAGTTGGCTCGGGTGGAAACAAGAGGTGGCAAAGGCTAAGAAAGAGGTCAATGAGGAGCTGGCAGATTACAACCTTACTATTGAGGATTTTGGGTAGGCCCCTAATGTAATTTTGTATTCCAAGAAATTCAAGAATTTGATTTAAATTTTTATGGTAAATTGTCGAAGCACTTCATGACCTTGGTGGAGATGGTGGACTGCCTAATGCATTTTTGCTAAAAATAATGTGCAATGGGCCAAGGTTTGGGTGAACAAGGCCACACAAGATTTGAACCTACTACTTTTCTCACTGGCATTTCATGATGAGGCATGGGAATTCATTGACCAAGCCATTCATAACCTAAGGATAGGAGTGGGGTCTACTTCCACTAGAGCACATGCACCAGAAGGTTCACAGTCACCAACACAGGGCAGTACCAGCAGAGATACACAACCACCACTTGTGTAAGGAGCATGGGCTACATTCCTAATTTTGAATGCATCTTAATTTTGGTACAACAATATTCTTCCAGCTGGAGCAAGCGGTTACAGTAGTCAGGTGAGCCTGCCCTATAAGAATATGAATGCTACAGCTGAATATTTTTTCATCGAACCTCTAAGAGAGAAAATCTAGGTATAAACCTTGTCTAGTGTTTAGTCGTATTTTCCTTGTGTTTTCTATATGTGTCTCTTATCACCCTTATTTCTACCATTTCCAAGAATTTCTAAAGAGTTTTGTTCACCGAGATCATTTATTATGGATGTGCCAGAGTTGGAGGCCCTTACGTCACTAAAATCAAGATGGAGGGAGATCATCCCTTGTTATGAACATTCAAATTAGGGGTCATTGTAACTCATTGATATTACAAGATCCAAGCATTATGCTGGGCCTGTTTTATGTATATCTTTTGAATATAAATATAAATTTCAAATATTCCTTTGGCATTTCTCTGAGTTTATGGTTTGTATGTGACGCTCATTCATTGTGTTTTTGTAATCAAAACCTATGAGTGACACTTTATTTTTTATTAGTGTTTTCATGATTTAAATTATGTAAATGGATTAAAAATAACTATTTCTTCCCTTTATTTTTTGATGTGGTCATATGATATAAATATGCTATGACTCCCTAATGGATAAGACACTAGTCTGATAAATATTTAATATCGATAGGTTCGGTCACTAAAAATTATCAAATAAAATATAAAAAAATTTTGTTTGGCATAGTGGGTACTTGCATTATAAAGTCTAATAGATGAGCCTACTATTTGGGGTTTCCTTACCCTACCTAATATGTCTAGAGCCTTATGTGTAATCTATTATTAGGTTAAAGAGGTGGATCAACTAGAATCCATAGTGCTAGTTGTGATCTCTAGAGTTCCATGTGACATGACAAATCTTCTAAGGGTAAGTAGGAAAACTCCACAACAAGACCAAAATACTCTATCCACTCACCATAATCAGTCTCATAAACACTTAGGCACTCGAAGTATGTCAAAAAGTACAAGCGAACACTATTCCACACTCCTTGCACTGACATCATCTTTACCAAAAACCTTTGTGAAATCGATACGCGTTGCCAGTCCACTTCCAAATGCATTATAAATTGTGCAAAATTTCTCCAAGTGAAAAATGTACTAAGTGTTGGGTAGATTAGAAAAATCCTATTGCAGATTCACTTCAAAATGCACTAAAAAATGTGTGGAATCAAAATTTCATACCTTAGATAAATTTTTCAATATTTTCTAAGGATGTGGCCATTTTGGGCCTACATTTTGGTGCCTCTCGGGTGGATTTGCTCGCAAATCCATAGAACTCAAAGTCTTATCCATTGGGCATCAAGAGTCAAAAATGCTCATCTTCAAAAAAATATGTTTAAAAGAATAATTTCCATATGGACATTACCCTCTAAAAATTTCATGGTCATCTTAGAGGGTAAAGGTTCATATCGAGACCATACTTCATACACCACAGAGGATAACTACTCATATGGAGAATATGACATAAACATTAATATTTGTGCCTTTCTAGAAAATCTTCCTCACTGCTCTAGCAAAACACAACTATATTCTCCTTATGAAGCCTTCTTATAAAAATGCCTTCACACAAAAATTGCTACTTTTTGTGCTTCTTTGGATTCATGTTTTTTATTTATTTCTGACCATGTCAAAGCAAAAAATAAAAAAATAAAACTTATGACTCCACATGTACAAAGCCAAAAAGGCTAAGTTTGTACCCCTTCAGGGCTTTTTGTGGTTTTATCTGGCTCTTCCTCTTACTGAACCTCTTCTTCAGCTTCCTCTTTAGCTTCTTCCTTAACTTCTTCCTTAGGAGAATATTGCTCTTGATTTTTATCTCCAGTATCATCACCAAAAAATTGCACCATTAATTTAAAAGCTTGTAGGTCTTGTTTCTAGGTTGCTTCTGAAGGATTGGAAGTCTCTTTTAGCTACTTGTAAATATACTAGAGTTCAACAATATATTCATAATAAGCAATATTTCCTATGTTTACCAAGTCTTCCATAAGGTCTCTGAGCCTGGTAAAATAAATAATCATTTGTGAAGCCTGCTCTTGGTCAATTGGTTCCTCTAGAGCATCAATTTTAGATTCATATTTTAAGCTCTCTCTAGTAATTTTCTTAATCTCTTTGTCTGATAGCAAGCTATGATATTCCATCCACAAACCTCTAAAACCAATTTATATCATTTCCTTGTTCACATCCACTACATCCTTGATTACCCTTTCAATTTTTCATTTGATAGCCCAGAATTTTGAAGTGCTCTATGCTTATTCACTACAATACTGGTAGCAAATCTAGCAATATTCCATTCTTTATTAGGGATTAGCTTGGCAAAATCACTGAGTCTACTATCCACCAACCTATAAATTTGCTCTACTAGAATTACCATAGGCTGTAGTTCTCCAGTGATTCTATTCAAATATTTCTAAATACTTTGGAGCAAGCAAATGACATCATCTAAATAATAAATAATAAACTAAAGCCTTGAGCATTTATATTGAACTTTAGAGAGCAATTTTTTTCTTACTTTCTTTAATCCATCTTTGGAAAAACTAGAAGATTTAGCTTTCTCAATCTGAGCTACTGCTTCAAACTTTGAATCTCTTTAACCTATTCTTCATTCAACATTTTTTTCTCTATTAGTCGCTCCTTGAGTTATTGACCTCTTGAAACTTTTCTTGTTAGATCTTGGCTTCCTTTTTCAAATATTTCTCCACTTATTTCTGATTGCTGATAATTTTCTGAAGCTTTTTGATTTGTTTTTCTATATTACCCACCTTTTCTTTAAATATATCATTCTTCACATAAAAAGTATCCAAGTGGGCTTTGGCTATTACCAATTCATCTTCATCAGGCAACTTCTCAATATATTTAGTATGCTATTCAATACAATAATCTTGAACTGTCATCTCAGTTTCAAGATTTCTCACTAGGGGAACCATGATTCTAGAAGTCCTTTGACTTGAAATTGGATAAAAAAACATGCTTCTTCTCCTTGTAGCCATCCTATTAGAAGGATTAGATAGTTTTTCTACCCAAAAATCATTGATTTTCTATGTAGCTTCCTGCTATTTCTGAAAAATATCCTGGGTGGGGTAACTCATAGCAAGAGGAGAAGAAGACACCAAGAATATAAAGGTAGAATCAATAGTTGAAACTAGCAGTGCATAAGTATTTAAAATAAAATCTATGACCACAATGGAATTTGTGACCACTGCCATTGTTACAATTGGTAAACTTATGGACAATGAAGGGAGACTCACAAATGGATGAGGGGGTGAACTAGAAATAGTTTGTTTTTTAGAGGATGGTTGTGGTGGTAATGGCTAAGTTGAAACTATGGGAGATAATGAAAGGGGAATATCAACTGATGAGTGTGGAACTTCAGATGTTGAAGGTGGAAATTGGGGTGACCTTGGAGGAGATGGGTTAGCTTGCACCTTAGTAGTGACTGATGAAATAGGAGGTGAACTATAATATGGAGAAGGTACCTTTGTTACAACTTTTTATTCAAAAAGGGAAGTAGATTTCCTTAGGGAATTTGGAGGAGGGAGAGGAGAAGAGGGATTAGAGACCATACTTTCACCAATTGATGTAGAATTTTCTAGCAAAACACAACTATATTCTCCTTATGAAGCTTTCTTATAAAAATGCCTTTACACAAAACTTGCTACTTTTTGTGCTTCTCTAGATTCATGCTTTTTATTTATTTCTGACCATGTCAAAGCAAAAAATAAAAAAATAAAACTTGTGACTCTACATGTACAAAGAAAAAAAGGCTAAGTTTGTACCCCTTCAGGACTTGTTGTGGTTTTATCTGGCTCTTCCTCTTACTGAATCTCTTCAGCTTCATCTTCAACTTCTTCCTCAACTTCTTCCTTAGGAGAATATTGCTCTTGATTTTTCTCTCCAGTATCATCACCAATTTTTTTTTCAAAGTTTGTAGGTCTTGTTTCTAGGTTGCTTCTGAAGGATTGGAAGTCTCTTTTAGCTGCTTGTAAATATACTGGAGTTCACCAATATCTTCATAATAAGCAACATTTACTCTGTTTACCAAGTCTTCCATAAGGTCTCTGAGCCTGGTAAAATCAATAATCATTTGTGAAGCCCGCTCTTGGTCAATTGGTTCCTCTAGAGCATCAATTTTAGATTCATATTTTAAGCTCTCTCTAGTAATTTTATTAATATCTTTGTATGATAGAAAGCTATGATATTCCATCCACAAACCTCTACAACCAATTTATATCATTTTCTTGTTCACATCCACTACATCCTTGATTACCCCTTCAATTTTTCATATGATAGCCAAGACTTTTGAAGTGATCTATGCTTCTTCACTACAATCCTGGTAGAAACTCTAGAAATGTTCCATTCTTTATTAGGGATTAGCTTGGCAAAATCACAGAGTCTACTATCCACCAACCTATAAATTTTCTCTACTAGAATTACCATAGGTTGTAGTTCTCCAGTGATTCTATCCAAATATTTCTAAATACTTTGGAGCAAGCAAATGACATCATCTAAATAATCAATAATAACTAAAGCCCTGAGCATTTATATTGAACTTTAGAGAAATTTTTTTCTTACTTTCTTTAATCCATCTTTGGAAAAACTAGAAGATTTAGCTTTCTCAATCTAAAGCTACTGCTTCAAACTTTGAATCTCTTTAACCTATTCTTCAGTCAACATTTTTTTCTCTATTAGTTGCTCCTTGAGTTATTGACCTCTTGAAACTTTTCTTGTTAGCTCTTGGCTTCCTTTTTCAAAGATTTCTCCACTTATTTCTGATTGTTGATAGTTTTATGAAGCTTTTTGATTTGTTTTTCTAGCTTACCCACCTTTTATTTAAATATATCATTCTTCACATAAAAAAGTATCCAAGTGGGATTTGGCTATTACCAATTCATCTTCATCAGCAACTTCTCAATATATTTAGTATGCTATTCAATACAATAATCTTGAACTATCATCTCAGTTTCAAGATTGCTCACTAGGGGAAACATGATTCTTGAAGTCCTTTGCCTTGAAATTAGATAAAAAAACATGCTTCTTCTCCTTGTAGCCATCATATTGGAAGTCTTAGATAGTTTTTCTATCCAAAAATCATTGATTTTCTATGTAGCTTCCTACTCTTTCTACAAAATAGCCTGGGTGGGGTAACTCATAGCAAGAGGAGAAGAAGACACCAAGAATATAAGGGTAGAATCAATAGTTGATACTAGCGGTGCAGAAGTATTTAAAATAGAATCTATGACCACAGTGGAATTTGTGACCACTTTCGTTGTTACAATTGGTAAACTTATGGATAATGAAGAGAGACTCACAAATGGATGAGGGGGTGAACTAGAAATAGTTTTTTTTTTAGAGGATGGTTGTGGTGGTAATGGTGAAGTTGAAACTATGGGAGACAATGAGAGGGGAATATCAACTGATGAGTGAGGAACTTCAGATGTTGAAGGTGGAAATTGGGGTGACCTTGGAGGAGATGGGTTAGCTTGCACCTTAGTAGTGACTGATGAAATAGGAGGTGAACTATGAGGTGGAGAAGGTACCTTTGTTACAACTTTTTATTCAAAAAGGGAAGTAGATTTCCTTAGGGAATTTGGAGGAGGAATAGGAGAAGAGGGATTAGAGACCATACTTTCACCTATTGACGTAGGCTTTTCTAGCAAAACACAACTATATTCTCCTTATGAAGTTTTCTTATAAAAATGCCTTCACACAAAACTTGCTACTTTTTGTTCTTCTCTGGATTCATGCTTTTTATTTATTTTTGACCATGTCAAAGCAAAAAATAAAAAAATAAAACTTGTGACTCCACATGTACAAAGCAAAAAAGGTTAATTTTGTACCCCTTCAGGGCTTCTTGTGGTTTTATCTGGCTCTTCCTCTTACTGAACCTCTTCTTCAGCTTCCTTTTCAACTTCTTCCTCAACTTATTTTGTAGGAGAATATTGTTCTTGATTTTTCTCTCCAGTATCATCACCAAAAACTTTCAACATTAATTTCAAAGTCTGTAGGTCTTGTTTCTAGGTTGCTTTTGAAGGATTGAAAGTCTCTTTTAGCTACTTGTAAATATACTGGAGTTCACCAATATCTTCATAATAAGCAATATTTCCTTTGTTTACCAAGTCTTCCATAAGGTCTTTGAGCCTAGTAAAATCAATAATCATTTGTGAAGCCCGCTCTTGGTCAATTGGTTCCTCTAGAGCATCAATTTTAGATTCATATTTTAAGCTCACTCTAGTAATTTTCTTAATCTCTTTGTATGATAGCAAGCTATGATATTCCATCCACAAACCTATAAAACCAATTTATATCATTTTCTTATTCACATCCACTACATCCTTGATTACCCCTTCAATTTTTCATACGATAGCCAAGAATTTTGAAGTGCTCTATGCTTCTTCACTACAATCCTAGTAGCAACTCTAGCAATGTTCCATTATTTATTAGGGATTAGATTGACAAATCCACCGAGTCTACTATCCACCAACCTATAAATTTGCTCTGCTAGAATTACCATAGGCTGTAGTTCTCCAGTGATTCTATCCAAATATTTTTGAATACTTTGGAGCAAGCAAATGACATCATATAAATAATCAATAATAAACTAAAGCCTTGAGCATTTATATTGAACTTTAGAGAGCAATTTTTTTCTTACTTTCTTTAATCCATCTTTGGAAAAACTAGAAGATTTAGCTTTCTCAATCTGAAGCTACTGCTTCAAACTTTGAATCTCTTTAACCTATTATTCATTCAACATTTTTTGCTCTATTAGTTGCTTCTTGAGTTATTGACCTCTTGAAACTTTTCTTGTTAGATATTGGCTTCCTTTTTCAAATATTTCTCCACTTATTTCTGATTGCTGATAGTTTTCTGAAGCTTTTTGATTTATTTTTCTAGCTTACCCACATTTTCTTTAAATATATCATTCTTCACATAAAAAGTATCCAAGTGGGCTTTGGCTATTACCAATTCATCTTCATCATGCAACTTATCAATATATTTAGTATGCTATTCAATACAATAATCTTGAACTGTCATCTCAGTTTCAAGCTTGCTCACTAGGGGAACCATGATTCTAGAAGTCCTTTGCATTGAAATTGGATAAAAAAACATGCTTCTTCTCCTTGTAGCCATCATATTAGAAGGCTTAAATAGTTTTTATACCAAAAAATCATTGATTTTCTATGTAGCTTCCTGCTCTTTCTGCAAAATAGCATGGGTGGGGTAACTCATAACAAGAGGAGAAGACACCAAGAATATAAAGGTAGAATCAATAGTTGAAACTAGCGATGCAGAAGTATTTAAAATAGAATCTATGACCACAGTGGAATTTGTGACCACTGCCATTGTTACAATTGGTAAACTTATGGAAAATGAAGGGAGACTCACAAATGGATGAGGGGGTGAACTAGAAATAGTTTATTTTTTAGAGTATGGTTGTGGTGGTAATGGTGAAGTTGAAACTATGGAAGACAATGAGAGGGGAATATCAACTAATGAGTGTGGAACTTCAGATGTTGAAGGTGGAAATTGGGGTGACCTTGGAGGAGATGGGTTAGCTTGCACCTTAGTAGTGACTGATGAAATAGGAGGTGAACTATGAGGTGGAGAAGGTACCTTTGTTACAACTTTTTATTCAAAAAGGGAAGTAGATTTCCTTAGGGAATTTGGAGGAGGGATAGGAGAAGAGGTATTAGAGACCATACTTTCACCTATTGATGTAAGGTTTTCTAGAAAAACACAACTATATTCTCCTTATGAAGCTTTCTTATAAAAATGACTTCACACAAAACTTACTACTTTTTGTGCTTCTATGGATTCATGCTTTTTATTTATTTTTGACCATGTCAAAGCAAAAAATAAAAAAATAAAGCTTGTGACTCCACATGTACAAAGCAAAAAATGTTAAGTTTGTACCCCTTCAGGGCTTGTTGTGGTTTTATCTAGATATTCCTCTTACTGAACCTCTTCTTCAGCTTCCTCTTCAGCTTCTTCCTCAACTTCTTTCTTAGGAGAATATTGCTCTTGATTTTTCTCTCCAGTATCATCACCAAAAAATTGCACCATTAATTTCAAAGTCTGTAGGTCTTGTTTCTAGGTTGCTTCTAAAGGATTGGAAGTCTCTTTTAGCTGTTTTTAAATTTAGTGGAGTTCACTAATATCTTCATAATAAGCAATATTTCCTTTGTTTACCAAGTCTTCCATAAGGTCTCTGAGCCTAGTAAAATCAATAATTATTTGTGAAGCCTGCTCTTGGTCAATTGGTTCACTTTGGTCATCAACGACCATGAGGTGGCACACCAATGACATTCATATTCATCCAAAAACATCAAAAAAATTTGCAAAAATCTAAAAACTAATTTGAACCCACTACAATTAAGCTAAAACTAGACCTATTGACCGATTTGATTCATTTCTAACTGGTTTAACTTGGTTCATTTACTGATTAATTAGTGAGGTTCATTTTACCCAACAAAACAAATAATAAGCTAGGGTTTGAGAGATACTTATGAGTCATCAACTCCTCCACTGGTTAATGCCTCACCTTGCTTTGCCATGGTGTTTGAATTTAGTAGCATCTTGGGTCATAATCACTCTCTCTCACCTTAGAGCTCAAAAGTGCAAATTTCTAGTTGGTAAATTGTAGATGCTAAAATCTGGTC
This sequence comes from Wollemia nobilis, assembly GCA_028583015.1. Taxonomy (NCBI): domain Eukaryota; kingdom Viridiplantae; phylum Streptophyta; class Pinopsida; order Araucariales; family Araucariaceae; genus Wollemia; species Wollemia nobilis. The sequence goes on along the minus strand of JAQPPZ010000293.1, from coordinate 258,092 downwards.
AATCTAATTAGGTGACCAAGACAAGGTCCATTTGACACCTTATGGCCCCCATGGCGAACCTCAAAGGTTTTATAGTGGTCCTAACCACTTTTTAGAGCCTTTATACCACTTTTGGGAAGTTTTAGGGCCTATAGGCATGTTTGTCCCACCCCAAAATGACCATAATTCATGACCATCCCACCATGGGACGACCATGTGTGGTCATTCCAGGGTGGGATGACTATGAGCTTTGACCCCCAAAAAGTCAAACTCTAGAAAAATGGCACCCGTTATTTGCCCTGCCTCTTGACCATGCAAGGTCAAAGAGCATAGAATTCTATGATATGCTTCATAAAGGAGGCCAAATTGGGAGATTCTCTTTCCAATCCAATGCATGCCACCCTGATGGCCAAGTGGTGCCTCTTGCCCTCACATGCTCTTTTGCCCAAAGGTTTCCTTTAGCTATAAAGTGGTTTAGTTTTCCAACATAAAAAATAGAGAGGAGTTTTGAGACATAGTGTTGAGTGGTAATTTTATTCAATTATAAAATTACGCTCTCCCTTAGGGTTTGGATCCGAAAACCTTATCTTGCAAAGAAGTTAAACAAACAACTTCTCCAAGGTCTCCGCTATATTACCATTTACATATGTGTATTAGTAATCTCAATAAAAATGTATCAATTCAATGCTAGGAACACCTTAGTGATTGCAAGTAACTGTAAACAAGGGGCATGTGTTGGTTCATTTTACCATGCTACTTTAATGATTGTTCATGAAACCAAAAAAAAAGTAAATGTGAACTGGCCCTCATATGATCACGATGTAACTTTAATCCCTTTTATCTTGAATGATTTTAAGGTAGATTTTATCTTCTTTGATTAAGTGGATTTTAAACAAGTTTTATCTTGCATTAAATCCTACTTTAAGCATGAAATAGAAAATTAAATCTATCTATGAATGTGAATTTAAAATGATGAAAAGATCCATTAAATTTAGCTTCTATCATGAAGATAAATAAAGCCTTTGATGTAATTGATAAATTTTTCCTCTTTGATGAAATTAGTTTTCATAAAGAGACACCAATTTATTGCTTGAAAATAATGGCCTCATAATGTCATGATAAATTATCCCTCTTCAGTGAAATTAATTTTCATAAAGAAAAATAATTTAATGCTTTAAAATAACAGTGTTTTATGTAACTTATAAAATTACCCTAATTCAATGAAATTAGAATTTTCATGAAGAAAGGTGTATTTATTGCTCAAAAAATAATGGCTCATGAAATCCCATGAAAGTTTCCCCCTTCTTTTATGAAATTGAATTTTCATAAAGAAAAGGTCATCTTGTGCCTATAAATGAAAATGCAGAATTTAAAACTCTGATTTGCCTCCAAAACTTGAAAAATGAATTTTCGAAATTATAAAAATCCTTAAAAATAGCAGTTTTCAAAAATTAATATAAAATCAAAATGACCTCGGAATGAGTCCGAATCTATTGCGTATGATAGATTTTACATCATTATTCACAGCCATAAAATTATTTTTATCATTTTATTATTTTTTAATTTTTATTTTAATGTCTCAAGATTAAAAAATATCTGCAAAATAAAAAGTTAGAAAATAAAAATGAAATCTAAAAAAATGAAAACGAAAGTTGAAAATGTTAAACATGCCACAACCAGTATGGTTCCATCCTATTCCTGCAAAATCGAATATGTGAGACATCCATGCATGCAACCTAATTTACCTGAGCCTACATTTGCACAACTTGTCGTAACCTAGGTGCGAGCTTCTAAGGAAAATGAAAATAAATTTTAGGTTTTAAGACGTTCAATGATGCAACCATAAATGAATGCATTCAACATCATCTACAAATCCTAAAACATGAAAGGAGAAAAATGAACATTAAAACAAGCATGCATAAATAAATCCTCCTTTCTTGCACATAGAATGTAAATTTCTGGTTTGTATATCAAATAATAGTTTTGTTTTTTTACACCAAAATTTTCAGCAGCATTGGTCTTCCAAAGAAGAACCAGCCCCTACAATTTCATTTCCTTGAGTTTTAAATATTTCAGCAAATCTCTTCATTCTCCCTCTTCGTTTTGCTTCCAACATGCAAGCATTCATTTCATTTCCTTTCGTTTCAATGTACAACTCTTCGTTCTCTTTTTATTTCAAAACATTTTTATTTTTCTTCCAACGCTTTGTTTTGCTTTCCTTTTGGGAGAAAAAAAAGGTCATTCCCTGTAACGAATCTTTTCCTTTTATTAACTAAAAGGACCAATAAAAATATTCACTTTATTTTATACTTTTATTATTTTGAACAACCTCTTTGATTAATGTATCCTCTGAAAATGCCTTACCATCCTTAAGGCTTTATGATGCATGCCCATTTTATCATAGCTTTCAACAATAATATTCTCTATATTTTGAATGCATAACGAGGGTCTTTTTTTTCATCATTAAAATACACCATTATTAGGCCCATTGTGCACACGACTCTGTGTTGCTCTCTCGGTACACGTAGGTGCCCACCATTATTCCTTGCTAAAGAATTTACCACTATGTTCATATTTATTTCTATCAGTATCTCTCTGTATACACCAACTTATTCTTTGCGTTAGTGTTCTTTGTAAATGCTACATTTACCATCGAGACGAGCTCCAATTGGACACATCGATCTTCTCACACTGCAACCTATCTACGTATGAACAAGTTATGTCACCATTTATAGTTTTGTCCTCTACATCCACTCGTTAATCTGCTATCGATGGTGCTTCTAAACATTCAACCCCCATTCATCAACCCCCATTCTATCGACCACTACTCCATTGAATGATGTGCCTATGCAGATCGAGTACTCACCTTTAGCTCCTTAACTGAGTTTTGAATCCTTATAACACAGAGCCCATCGATGCCCTACCTACGTCGCTACCACCTTAGTAATATGTTGTCTTCATCCCTATAAAATGCCTAAAGCTGCTCCTCATCGATTCATTCGTCTCCAGTATCTACCAACCTGGTGGGCCCATATGTATTTTATGAGAATACTACCATGTCCTCACTACTATTATTTGTATTATAATGTCATCAGATTCATTCATCTCAATGATTTTATCGACATCTATGACCAACGCATATCCTCGTGATCGAACACCTGCAACTATCCTACCACGGTCTACTTTGACTATTGTTTGATATGAGTTGGACTATGGTACATCCACTATGTCACGATAAGTTCAAACCCTTCCATCTAGTTGCATCAAATTTACATCCACCATGCGTTTAATAAGGTCCCTACATTTTGAAATACCTACATGGACATCTTCATTTGTGCTCCAGTGTACGTCCATCTGTTTCACTCATAAGCCTACATTGTATTGAAGCCTCCCACTAGCCATACCGACGATGTTGTCTTCCATGCCACACCTCATCCTCCCATGCATGATTTTCTTATCTCCAATTGGTGCTTGCTTTCTTAGCCAAACACCATCGAATCCACTACACACTACTCGATCCTCAGAGTCATTGCCTGGTGGGATTCAATCTAGCCATATCATCCTTGACTGTGCTTAGTGGCTCGCCATACATACCTACACCATGACATCCTCAGTCATCATTGCCTTGAATCCTTCCAGGATAGCTGTGTATATCTCCGCTTCGAACTGCCATTCATAACCTACCATCAAAGATAATATCATAAGATATAAAACCAATGGAAAATTTAACTATTAAAAGGGAAGTTTTTTTTTTAAAACACTTTAATAAAATTCAACTTTTAAAACTTTACAAAAGCTTAAAGTTTGGGAGATTTATTTTATTTAATCATAGATTATTATTTTTACTTTTTATTTTTTATTTTTTTATTTTTTAATTTTATTTCATATATGGGTGATTCACCTTGAGATGGTGACCATTATTAATTTTCATTTTTATTATTATTTACATATATATTATAATATATTATTAGATATATATAGATATATAAATGTTTTTTTTTATATTTTAATTTTTTTTTTATCACTATTTGAATCATACAAAAGAAATAAAACACATAACTGACAATGAAAATCCTAATCAACAAAAATGATGATAAAAGTTGCTAGCGATAAAATTTTGATGATAAAAGTCATTGACAAAAAATTGATGACAAAATTCATGGACAAGAACTTGATGACAAAAAGTCATCGACAAGAACTTGACGATAAAAAGTCGTCGACAAGAAAAAGTCATTGACAAGAAAAGTCATCGACAAGAAAATTCATCAACAATAAAAAGTCATCGACAATAAAAAGTCATCAACAAGAACTGACGATAACTGCAAACCCACAACAAAATGAAAGCATTAGACACTTCAAAAAAATTGTAAACATCCAAATACCAAAACAAAATGTGGATCCCAGATTTTGGGCTGAGTTATGGAGAAGCCACAATAAATGGCAACTCTACTGGGAAATGCTCATGAGCATTTTGGTAAGAACCCAACCTGAAACAAAAACACACAAGATCAACAAGACACAATAATTTAGCAACATCCCAAGAAGGTGGGGGTAAATAGCTTCAGAATGAAAACAACTAATCCATATGCCTTTGCTTAGTGTGTGCAAAAGTGATTCATTTCCTGCATTTCTAAAAATCCTCCATATGCCATCATCCCTTTCTACATTAGGCTATGAAGTTCAACTCATGAAGTGAAGACTTTTATAGATAGAGCCCCACTACCATCCAGGCATATATAGACCCTGTGAGGTTTATCTAACTCACCCGTGTGTTCGCTTAATGATTTACAAAGCCCATATATCCTAGGTGTATCTAGACTTTCAATTCTCATTCTTTCTCTCTTTCTATGTATCAAACTTTGCCTAGCTAGGGCTCCACTGCCAGTTAGGTGTCTATAGCCTCGATGGAGTTTTCCTAAACTAGATAACATATTTCAAGAAATCTATTGCATAGCTTGTACCTATGAAACTCTTGCAAAGCCTTAAGTCTCACTAGGTTAGAAAACCAAGATAGAGCATTTTAGATTTTTGCCTAGGGTTGCATAGTCAAGACAAATTCATCCTTCTTAATTATAGAAAAACTATTTAATGTGTGTGTGAGTCCCATGTGGAGATTTGGATAACTTTTCATCGTTCCACTTTCCATAATTTTGATCCCCAACATCTAAGCATGATCACCAAATAACTCATCCCCCTTTTCTTGAATTCATCATTTTTTAGATGAAGTATTCCAACCTGCTAAGCAAAGAAACATCAGAGTTCCACTTTTTTTTTAAACATAAGCTTTTAGCTCATGTACTCCAACATACTAAACAAAGGAACACCCAAAACAGTCTAGAGACCAAAAGTTAGCGACCACGAAACATCACCTCAAAACAAGGGAACAACCCAAAACACAAAAATCAAAACATAAACCAAAACTATATACAATGGTACAAGATGGTGCAACATTTGGACTATCACTTTCCTGGATCCCAAACATGACTAGCACATTTCAATAGACAAATAATATGATACATAAGCCAAGTTTTATAGAAATCCAAGCAAAACAAGATTAAGCCAAACAATACAACAATCTTCAACTTGCCTCTCTCACCCCACCAATTAGTTCTATTAGTGATTCCATAGGTGAGCTTCAAATTATTAAATTGACTAGACAAAATTTGATTTTCAATTCTTTCTTGTCTATTCTTCAAGATGTCAAATTCACAATTCGATTTTAGATTTAGAATTAGGCTATATTTTTAAAATATGCAATATTGTAAATATGAGCATATTTTTACAAATTTTGAAGTCAATTCATTATTCATGTTTTTAGGCCAATCAAATTTATGTGAAAATTTTCAAGCATCTAAGATATCTACTAGATGAGAATCATTATGAGTTTTTATCCTAGATTCCATTATCAATCATTGATGAATTTGATTTAACAATTCAAGCACATCAACCTATTTTTCATTCAACAAATCAATATTAATAAAGGTGTGACTAAAAATCAATCCTTGTTCTTCATTCACCTTCAATGGTATTTCATCATAAACATCATTTGAATTTAATGAGTAATTATACAAATCTTCACCTGAATCTTAGATGCTTGGACACAAAAGTTTAGATTTTAACTTTTGCACGTATTCATTTACCAAAATTTGGTGAGGGTTTGCAATTTGTTCTTTTACCTCATGGTCTTTACCTTCATTGATTACCTGTTCATCAAACATACCAAAATTGGGTACTCAATTGAAAATATGTCCATCCTTTTCAACCCTCAAATCTTGTTGGTCAAGGTGTGTGGCAAGTAACCTATCTTGATGATCAATCATTTGAGTTGCTTCAAATAAATCAACCTCTTTGTCATTTGATTCCAACTCCTTGTTCACTATCCATGGTATCTCTTCATTTGAATCTTCAAAATAATCATGTGAATGTGTATCCAATTTTTTCAATATTATGAAATGGAAGAGTAGATTTTACATATTCCTCATCCAAAATAGATGAGTCATAAGAAATTTTTACCATTTCTTCCCTTTCTATTTCAGCAAAATATTCTATGAATTTATGTTCAACATGATCAAATTTTGTAACCTTTTTGCGAAAGTAGGATCTTCATATGAAGTAGAAGTTTCAACATCCTATATATCAAGTGGAATAGAAGTTATATCAATAGGGGTGTGAGAAAATAACACATCTTCATATCTTCCCCAACCATTGTAAAAATTATCATCCAAATTCATGGGATAAAACTCTATGGTATCTATGACATGATATTTTAATTCATCTATTAATTCATTTTATTCTTTGTCCTTGGTAGTAGAATCGTTATCATCTTCCAAAATTCTATGAGATTCCAACCCTTCTTCCAAAATATTATCAAATTATGTAGGAGTTGTAATATCTTCATGTGAGAAAGTGATTGTGTTATCCTACATATCAATTGATACAAAGGGTTCATTAGTGTAGCACCCTAAAATTGGCATAGTTAAACCCTTAGTAAAAAGATAAAAATTTGAATTTTAACCCCGAAACCGCCCGTTAACCGCTCTCCCCATTTTTCATGCCATTTTTAGGAGTTGTTTTGACCGTTGGACGATATCATCGCCGATCAGACGAAATCGTCCCAGATCGGACGAATTCATCTGGAATAGAACGTCCAGACGATTTCGTCCCAAAACCAAATTTTCATAATTAGATTCTGTTTCAACAACCTCTCCAACTTGGGCAGAAGCGTGTCTACGTAGTTGGAGATTCCTCCATTGAGGATCTCCTAGATTGGGATGATCCCCAACCTCTTAACCTCCCCCTAATCCTATATAAACTTGGGATTTTCCCAGTTTATACCCTTGGTTGATCATTCCCCTGCAACTCTAGTTTTGTTGTATTAGAACATCCTCGCCCCCATCATTTGCATTTGTATTTTCAAGTTTTTCATTGCAGGTTTTCACTGTGCTTCAGCTGGAGGAAGCTCGGATCGTCGTAGGCGATTCCAGATGATTTCAGATGATCCTGTCGTAGATCGACGATGATCTCGTACGATTGGAGGTGATCTCGACTACAGTTCAGATTGGGGGCAACCAGAGCCCTGAGTTTGCATTTCTCATCTTTCTTCTTTATTTTACTATGCATTAGCTTGATTTATTTTCATTCTGCATCCTGGAGTTCACCTCATCTAGCATAAATGCATGATAAAGTTAAAATAAGTTATTAAAACAATGCATTTCCTTTAAATCTGCTATCTAGATTTATCAATTAAGCATTCATACTATCATTTCTATTATTTTGCATTATTCTTGCAGTAGCATTTTTGGTTTTTGGTGTCTATTTCTGTGATTGCAGGCTTCTGATGGATTCATCTAATGAATTCATCAGATCGATGATGATCTTGTCTGATCTCAGATGATCGACTGTAATCTGGGATGATTCTATACAATTGCAGATGATCCTATCATATTCGGGATGATCTGGACTCTTACAAGCTTCAGAATCTTCATCAGACATCCGAAATCAGGTGCATTCTTTCTTATTTAGTATATTCCTGGTATTTAGGATTCATTCATGCTTTCTGTATTCATATAAATCGGCATTTTCATATAGAATAGCTTAGATTCATTCTGGCCAACCTAGGGATATGAATGATTAAAGTATAAAATGAACACATCAAACCCATTCTCAACCTAGGCATGGAAACTGCCACTCAAAGTTTCCTGGTGAACCCCACCATCCATCAAAAATTCACCCTTATACCCCTCCCCCAAGAGGCGCGACCTTCAAAGGGCCTCTCAGTCCGAGGTATTGTTCCATCCTTCTCGCATCCCCCTTTCGGGCATGGATCCTTTAGCCTGAAGGTAAGGGCACAAAAAATTTGGGTCGATACATTTTGGTGAACCCGACGTGAAACTAAAAACCTTTTGAAAACAAACAAAAAAAAAAAAAAAAAATAAATGCATTATTAAAAACATCTAGAATCATTAGACAAACAATTAAATTTGCATATCATATTTAGATGGTAGATTATAATAAAAGACGAGTTGTCACCATAAATGTTGAAAATCAATTAACAGCCATAGAGATTACTTCTGTGCTTAGAGTACCTCAAACAAATAGAGTCCAACCTTTGTGGGATGAACTTGATAGGAGATTGGATATTATTTCATCTAGATCAACCGAACTTAGGCAAATCAAGAGGTTTGTCCTAGATAGAATCTTGGATCCTGATCAGGTAACTTTGTACCATGAACTTCAGAGAGCTTGCCATAGGTGGTTAGCCGATAAAAGAGCACTTGTGTCTTCTAAATTGTACACCTTTGAAGAATACCTTGAGAATGCAGTTGTAGTACATAAGTTTCTATCTCGTATAGAGGATCAAGAAGTCATTCTTACGGATAGAAAAATATGGAATAGAGTTCCTAGAGCTGTGTTATATCGAGAGTATTGCCATGAGATTTATTTCTACAAGTCAGAATCTGAGACAGATCATATTACTATAGCACACTTTGTCAAATTTTTGAAAAACCATTTTCAATTTGAAGAGGAGCATTTCATGACTCTTGATGAACTTGATCCCATCAATGATATCCATAAAATATTTATAGAAAACTAAGTCATTTATGTTATTATTGTTATTTCTTGTAACTAGAATGCTATTTGTTATCTTTATAATAATATTATAAAAAAAAAAAAAAAAAAAAATAAAAAAAAAAAAAAATCAAAACATTTCCCTTTTATTATAGTAGGTATATAATTAAAATATATACCTCTCAAACCTATCGCATATATATATATATATATATATATATATATATATTTGCTGAAATCTAAGTTTAAGCACAATGCCTAGACTTAGGAATGGAAAACAGACTGAAGAAGAAGAAGATTGGTTAGGAAAACCATTAAATAACCTAGATGTCCTTCCTGAAGATCAAATTCTGGAAGAAGGAACCCTAGATCAGCAAGAAGAAGATCTTGCTGTAGGAAATGAACAAGAAGAAACTAATAGAGAGGAAGGATCCTCATCCCCTAAAATGTCTCCGGGAGGAGCTGTTACTTTTGAAAATATGGAACAATTCTGGAAGTTCATTAATACTAATATTGGTGTTCTTAATAGAGCAGTCCATATGGACAAGGATCGAATTAGTGACACTCAAGCAACTCTAGAAGACGTATTTCACACATGCACTAATCCCTTGTCCTTTATTGAACAAGAGAGTGATCAAGCTGGACCATCCAATTTGGATATGGCAGCTATAATCCAGAACATGCAACAACAACAGGTTACCCAACCATCTAAAGTGCCTGTTAGCAAGCCTAGGGTCATTCCCACACAAAAGAAACCATCATTTACTGCTCTATTTTGCCAAGCTATTGAGCAATATACCTCAAATCAGCAAAAACCCAAAACAAAACCAAACACCAATTACCAACAATCTGGAATACAACATAATACTATTACAAATCCTCTTCATAATACTCTTCCTACCAATGCTTTGCATAATAGCAATATAGCATCTAATCCTTATGTCACACCGTCATACACTCATAAATCCCATGCTTATGTCCCACCAAACCAATATGGTGGACAAACTAGTAATCTTGAAACCATGGTGAAACAGTTAGTTTCCCGCATGGATCAGATAGATCCCTACCGTCCCTCGTACAATTATCGAGAGATGTGTAGTCAACCTCTAGATCCTATAGTTGTAGCACAACCGTATCCTAAACATTTTCCTATGCCTGTCTTGCCCATATATAAAGGAACCGAAGATCCCATAGAGCATCTTCGTATGTTTAGGATAGCATGTCATGATATATCGCATGATGACTTATTATTGCTAAAAATGTTCCCAAAAAGTTTAGGAGGAATGGCATTAGAGTGGTATTATCAATTACCCACTAATTCTTTGAGGAATTTTGAAGAAACTGCTGAGTCTTTTGTGCATCAATTTAGTGCCTACATCGAAAGGCATGTGACCATTAAAGACTTGTACAACTTAAAACAAGACAAAGATGAATGTTTTGCCGATTTCCTAGCTAGGTGGAGACAGTTGATAGGAAAATTGCACTTTGTATTGCCTTATAGGGAGATGTTGGACATCTTTATTAATAATTTACAAGACCAACTATCTTATGAATTATCAACTGCTACCTTGACCACCTTCGATCAGGCTATAGACTTAGCCCGAAGAGTGGAAGATGCTCTCATTAGGAGAGGTCAGCTTAAAAAGAAAGATGATGAGAAAACATCCAGAAATCAATATAAAAATAAACAAGTTGTGGGTGATGGAGTCACTGATAGTAGAAATATTGCTACTGTTAATGCTGTGAAGACAACGGAGAAGTTTATACTGAAACCTCTCGATAAACCTCCTCGAGAATTTACTAGATTAAATCAACCTTTATCAACCATTCTCCCACAATTATTAGAATGAGGTTTGATTCAATTACCAACTATCCAGGAACCTGATCCAACTATACCCGGATACAGAGCTGATTTACACTGTGACTTCCATAGAGGACCTGGACACACTACCAACTCTTGTAAAATATTAAAACATAAAATACAGGACTTGATTGATAACAATGAGATGGAGGTACAAGCCTTTCAACCTAAGCAAAATCCTCCTAATAATACTCAAAAGAACATTCCTCAAAACCAGAATCAGAATGCCAATCAGTCATTGGACATATTTCAACATCCTTTACCAAAACATGGCAAGGAAGTGGCTAATCAAATTGAACATCATAATGTTCCCCCTCCTACCCGATATGTAGGAACTATTAGTGGGCATTTACCTGCTCATGATTTGGAAATATTTGACACAACTTTATCCATGGTTACAACCAGGCCTCTACATAATATTTGGACACCTGATCTTAGTGATACAGAATATGAGACTGAGAGTGATATGGAAATCACCTCAAATCAGTCGAATAGCTCTGAAGATGAATCAGATCCTATTCTCCCTATCACAAGTCATATGGTCCCAGAAGAACCATTTCCAAGAAGAGTCACTACTAGACCATCCTCTCACCAATTAATTTCTAATGAGCAAGCCATAAATGCTAGACCAAGACCCATTCATCATCCATAGAATAATATTGTGGGTACCATCGGAGCTGTTACTAGACAACAGGCTCAAAACTCTCAACAAGATCAAATGCAGAACAATGGATCAACTCCATTTGTTTTGAAAGTTCCTAATAAAGGGAATCAGGCACCTAATGTGCAACCTAAACCTCCTTATAATATTAATGAGCAACTATCAAATATTACAGCTAGAATTTCCCTTTTGGACCTTTTAAGATCCTCTCCTACACATAGAGATGAATTAATGCTCACATTAAGCCAGATGATGGTACCACAAGACATTCAACCTGAAGCCATGGCTAATACTATAATAACTCATGAAGTTGATTGTATTGACTTTCGGGATAGAGACATACCTCAACATAGTTTACATAAGGATAACCCCTTATATATTACTGCCTTAATCGGAGATGTAGCAGTTAAACGAGTCTTGATTGATAATGGTTCATCTTTAAACATCTGCACTTTTGACTTCTACCAAATATTTGGGTTTAGAACTGATGAAATGAAAAGAACTGATATGATCATAAAAGCCTTCAATGACGAAACACAAGAAACGTGTGGAGTTATTACCATCCCATTGCAGGTTGGTCCGAGAACCTTGGATACGATCGTGTTTATTGTACATTGCCCTGCATCGTACAATATACTCTTGGGTCACCCTTGGATCAACGCAATGCGAGCCATTCCCTCAACTTTACATCAATGTGTTAAATTCGAATTTAAGAATCAGTTGGTTACCATTCATGGTGATCCTAGACCCTTTGATATGTGTGCTTTGGCAGAACCTGTTGGAGTTCAATTTTGCCCTGCTTTGTCATCCACACATCCTAATTCTCATTATCCATCTAAACGTGTGAAACACACACCCACAACGCCATCTACTTCTTCTCCATCAGTTCCACCTCTACATACAGCTCAACCATCCTCTAAACAAACCACATTAGGACCTCAAAAAGATCCTAATCCCACAACCAAGGCTTCTTGCTCTACTCCTATAACTTTTATACCTATAATAGAATCATCCATCGACATCTCTACAACATCTACATCCACCAAAGGCATAGTTTCCGCATCAGAAGATGTAGGAAATGTTCCTTCTACCTCTTATGCTCTTACTGATGAGCTCTTACCCGATTTATCTAAAATTCTTATATCAGAGAAAATGAATGCTTCTATGCAAGATTCCCTTATTTTAAATAATTTGCCACCATCTCCTCATACCTTGGGTCTCCCACAGCCTATGGGAAGTATTTACCAAGTCGGGAGCTGCGCTTTTATTTATAAGGGATATGACTGGGGTAGAATACCCAAAAACATCAAGACTCATTATGATGGATATGCTCGATGTTATTTTACTAATGAGTATATTAAAGCCAAATCTATAATGCTTAAATTGGGATATAAAGGGAAAGGTTTGGGACCTTTCCAAAATGGTATGAAAGAACCTTTTGAGGTAGAACCGTGGCCCGCCCGATGTGGTGTGGGCCTATTTCCTAGTAAGGGTCAGCCCTTCCCATTTGAGGATGATGACCAACTCATATGTTACCAAGATTATTTGGATGAACGTGATGCTTTGCGTTTAATGAATAAGCCATTTACATGTAATATGCTATCTATAGCTTACCCTGAGATGATCGTCGAATCCGACGATGAGTTGGAGGGAGATATCTTCCATGATGTCTCCGTTGAGGAATTGTTACATCATGAATTTTATTTTGATGGCTCTATACCTAGTATAGCCCAGCTTGAGGCCACGACTCCTCAAGATGAATTATCCAAACTAACCTTGGAAGAATTACAAGAATTGGGCGTTTCACCCGCCCCACCTAATTTTGAGAAAAATCTACACATGGAAGTAGAAAATGTCATAAAAATTAACATTGGAACCGAGGATAATCCTCACATAATCAACATTGGATCAGAATTGAGTCAAGAAAAATAGGATAAATACATTGCATTTCTTAAAGAATATGAAGATGTCTTTGCTTGGACATATGAAGATATGCCAGGTTTAGACCCTTCTGTAGTTATGCATCACCTAGTAGTCCATCCGGATGCTAAACCCGTTAAACAAAAACTTAGAAAAATGCATCCTAAAGTGGCCTTACTAGTCAAAGGGGAGTTAGAAAAACTCTTGAATGTCATTTTTATACAAGCCATTGATTATGCTGAATGGATCTCGAATGTAGTTCCAGTAACTAAGAAAGAAGCTACTAAGGTTAGGGTTTGCATAGACTTTAGAGATATTAATGTTGCATGCCCTAAAGATGATTTTCCTCTTCCCAATATGGATCAGATCATTGATTTTACTACTGGGAGTGGAATGATATCCTTAATGGATGGATTTTCTGGTTATAATCAGATCAGGATAGCTCCTGAAGATCAGGCTAAAACAACCTTTATTACCCCTTGGGGGACCTTTTGTTGGAAAGTGATGCCATTTGGTTTGAAGAATGCAGGTGCAACCTATCAACGAGCCATGACTTATATCTTTCATGATATGATGCATGATATACTACATGATTATGTAGATGACATTATAGCTCGTTCTACTGATGAAGATGACCATTTAGATGATTTGAGAAAAGTATTTAATCGGTTAAGGGAATATCTTATCCGATTGAATCCAGCTAAATGTATATTCGGAGTTAAGTCCGGTAAATTATTGGGGGTTATAGTTTCTTTACGTGGCATCAAAATTGACCCTCTCAAGATTGCGGCTATCACTGATATGCCCGCACCCACAAATATATCTGAATTACGAAGTTTACAAGGTAAGCTTCAAGCTATCCGTCGCTTCATCGATAAGCTGGCGGATAAAACCGGACCCTTTCTTAAGCTTCTTAAGAAGGATGTCTCTTTCCATTGGGACTACGAATGTCAGCAAGCATTTGAACTCCTCAAACAATATCTTCTTAACCCACCTATGCTTTCACCACCTAGACCTGATCACCCATTTATCTTGTATATTTCTGCTTCAGATTTTGCCTTAGGAGCTATGTTAGCTCAACTTGATGATGAGAAGAGAGAACGTGCTAATTATTATATCAGCAGAACATTAATCAGTTATGAAACCCGCTACACAACATTAGAGAAGTTATGTCTAGCAGTCATATTTTCTACACAAAAATTATGCCATTATATGCTCAATCAAAAAACCTATGTTATTGCTAAATCCGATCCTTTGCGGTATCTCATGAGTCGACCTTATTTATCTGGTCGCACAACAAAGTGGGTTCTTGCCCTAAGCGAGTTTGAACTCATGTTTATAGGACAAAAGTCTGTTAAGGGTCAAATCATAGCAGATCAATTAGTTGCTGCACCCTTAGAGTCTACCCATCCCCTCATCATTGAGTTTCTTGATGAATGCCTTAAACTAGAGGCAGACCATCCAGAGCAATGGTCCTTATACTTTGATGGAGCCCGATGCATGAGTGGGGCTGGTGCAGGTATTATTTTAATATCTCCACAGAAACATCTTATACCTCTATCCTTTAAATTAACGTTTGCTTGTACTAATAACACTGCTGAATATGAGGCTCTAATCCTTGGCTTACGAGCTGCCTTGGCACTAAAAATTAAAAATCTATTAGTTTTCGATGATTCTCAACTTGTTATAAATCAAATTAATGATGTTTATCAGACCAAAGATGATAAATTGCACCCATATAAAGCATATGTATTACAATTATTATCTTTATTTGATCAAGTTACCTTGGAAGCTATTCCTCGAACTAGCAATCGTGCGGCTGATGCTATGGCTGCAGCTGCATCTCTTTTACCCTTGGAGTTAGAGGACGAATATGCTACCATCATTATTCATCGACTCTAGGAACCCACTTCAAATAAATCATGCTTAGAACCTTTGGATGTGTTTCTAATCAATGAAACTACTCCCGAACTTTGGTACACTGATATCTTCAATTTTCTTCAAAATGGGACCTTCCCTGAAGGTTTTAATAGAAACCAATGTCGGTTATTGCGTAGACGAGCAAGTCGCTTCGTCATAATTGGCAATACGTTATATAGGAGATCTTTTGAAGGTATCCTATTGAGATGTTTGAATCTAGAAGAAGCTAGATCAGCTTTGAGTGAAGCCCACGATGGATCTTGTGGGGGACACTTTAGTGGTAGCACCATTGCTAAGAAGCTCCTTAGGATAGGATATTTTTGGCCTACCATGGAGAATGATGCACATGATTATGTGCGCCATTGCGACAAGTGCCAAAAACATGCTGACCTTGTCCATGCGCCTGCACAAGAGCTACAGGCTATTTCATCTCCTTGGCCCTTTTCAAAATGGGGCTTAGACATCATTGGAAAAATCAATCCTGTGTCATCTGATGGACACAAATTCATCATAACCGCCATCGAGTATTTCACGAAGTGGGTTGAAGCTATGCCCTTAGCTTCTTGCACTGGAACCCAAGTTTCCAAATTTATTTTTAATCAAATTATTTGTAGGTTCGAAATTCCTGCAAATCTCATCTCGGATAATGGAACTTGTTTCAAAAATAAAGATGTCAAGAAATTATGTCAAAAATATAAAATTCAACATCGTTGGTCCACTCCCTATTATCCTCAGGGTAATGGCCAAGCAGAAGCATCTAATAAAACATTAATTAAAATCCTCAAAATACTTGGTCAATAAATCTGGCCGAGATTGGCACATTCAACTATATCCTGCTTTGTGGGCTTATCGAACTAGCGTTCGTACCCCCACAGGCACTTCACCTTTTGTTTTGGTTTATGGCGCTGAAGCAGTTTTTCCCTTTGAATTAGAAGTTCCTTCTTTGGCTCTGCTACTTCAAGATACTGAAGTAGGAGATGAATATCGTGTTGGCAGATTTAGTCAGCTGGAACTCCTAGATGAGAAGCGCATCAATGCTTTGGAACATCTTCGAGCCTACCAGAACAAGCTTAAACGAGCATACCTCAAGAAAGTTCATCATCGATCCTTTGAGATCGATGACCTTGTCTTAAAAGAAAATAAAAAAAATACTAATGCAACTAAAGACCTTAAAGGTAAATTTGAACCTAATTGGCTTGGGCCATATATCATCACTGCTAAATTTGGATCGGGAGCATACCGATTAGCTACCTTAGATGGTAAAGATCTTAAAGAACCTATGAACATTATGCATCTTAAACGCTATTATGCATAAAATCTGGTCATTTCATCATTGTATATATTGTTATTTTGCATATTGTTTCATTTTAGTCATCCATATAAAAATTTCAAAAAAACAATCACATTGTGTATCTTCTCAATTCATAAATTAAAATCAAAATATAAAAACATCAAAATCATCAAAATCTTCAAAAACATCTTTTATTTTTGCACCCGTCAATTCTTGAAGTATTGCAGTTATATTTTCAATTATTTTGGATAAATTAGCATTTATTTGGAATCCCGCACTTTCACACTCACATGAATAAATATCTTGATTTTATTTGGTATGATTATTAATCTCTCTTATATCAAAGTCCACAGTTGAATTAAATAAAGTTTTGAGCATAGAGAATTGATCTTGTTATTTACTTGAACCAAGTATATCTCTTCACATTAAAATGATTTCATTGCAAATTCGATATGATGCTACATAGTAGAAGTGGTTTCTTGAGCGAAAAGTTTCCCTTGCTATCCTATCATGCACATGGTCTAGAATCTTTGAGAATTGACAAAAGGACAAGCTCACCCCTGCCCAGAATAAAAATCCCTTGCTCTACAACCAATCCGAGCAAGTATCCCTAGTATAGGAAGAAAAAGAAAATTCAAAGAAAATGAGAAAAAGAAAAATATCATTTTGTACCATCTCAGCAATATTTCAGCATTATCTCAAGTATCAAGCAAAAATACAAAAAAAAAAAAAAGAGAAAAGAAAAGAACAAGCAAAATGCAAATAAATCCCTTTCCCTACCCCTTGAAAAGAAAAGAAGGGTGAATGAGCTTGAATCCCTGGAATTCTCAATTATTCAAAAACTGTGAGGTAAGCCCCATAACAGGTGGTTTGTGCCCAACCCGCTTGGCCTTGGGTAATTCCTTTTTGCGTGGTGATATGTCTGTCACATTAGCGACCTTCTTTTGTATAGACCTATATTCGCTTATGGATCAGCTAGCTCTTGATGACCCGACTTACATAGTAGTCTGGTACGGTTACATGCATATAAATCATGGTCAACGAACACTTATTTGGTTAATTCAAATTACTTGTATCAAATTATCTTGCTCAAAATTGGTAAATGAACAATACAATTGCACACACATTTGTATTTGAGAGATTTTGTATCATTATGATAAATCAAGATCGGCAATGAACTCACATATGCACATGAGGGTTCCTTATAAATCTACATTTTGTCTTTGATATAATTTAAAATATTTTTGCAAATCTTTTGGAATAATTTCATCTTCTTATTTAAAGAACATTTGTTTAGTATAAAAACAATTCAATACATTTTTTTCAAAAATCCAAAATTTCTTTCAACAACATATTCAAAAATCTAGCAATAAAGTCACGTTTATATATTTTTCTGTTTATCTCAAAATCAAAAATCAATTATGCAATAAAATTATTTTTGGATTTCGCGATGATGGTATAAGTCTATACCTATAATTCTATGCCTAGCGCAAACCATTGTTCTACTTTTGATTTCCCATTCATTTTAATTCATAAAAACATATGGCTTACATCATTATGTTACACAATTGTGCTTTAAAAAGAACGAACACATTTTTCTATTTTCATTTCATTATGTCAACATTCAATTTTGCAACGATGGTATAATTCCTAGGGAATTGTTCAAAATTTTATCACACTTAGGAATTTTATGCCTAGCAAAAATCATATTTTTAATATTTCATGCATAATATTTTTATGAAAATCTGAAAACGAATCATCACCATCATCATTTTTCATCATCACAACACAAAGTCTTAAGACAGTCTCTTAAGCACTCTTTTACTTTTAACAATATTTCTATACTGGGATTAGCTTGACGACCTAGCGAGCGACGACTCCATGAAATGGTCTATAACAACGACAATGTCCTTTGAAATTATTGTTAGAAGTCCCTTTATTTTCATCAAATCACACCACAACAACCAATTTGTTTACATCAGATTATTTCATTTAAATTTTATAGCATGACATAAAATTATACTATTTTCAACGACATAATTACATGAATAATCAATCAACAATTCAAAACTTAAAGCATCATAAAACATATGGACAAGTCATATCACAAAAAGATAATATATATATATATATATATCAAAATATATGTACATCATATCACAACTGGATTGGTATGCCACAATCTATACCCTGGCATACTCAATCCTCTCAAAAATATATACAATCTATAGTCTATAGCAGCTAGTCTCGAGAAGCCCTCGAGCTCTCAGCCTCATCTCCTCTCCCACCCTGGCATGGAGGAGGTGGTCCCATAGAGGTCCGTGTTGTGTCT
The DNA here is from genome assembly GCA_028583015.1 of Wollemia nobilis. Taxonomy (NCBI): domain Eukaryota; kingdom Viridiplantae; phylum Streptophyta; class Pinopsida; order Araucariales; family Araucariaceae; genus Wollemia; species Wollemia nobilis. The sequence goes on along the minus strand of JAQPPZ010000293.1, from coordinate 239,059 downwards.
TGGGTCCTCGACATCGATCGTGAGGATGTCCTCGATGACCCCATCATGATCGGCTCCATAATGGGAGCTGGCAGTGGTATCCTCTGGTTCTCTGGAACCACGTGATAGTACAATCCTTGGTAGAATGTGGTCTGAGCAATAGACCATGCCAGATCCTGAGTGCTCGCCCCTCCACTTCGAGCCCTGAGTCATGTAGCCTCATCCTGTAGTGTCTGCACTTGAGCTCGGAGGTGGGCATTCTCAGCCTGGAGAGCCACCATCTCGTTGCTCTCCCCCACCTCGATACCCTTGCCCTTATCGAGTGATGTTGGCCTCTCCCTCTACTGAGAAGGGAGTCCCTCCTCTCTCCTCTCTGCCTGTTGTGGTCTCTTCGGAGACTGTGGCACTCTTCGACGTCTCTCTTGAGGAGACCATCACTGCTCCCTCCCCTCGTGACCCCTCGTTGCATCGATAGCAGCCTGGCGTCACCTCCCCATCCATCGCACCATGACGTGCATCGGACCCTATGCCCTCATCATCCGAGGAGGGTGGATGCCTATGTACCAGGCATCATATCCATCTATCACCCCAGCATCATCCCCATCCACTGGCTGAATGGGGGCATCATCTGCATCTTGACTCTAGAATCATTGCATATCTAGAGCCCCACTCAGTGTAGTACTATCTCGAATAGTCTGAGAGTACTCGTAATCCCTAAGAGAAGGGATCCCCTACTGTAGACCGAACTACCACAAAACTCGGTCATAGCGATGGAGCTCTACCTCTCCCCACTCCATCCTCAGCCAGAAGACTCACTTGATGTGAGCCAACTCCTGTCCATCCTCTCCCCACCCTGGATGCTCTCTCCATGGCCTCTAGGTGATCTGGTCTAGGATGAGGTCATCTAGCAACCTTCGAGACATCGATAGATCTATCCATCATTGTGACCCTCTCTGGAGCCACCAATAGAAAACTTGGGGTCTCTCCCGGTCAACCCCTATCAGTGGAAGCCCTATCGGCCTCCGCATCACAATGTGCTCCCAACACCAAACCTGTAGTAGCGATGTCAAAACCAGACATCGACCTCCCTTGTATACGACCCCGTACAGGATCCTATACAAGCGACATAGCACAAAGCTACCCCAAGAAAATCTGTAGCCGTGGTCTCTCATATCGTAGACCACATCTGAGAGTAGCCATGGTAACCTACATCCACTCTGGTGGCATAGCAGTAAGCCACCCACCACCCCTACCAAAACTTGAGTCAATCGAGATGCCCTAGGCATCTGCCTCAATGTCTCGATGTTCACCCCACCCTTCTCCAGGGTGAAGCTAGGATCTCCGCACAGTCGCATCATGGCATGGCCCTGATTGGCCATAGGAGTCATAAATCACCCTTGTATGGGGATCCTCAAGATCCTCCATACATCCTCTAGAGTGGGAGCCATCTCCCCTGTCGGTAGCCAAAAGCAGGATGACCCCGGATACCACCTCTCTGCTAGGGCTGTCAGTAGCCCCATGTCTGTCGGTATTTGTGGCATCTCTGCCACATGCTGTAGTCCGACCTCCGCTAGTCGGTCTCGCTCCGCCTGGTCGAGCGTGGCTACATCGTCTCTTAGTCCCCCGTATTTCCACTCCCGACTTTTTAGTAATCCCCTCTGCAAAATAAACAATCAAACAACAAAAATCATTAATAGATAATCATTAAAATCAATTTCATCTTATAAAAAAATGATGATATCATCCACTATTGGACGATATCGTCCTAAATTGAGTCAAATCATCCTTTGTAGGATGAAATCATCTCCGATTTCTCAACTTGGGGATCGCCCCTTGTTGGACGGGATCGCCCCTATTTCGTCGATTTCGCCCTCAGACGAAATCGACGATCTAGGGACGATTTTGTCCCGACGTCATCGACGGCCTAAAAATGGCCGCGATGCCCCCAAAATAGTCAAAATTTAAATTAAAAACCACACAAATCAAATTAAAAACATAATTCACTAGGTTTAGATCCTTACCCGCAACCCGCGTCGGACCTCTATCGATCTGTGCGCTGTTTCTACCATTTTGCCTGTAGAGCTCTAAAAATAGTGAAAGTGAACAGTAACAATGAATTAGGGTTTTACCCTATTTTTCTTAATTTTATTTAAAAACAAAACATTTTTTTTAAATTTTGCTTTTTCGCGCTTTTACCTCAAACGTTCGATTTGGGTAAAAACACGGAGGGGGCACCATAGTAAGCAGTTGTACGATTCGACCTAGAATCGTCGTCTAGAAAATTGAGTAAATTTTTGCTTTCTCGTAAAACGGGAAGAACTCGTCTTTAACGCATTTTCTTCAGAAAATTTGCTAAAGAGGGGGCAAAATGTAGCACCCTAAAATTGGCACAGTTAAACCCTTAGTAAAAAGATAAAAATTTGAATTTTAACCCCGAAACCGCCCGTTAACCGCTCACCCCATTTTTCGTGCCATTTTTAGGAGTTGTTTTGACCGTTGGACGATATCATCGCCGATCAGACGAAATCATCCCAGATCGGACGAATTCGTCTGGAATAGAACGTCCAGACGATTTCGTCCCAAAACCAAATTTTCATAATTAGATTATGTTTCAACAACCTCTCCAACTTGGGCAGAAGCGTGTCTACGTAGTTGGAGATTCCTCCGTTGAGGATCTCCCAGATTGGGATGATCCCCAACCTCTTAACCTCCCCCTAATCCTATATAAACTTGGGATTTTCCTAGTTTATACCCCTGGCTGATCATTCCCCTGCAACTCTAGTTTTGTTGTATTAGAACATCCTCGCCCCCATCATTTGCATTTGTATTTTCAAGTCTTTCATTGCAGGTTTTCACTGTGCTTCAGCTGGAGGAAGCTCGGATCATCGCAGGCGATTCCAGATGATTTCAGATGATCCTGTCGCAGATCGACGATGATCTCGTACGATTGGAGGCGATCTCGACAGCAGTTCAGATTGGGGGCAACCAGAGCCCTGAGTTTGCATTTCTCATCTTTCTTCTTTATTTTACTATGCATTAGCTTGATTTATTTTCATTCTGCATCCTGGAGTTCACCTCATCTAGCATAAATGCATGATAAAGTTAAAATAAGTTATTAAAACAATGCATTTCCTTTAATCTGCTATCTAGATTTATCAATTAAGCATTCATACTGTCATTTCTATTATTTTGCATTATTCTTGCAGTAGCATTTTTGGTTTTTGGTGTCTATTTCTGTGATTGCAGGCTTCTGACAGATTCGTCTAATGAATTCGTCAGATCGATGATGATCTTGTCTGATCTCAGATGATCGACTATAATCTGGGATGATTCTATGCAATTGCAGATGATCCTATCATATTCGGGATGATCTGGACTCTTACAAGCTTCAGAATCTTCATCAGACATCCGAAATCAGGTGCATTCTTTCTTATTTAGTATATTCCTGGTATTTAGGATTCATTCATGCTTTCTGTATTCATATAAATCGGCATTTCATATAGAATAGCTTAGATTCATTCTGGCCAACCTAGGGATATGAATGATTAAAGTACAAAATGAACACATCAAACCCATTCTCAACCTAGGCGTGGAAACTGCCACTCAAAGTTTCCTGGTGAACCCCACCATCCATCGAAAATTCACCCTTATACCCCTCCCCCGAGAGGCGCGACCTTCAAAGGGCCTCTCAGTCCGAGGTATTGTTCCATCCTTCTCGCATCCCCCTTCCGGGCATGGATCCTTTAGCCTGAAGGTAAGGGCACAAAAAATTTGGGTCGATACAATTAGAATATTGAGAGTGAGCATATTCATCCAATTTCTTCCAAGAGTCATATTGATCATCTTCCAAAATTGAGTTCTAATGCTCAACTACTTCTTCAACATCTTCCAATTCATTAACTTGTTTCTCATCAAATTCACCTTCACCTTCCTTAGATGGTTCAATAATTTCCAAAAGTGGGTTACTCTTTTTATTCAAGTTTGTAAGATCAATATCCTCATTTGTAACCCATGATTCAATTTCATCACAATTTGGAGGGTGAGGAATTTCTAGATCATTAGTTTCAAGCATCTCCTTCAGATTGTCTTCCAAGAACAAGTGGTGAAATTCTATTATGTCTTCAAATTCATTTATTGATTCTCTTCCAATTTCACTTTCAACCACTTCATTCAATTCTATGGTAGGTTCTATCCTATCACATATCTCCAAAGTAATTATATTTGGGACACCTATCTTATTTGAATACTCATGTACTTCTAGGAGTGAATCCATTTCTACACACTCTTCATTCGTGGATGTTGGCTTGGTAACTTGCACTTCCTCTTGCAAAATATCTAAGGTGGTTATAATATTTGGACTTTCAAATTCATCCCCATTTATCATTCACCTTAGGCATCATTGGATTAGAGGGTGCTATCTTAGATGTATGGTGTGGGTTGGAATTAATAGCTCCTGAAGAACAATCTCTCATGGGAACATGTTGTGCCTCTTCTTCCATTTCTGAATCACATCATTGTTCTACCTTTTCTAGGATCTCATAGATTATCTCTAAAGATGGGTCATCCAAATTTTCCCTTAAAGATGTAGCAATTTTGGGGTGTATGGCTCCCATGTATACTTGAATAGCTTCCTCTTCTATTGTGTTAAAATTTTCCCACATTTGAGAGTACAACTCATGAAATCTCCCATTAAATTGACTCAAGGATTCATTAGGCTCTTTACAAATAGAGATAAACTGATTTCGCAACATATCTAAGTCAACTTGATTACCAAAGTGATAAAGATAGGTTGTTTCTAATAGGATCCAAGAAGTCCTAACCTCCATGGGTAATTGGCCATACCAAAAGAATGGTTTGTCATCCAAGATGTATGAGAATAACTTACAAGAAACATCCTCATAGAAAATTTGGAATTGAAATAATGTGCTCTTGTAGACATGCAATTTTTGTAAGTATCCTAATGGCACCTCTTGATTAAACTATCGTAGAAACTCCAATAACATTTTAGGAATTTTATGGGGTATCCCATGCATAGGAAAATTCTTATAATGATCCCCCATCATAGATATCATTATTTCTCTTAGAGATACCACTTCAGATCTTATATCACATGTCGCCATTAGTGAAACTCAAAAGAAAACTTTAGAACCAAATTTGTTAGTCAAATAAAAATATATAGAAAAGAAGCATAAATGACTAACAAATTTCAAATGAATAATCCATAAATATCATCATGTTAGTATCATACAAGAGATATGCATCAATTAAATCATGACATGAAAAAACATTCTCAAATTTGCCAAAAGGTTAGTATTAACACATCATCAAATAGAGAATGTTAGAATCAATTAAAGAGATCAACAAAATTTCATTAGTCAAAACCAATGTATTAGGATAAATATTTTAAGTAACATGAACAATTTAGAATCTAAATAGCTCAAATCCTCTTAGCTCCCAAAGTATTGAGTGCTAAAAGATTACCAAAGATGCTAATCAAATAAAATTGAAATATTTAGCAATTAAAACTCTCAAAGTTATACCATATCACCTCATTCATGTATGAACAATCCAATAGTGTTAGATCAATGAATACCAAAGCATGAATTTCTTAGCATAAAATAAAATAAAATAAACCAATTCAGACCCTCCTTTTAGCGCCAAAATTTTGAGTGGTAATTTTACCCAATTGTGAAATTACACTCTCCCTTAGGGTTTGGATCCCAAAAACCTCTATTGCAAATAAGTTAAACAAACAACTTCTTCAAGGTCTCCGCTATATTAGAATTTGCATGTGTATTATGTGTATTAGTAATCTCAATAAAAATGTATCAATTTAATGCTAGGAACACCTTAGTGATTGCAAGTAACTGTAAACAAGGGTCATGTGTTGGTTCATTTTACCATGCTACTTTAATGATTGTTCATGAAACCAAACAAAAAGTAAATGTGAAATGGCCCTCATATGATCACGATGTAACTTTAATTCCTTTTATCTTGAATGATTTTAAGGTAGATTTTATCTTCTTTGATTAAGTGAATTTTAAACAAGTTTTATCTTGCATTAAATCCTACTTTAAGTATGAAATATAAAATTAAATCTATCTATGAATGTGAATTTAATAAAGATCCATTAAATTTAGCTTCTATCATGAAGATAAAGAAATCCTTTGACATAATTGATAAATTGATCCTCTTTTATGAAATTAGTTTTCATAAAGAGACACCAATTTATTGATTGAAAATAATGGTCTCATAATGTCATGATAAATTATCCCTCTTTAGTGAAATTAATTTTCATAAAGAAAAATAATTTAATGCTTTAAAATAATATCCTTTAATGCAACTTATAAAATTACCCCTCTTCAATAAAATCATAAATTTCATGAAGGTTCATTTCTTGCTCCAAAAATAATGGCTCATGAAATGCCATAAAAATTTTCCCCCTCTTTTATGAAAATGAATTTTCATAAAGAAAAGGTCATCTTATGCCTATAAATGAAAATGCAAAATTTAAAACTCATACTTGCCTCAAAAACTTGAAAAAATGAATTTCCGAAATTATAAAAATCCTTAAAAATAGTAGTTTTCAAAAATTAATATAATATCAAAATGACTTCGAAATGAGTCTACATATATTGCGTATGATATATTTTACATCATTATTCACAACCATATAATTATTTTTATCATTTTATTTATTTTTATTTTTTATTTTAATGTTCAAATATTAAAAAAAATCTGCAAAAATAAAAAGTTAAAATAAAAATGAAATCTAAAAAATGAAAATGATAGCTGAAAATTTTAAACATGCCACAACCAATATGGTGTCATCCTATTCCTACAAAACTGAAGATGTGAGACATCCATACATGCAACCTAATTTACCCAAGCCTGCATTTGCACAAATCTTTGTAACCTAGGTGCGAGCTTCTAAGGAAAACGAAAATAAATTTTAGGTTTTAATACGTTCAATGATGCAACCATAAATGAATGCATTCAACATCATCTACAAATTCCAAAACATGAAAGGAGAAAAATGAACATTAAAATAAGCATGCATAAAAAATCCTCCTTTCTTGCACATAGAATGTAAATTTTTGGTTTGTATATCAAATAGTATTTCTAATTTTTTTACACCAAAATTTTTAGCAACATTGGTCTTCCAAAGAAGAACCAACCCCTGCAATTTAGTTTCCTTGAGTTTTAAAGCTTTCAGCAAATATCTTCATTCTCCCTCTTAATTTCGCTTCCAACATGCAAGCGTTCGTTTCATTTTCCTTTCGTTTCGACATGCAACTATTCGTTCTCTTTTCATTTTGAAACATTTTCATTTTTATTCCAATGCTTTGTTTTGCTTCCCTTTTGGGAAAAAAAATGCTCATTCACTGTAATGAATCTTTTCCTTTTATTAAATAAAAGGACCAAAGTTTCAAGGACCGCGTCTTAACTTGGAAGGATATAGACAAGTTAAGAATAACCAGGCTGACCAAGCCAACACAGAACTGGCAAAAATCCAAGAGAAAGGAAAGCAACATAATGAGGGAGGCAAAAATCATAAGGTATGTAATAAAGATCCCAACTTGAACATGTTTGATATCCTAGCAAATCTAGAAGTTGAAAAAGAAAAGAGTAAGGATGATACCATTAGTGTCAAGTTTCCTGAAACCCTAAACTCCCCATCCAAATCGGGACCATCCACAGTTATGACAAAAAGCCCCAAAAGCTATGGTCAAAATGAAAAAAAATTGCCAGGTCATTTCAGTTTAAACATTGATAAAATAGTGTCAAGAGTCGAAGTTGTGGAAACAAGAGGCAGGAATGTAGCTCATAATCTAGTAGTGGAGCAAATTATCCCTTATTAAACGAGCCCAACGATAAAAGGTTCCTTGAAGGAAATCCCCCTATTTAGGAACCAGATAGGAGAGGTGAACCAAAACAAGGCTGAGGATGAAGAAGGAATTGAAAACCCCCAAAATGAGGAAGAAGGTTCAAGCCCTAGACTATCACAGTATATGCACCCTCATTTCAGTCCAAAACAGACTAGAAGCACCACCAAGCCTCCGATAGATTATGGAAGTGAAAGAAATAAAGGGATAATATCTACAGATGAGCACTATAGAATGAGAATCAATGAAGAAATTACAAACGGAAAGCAAAGAACATTGTTACAGCAAGCTATTCCTGGCTAGGATAATAGCAAAATTGACAAACCCCCTTTGGCTCAAGGAAGGGGGCGAGGAAAAAATATCAAAAAGTCTAAATGAAGGTTCTCTCATGGAATGTGAGAGGCCTAAACGACCCACCAAAACAAAGGATGGTGAAGTCTATAAGGAAGGATTGGAATCCTACTATAATTTTTCTTCAAGAAACCAAAATAGATGCGGCACAATCAGCACTTATATCTAGAAGGATTTGGAAGTAAGGGGAAGTGGCCTTTCAACAGGTGAGAGGAGCATCTGGGGGCCTCATGATCTTATGGGATCCTATTAAAATAGAAGGAAGTATTATTTAGGAAAATGAAAGAGTCTTAAGCATATTATTTCATGATTTTGATACTAATAAGAATTGGATTATGTCAAATGTTTATGCCCCCACATCTGTCCAAGGGCGGTCTAAACTGTGGGATTTTTTGGGGCATTTGAGCCAAGATTTTAAAGACATTCCTTGGGTGATTGGGGGAGATTTCAATACCCCCATTTACCCATCTGATAAGAAGGGAGGATCTGGGTTACCCTCAAGGAGCATGGAGGACTTCAATGAATTCATTAACACAAATGAATTGATGGATGTAAGACTAAAAGGAGCCAAATTTACATGGAGTAACAAGAGGATAGGAAGTCAGCTGATTAAAGAAATGTTGAACAGGTTTTTTTTATCCAAGGAAGCTACAACAAGTTTAGTGATTCAGCGTTACAAGCCCTTCCTAAATGCGCTTCAGACCATAATATTATTCTATGGGAGGCATTTCAGGCTAACTCCTTTAAAAAGCCATTCAAATTTTTGTCAATGTGGGTTAAACATCTGGACTTCAAGAAACAAATAAAGGAATGGTGGAAGCAGCCTATCCAAGGAAGTGCTTCCTTCAAACTATCTCAAAAACTTAAGATGGTGAAAAACAACCTTAGAAAATGGAATAAAGAAGCATTTGGAAATATTTTTGAGAATAAGAGAGCAGTGGGGGAAAAACTGAGAATAATAGAAAGCAAAATCCAAAATGGAACCTATGATGAGGCGACAAGGACTGAAGAGAAGGAAACCCATTGTGAGTTTTATAATATTTTAGGTTGTGAGGAGATGTATTGGAGGTAAAAATCGAGGGCATTATGGTGAAAGGAAGGGGACTCTAATTCAAAGTTTTTCCATGTTACCACATTGAGCAATAGAAGCAACAATAATATTGGAAATTTAACTAAGGTGGATGGATCCTCAACTCAAAACATTCAGGAGATCAGGGACGAGGCTGTTAATTTTTTTAGTTCATTATTGGGTGAAGAACGGGCCTGTAATGCCCAAGCAAAGGACTCTCTCCTTCAATTCATTCCATAACTCATTGATGAAACGATTAACGAGTCTCTTACAGCAGCTTTTTTAGATGAAGAGATCAAGGAGGCTTTGTTTAACATGGATCCTGACAAAGCTCCTGGGCCGGATGGGTTTTCATCACAGTTTTTCCAAGTTTGTTGGGATATTTTTGGAGCAGAAGTTATTGCTGCAATAAAGGAGTTCCAAACTTCAAATCATATTCCAAGGGGTTTCAATTCAACTTTAATTGCTTTGATACCTAAATGCCCCAACCCCAATACTGTGGCTGACTTTAGGTCGGTTAGCTTGTGTAATATATCCTATAAAATTTTGTCCAAAGTTTTAGCCAACCGTTTGAAGAAAGTTCTATCGATTATCATTGATCTAAGTCAAGGAAGTTCTGTACAAGGAAGATCAATCTTAGATGGAGTTATTACTATTCATGAGGCTCTTCATACAACCGCTCAAACCAAAAAAGTAGTCATGGCTTTAAATTTAGACATGAACAAAGCTTATGACAAGATAAATTGGGAATTCCTAGAGGCATTTTTATTAAAATTTGGCTTCAACATGAAATGGGTCAAGTTAATAAGAGAGTGTATTTCTAAGCCTTGTTTTTTAGTTTTGGTTAATGGGTCTACTGCAGGTTTTTTTCAAAGCAAATGTGGTCTAAGACAAGGAGATCCCATAAGTCCTATGCTATTCATCGTCATAGCTGAGGCCTTGGGAAGAACCATTAAGGCAACGACAGTGAGCTGGACTCATTTCGAGTATCAAGGCCACGTCGCTAACTACCCCGATGACACATCAAAAATTTGTTGATGATACATTGCTACTGAATTTGGCTTCTGTGGTTGAGGCAAGAAGGATTAAAAATATTCTCATAATGTATGAAGAAGCGGCTGGACATAAAGTGAATTTTGATAAGAGCAAACTTTATTTCATCGATACCCCCATTCTTAGGCAAAGCAACATAGCAAGGATCATGGAATGTCAGATTGCATCCCTTCCCACCTCCTATTTAGGTCTTCCCCTATTTACGAGGAAACCTGAAGGATCAATGTGGAACATAGTTCTGGAGAGGATCCAAAAAAAGCTAGCAGGTTGGAAAGAACATCTGTTATCTCAAGAAGGCAAAGCAGTTTTAACTATGGCTTCATTTCAAAGTATACCCGTTTACTTCCTATTAGTGTTTAGAGCTCCCAGCAAGGTGTATCACAAAATTGAGTAGCTTCAAAAAAAATTTCTCTGGTCAGGGACTAAGGATAAGAAAAGGATCCATTTAGTAGGTTGGAACATGGTTTGCAAACCTAAAGCTGATGGGGGGTTAGGATTGAGGAGAGTTGCTCATATCAATACAACTCTGTTAGCCAAACAAGCATGGCAGTTATTGACTAAGGTCGATAATGAATGGACTGCCATAGTTAGGAGGAAATACCTCCAAGGTGTGAACTTCCTTAATGACAACTTAGTAAGCAATCCTCATGAGCAGGGATCTTGTCAAGAAAGGTCTTAGATGGATTCTAGGAAATGGGCAAACAATAGAATTTTGGAAGGATCGGTGGGTGAGAGTTGAGGAGTTATCCCATAATCCTCATTTGGATAGGATTCAAGAGCAGATGGAGTAACATATTGGGAAGAAGGTTGCAAATTATACATGGCAGGATATAAATATCAACAAGTGGAAACACATAAGAGTACAAGGTTTTGAAGAAAATTCTGAAGAGCTTTATAACATTTTAACTTAACAAATTATTCCCTCTAGAGAGGATGAAGATCACATTGTTTGGGCTGAGACTGAAAGTGGTGACTTCACAGTTAAGTCTACCTATAATTTGCTTCTCAATGTGGAAGGTCAACAATTTCAACCAAGTTTGGTTTGGATCAAAGGCTTAGTTCCTAAAATATCCTTTTTTCATGGCTGGTGATTCAAGGAAAAATCCTCACTATGGACAATATGTTATCCAAAGGTATGGTTATTTCTAACCGTTGCTACATGTGCAAGGTAGGATGGGAGACAACCCAACACTTGTTTCTGGGGTGTCTAGTAGCGGAGTCCATCCTGGATGAACTTTTCCAAGCCTTTAGGATCTCGTGGGTTAAGCTTGCTCTTATATCCGAAGTGTTCCATCAATGGCCTCAACCCTTTGTTAGCCTAAAACTTAAGTACCTATGGAAAATATGTTGGCATCATTTTCTTTGGCAGATTTGGCTATAAAGGAACCATAGAGCCTTTAAGGATACCATTCACAACCCAAAAACTATCCTCAATAGGATTATTGTCTTTTTGAAATAAAACCTTAGCACCTTAGTGGATGAGAACCACTCAATTCCTCCCCAAGAAAAATAATTAGCTTAGGCCTTAGGTATTTAGGACAAACATTCCATTCCTTTGCCCAATCCCAGAAATGGGATTTCTTGGGAGCCACCCCCCCAGGGTTGGTTTAAACTAAATTTTGATGGTGCAGCCAAGGAGAACCTAGGAAGATCTGGAGTTGGAGGTATAATCAGGGATCATCAAGGAAATCTGGTCAAGGCCTTCACTGAACCATTGGGAATTAGAACTAATAATGAGGTAGAAGCTAGAGCCCTTTGGAGAGGGTTGCAAATAGCCCAAGCAACTCAAGGTAACTTAAATATTAAAGGTGATTTGATGAACATCATCAACCTATTAACCAATGGCAAAAAACCTCCATGGATAATCGAGGGAGTCATCCATGAAGTGAGGATCCTTTTTGTGGCAAGACAGAACATGAGGGCTCGTCACATGTACCATGAGGCCAATAGGTCAGCTGACAAATTAGCCAACATAGGTGTTGATGTTGATAGTTTGGTGACATGGACACAAGGTGTGCCACATGAAGTGGAAAACATTATTAGTCATGAAAAGAAACCTACCCATTAAGGAGAAAGATGAATAGGTGTTCTTTCCCCATGGAGCTGGTAATAACTATGGGGTTTCCATCTAAATCATACCAAATTAGAAATTAAGGTAACAGGGTGTAAGCCTTGGAGGATTCCGACAGAGAATAGGAAATGGGCAAGCAACAGGTTTCACAAGTGCAAAGTTCCAAACTTCAATTTCTTGTAAATGTAAGTAATGTTTACAATTATGTTTAGGTATGGGTGTGCCTTGTTAGTAAGGTGTTGTAGGGGATTAAACACAAGTTCTGGTAAGAAAGTTTCAAGGATGACTAGGATCTACAATCTCTGCAGAAGGTTGGATATTGTAATAGGTTTTGGGTTAACCTGCAAAACCCGGTAATTAATGAAGACTTTTATTTACCAAAAAAAATATTCAATATTTATTTGATACTTTATTATTATGAATAGCCCCTTTGACTAATGTATCCTCCAAAAATGCCTTACCATCCTTAAGGCTTTATGATGTGTACCCATTTTCTCATAGCTTTCAATAGTAATATTCTCCACATTTTGAATGCATAGTGAGGGTATTTGTTTTCATCATTAAAATTCCTTCTAAGCACGTTTCATGGGGGATAATGACACATATTTTTCTAGCTACCACGTACGACATCCTGGATCTTCCATAGTGCGACCCTGCTCAACATTATTGTCGCCACTATTGTCGACCACCATCACTATTATACCACTATCCATCAGGGAGTCTCTCATCCCTACACCATCTATTGCCAATGTGGCCCTCATGTATTGCCTGCTCCATTTCATGATCTACCACAGGACCCATGTGGTAGTTTACACAAAATTTCTCCATTACATCACCATTCAAATCCTGCTCATCGATGACCCCTTCTACCATTATCAAGCTCATTATACACGTGGATCTATGTTGCTCTCCTAGTACACCTAGGCACCCACCATTGTTCCTTTTTGAAGAATCTGCCACTATATTCATATTGATTTCTATCAGTCTTCGTGTTAGTGTTCTTTGTAAATGCCACATTTATCGCTGAGATGACCTCCAATTGGCCATGTTAGCCTTCTCATGCTATAACGTATCTATGTGTGAATGAGTTATGTAATCGTTCATAGTTTTGTCCTCTACATATACTCATTGATCTGCCATTGATGGTGCTTCTAAATATTCAACCCCCATCCATGATGGCCCTTCGATGATTGATATATCCTCATGTTGTCCACCATGCTACTGACCACTACTCCATCAAATGATGTGCCTACGTAGTTTGAGTACTCACCTTTAGCTCCTTCACTAAGTTTTGAACCCTTATAACATAGATCCCATCGACACCCTATCTACATCACTACCACCCTAGTAATATACTATCTTCATCCTTGTGAAACACCCAAAGCTGCTCCTCACTGATTTGTTTATCTCCAACGTCTACCAACTTGGTGGGCTCGTATGCCTTTGATGATAATACTATCATGTCCTCACTACTGTTGTTTGTATTATAATGTCATTAGAGTCATTCATCTTGATGCTTTTATCGATATCTATGACCAATGCATATCCTCAGGATCGAACACCTACAACTCTCCTATCGTGGTCTACTTTGAATATCATTTGATGTGAGTTGGACTCTGGCACATCCATCGTGTCATGATAAGTTCAAGCCCTTCCATCTAGTCATGTCAAATATAAATCTGCCACGCATTCAGTAAGGTCCCTTAATTTTTAAATGCCTACATAGACATCTTCATCTACGCTCTAGTGTACGTCCATCTATTTCACTCGTCAGCCTATGCTTTATCAAAGCCTCTCAATAGCCATACCAACGATGTCATCTTCCTTGCTACACCTCGTCCACCCATGAATGATTTTCTTATCTCCAATTGGTACCCACTTTATTATCTAGACACCATCTAATCCACTACACACTGCTCAATCCTTTAAGTCATTGTCTAGTGGGGTTCAGTCTAGCCACATCACCCTTGACTGCGCTTAGTGGCCCGTTGTACATGCCTACACCGCGACATCCTCAGTCATCATTGCCATGAATATTTATAGGCTAGCTGTGTATACCTCCACTTTAGACTGTTGTTCATAACCTACCATCAAATATAATATCAAAAAGATATAAATCCAATGGAACATTTAACTACTAAAAGGGAAGTTTATCATTTTTTTTTTTAATAAAATTCAACTTTTAAAACTTTACAAAAGCTTAAAGTTTGGGAGCTTTATTTTATTTAATCATAGATTATTATTATTATTTTTTATTTTTTTATTTCATTTCATGTATGGGTGATTCACCTTGAGATGGTGAACATTATTAATTTTCATTTTTATTCTTATTTACATATATATTATAATATATATATATATAAATGTTTTTTTTTTTATATATATATTTTTTATTTTATTTTTATATTATTTTTTTATAACTATTTGAATCATACAAAAGAAATAAAATACATAACTGACAATGAAAATACTAATAAAAAAAAATGATGATAAAGGCTCTAGCGATAAAATTTTGACAATACCCAGGTGTTGTAGGTGAGTTGGAGAGGAGAGGGCAATCCTCCAAGGGAGGTCCCAGGTTCGAATCTCCACCCTACCAAAAAGCTGAATTGGGTACCCAAAATCCAATTGATAATATTGGTGTAGGCAGGGCTGGGTGTGACTCCCGGGTGACTTTGAAGGTGTAGAACCCCCCATTCGTGGTGTCTCAGACCAAGGTGGCCCCACAAGGGGTTTTTCGCTAAAAAAAAATAAAAATAAAAAATAAAATTTTGACAATAAAAATTATCGACAAAAAATTGATGACAAAAGTCGTCGACAAGAACTTGATGAAAAAAAGTCATCGACAAGAACTTGATGATAAAAAGTTGTTGACAAGAAAAAGTCATCGAAAATAAAAGTCATCGACAAGAAAAGTCATCGATAATAAAATCATCGACAATAACTAACGATAACTGCAAACCCATAACAAAACGAAAGCATTAGACACTTCAAACAAATCGTAAACATCCAACTACCAAAACAAAATGTGGGTCCCCAATTTTGGGGTGAGTTATAGAGCAGCCACAACACATAGAAATAGAGTACTGCCAAGATTTCCCCTCACCATTGTGTACCCCCATTCCCTCGAAATCTCTACCTAGTGAAGGAGGTTTGCAAGTGAACTAGGAGGTGCAATCTGATCTCAAAACCAAACCATATGAGTGATTTTTACCACAAAATTTGATGAAAACACTATTTAGAAGGTATCTAATAAATTCATAGAGGAATTTGTGACAAAATAAGTGCAGAACTGGTGGTTGTCCCACCCTAGGATGATCCTTAGTCTATTACAATCCCAACCATCCCATCTCAGGATGGTGGCTAATATGTACATGATTTTTCTACTATTATTTTTATTTAGATTCTAAACTATTATATGATTCTAATGTCCAAATTTCATGCATTTTGGAGCCATATTGAGTGATATATCATATTTCTAGAGTTTTGCAAGATCTCATGGAGGTCTACAGTGGCCATCTAGAGAAACACCTAAGAATGGTATTGATTTTACAAATCTGATCATATGGGTTCTCTTGAAATCATATTTTAGGTATACTATCCAAGTTTCACTTGATTTGGATGTGTTTTGGTTTAGACATTGCTTGCTTTGGGTTATATAAGTTGGGAATGATCATTGCAATTACGACACACCATCGGACACAATTTTAGCTCTATTTATAGTGAAATATTCCCAAAAACTTCTATTTTACATACATATCTAATTTCAAGTTGTTCAGAGTTGATTTGATATAGGATCCATGCATATTATTATTACTAGTCTTTTGATGCCTGTGGGGATTGCATGTTTTTCATCATATGCACTTGCTATTTGATATTTATGGTTTCCTTGTGTGTAGGTGTAGGTTTCTATAGTGCATTAGGAAGGATCACAAGACCTCAATATCAAATATACAAGCAGAGGTAGTTGTAGCCCACCCACCTCGATTGTGGGTACGAGGAAAGACATTGAATGTGCACCCAAGTTACTTGAAGAATTTTGATCCTTGGGAACCCAATTTGTAACAATTGTATCATATTTGAGGCCTCAAGGGGAATTCTATGTAACCTTGGATTTTATCCACCAAATTAATAATAAAGAGACTTGCTTTACTTTATTTCTTGCTATTTGACATTTCTTCCATTTTATTTGCATGCTTCCGTTTGATGCTCTTAAGCAATAGGAGATAGATACATATATTGTTTTATCATCATTAGGTGTACCATTTTTCTCTACTTCATTGGTGATAATGGTGGGACCTCATCCCTATTGGTTTTCTAAAGGTTTTACCTTAGACTTTGCTTGTTTTCTATTGTAGGTACTGGTCATCCTGGCCTAGAACGACCTCTTAACTGCTCCTTAGCTCACCTTGGGATGGCCACACAATAATACCAACCTAGTATGGATATAAATATATTAGCCGTACCACTATAGGATGGCCACAAAACATATAATTTTCTACTCAAATGCCAAAAACAACAGGTTTCCTGGGTGATAAGGTAAGTACTTAAACCTCTGGTTTTCTGTTTACACAATCAGAGGATACTAAATTTTGGTTTTTCTCACATAATTTTGTTTGCTTAGAAAGGTTAAAGGTTAGATTTACTTTTATCATAATGCAAAATAACAAAAAATAAAAATAAAAATTAAAGAAAATCAAATTATCAATGCATCTCTATGGGTTGATTGTTTGTAGCCTACCCAATGGGTAGGTTAGCATTTAGGGTTTGTATTTATAAGTCACATTTGTAGGTTCCTTTATCCTAGCTTTTTGAAAGTAAAATGCACACATGTATTTAGTGAATGATCATCGAATGCTTCTTTTTTTACTTTCTTTGGATTAAAAATAACCACACACACCATGATCTACTTAAATGCTAGTGAGGTGGATTTCATCACCATCCACTAGTAGAGTTCAACAAGGTGGCTTTCATCTCCAACCGTTGTCTCAAATCCCATGAACCTTATTCTTTTCCAAGGCCAGTTTTAAGATCCATCATAGCCCATGGGTTATAGCTCGTATCTCTCTTTGAAGAGGTATATCATAGACTATGGGTGAACTGAGTGAGGAACTGGTAGGACTTGTGCTCCCTGGTCATGTGTGGACCTCATCACCACACAATATAGGTAGGATAACATGACCTGGAGGTCATATCCATATTTTTAAGTTGGACTCTAGCACATCCATCATGTCATGATAAGTTCAATCCCTTCCATCTAGTCGTGTCAAACTTACATCTGCCACACATTTAGTAAGGTCCCTCCATTTTTAAATGCCTACATAGACATCTTCATCTACACTCTAGTGTACATCCATCTATTTCACTCGTCAGCCTATGCTTTATCAAAGTCTCTCAATAGCCATACCAACGATGTCATCATCCTTGCTACACCTCGTCCACCCATGCATGATTTTCTTATCTCCAATCGGTACCCACTTTCTTATCTAGACACCATCTAATCCACTACACACTGCTCAATCCTTTAAGTCATTGTCTAGTGGGGTTCAGTCTAGCCACATCACCCTTGACTGCGCTTAGTGGCCCGTTGTACGTGCCTACACCGTGACATCCTTAGTCATCATTGCCATGAATCTTTCTAGGCTAGCTGTGTATACCTCCACTTCAGATAGTTGTTCATAACCTACCATCAAATATAATATCAAAAAGATATAAATCCAATGGAACATTTAACTACTAAAAGGGAAGTTTAAAAAAAAAAAAACTTTAATAAAATTCAACTTTTAAAACTTTACAAAAGCTTAAAGTTTGGGAGCTTTATTTTATTTAATCATAGATTATTATTTTTATTTTTTATTTTTTAATTTTATTTCATGTATGGGTGATTCACCTTGAGATGGTGAACATTATTAATTTTCATTTTTTATTCTTATTTACATATATATTAAAATATATATATATATATATATATATATATATATAAATGTTTTTTTTTTTTAAATTTTTTTTTTAATTTTATTTTTATATTATTTTTTTATAACTATTTGAATCATACAAAAGAAATAAAACACATAACTGACAATGAAAATACTAATAAAAAAAATGATGATAAAAGTCGCTAGCGATAAAATTTTGACAATAAAAATTATCGACAAAAAATTGATGACAAAATTCGTCGACAAGAACTTGATGACAAAAAGTCATCGACAAGAACTTGATGATAAAAAGTTGTTGACAAGAAAAATTTATCAAAAATAAAAGTCATCGACAAGAAAATTCATCGATAATAAACTCATCGACAAGAAAAAGTCATCAACAATAACTAACGATAACTGCAAACCCACAACAAAACGAAAGCATTAGACACTTAAAACAAACCGTAAACATCCAAATACCAAAACAAAATGTGGGTCCCCAATTTTGGGTTGAGTTGTAGAGCAGCCAAAACACATAGCAATAGAGTACTGCCAAGATTTCCCCCCCATTCCCTCGAAATATCTACCTAGTGAAGGAGGTTTGCAAGTGAACTAAGAGGCACAATCTGATCTCAAAACCAAACCATATGAGTGATTTTTACCACCAAATTTGATGAAAACACTATTTAGAAGGTCTCTAATAAATTCATAGAGGAATTTGTGACAAAATAAGTGCAAAACTGGTGGTTGTCCCACCCTAGGATGATCCTTAGTCTATTACAATCCCAACCATCCCACCTCAGGATGGTGGCTAATATGTACATGATTTTTCTACTATTATTTTTATTTAGATTCTAGACTGTTATATGATTCTAATGTCCAAATTTCATGCATTTTGGAGCCATATTGAGTGATATATCATATTTCTAGAGTTTTGCAAGATCTCATGGAGGTCTACAGTGGCCATCTAGAGAAACACCTAAGAATGGTATTGATTTTAAAAATATGATCATATGGGTTCTCTTGAAATCATATTTTAGGTATACTATCCAAGTTTCACTTGATTTGGATGTGTTTTGGTTTAGACATTGCTTGCTTTGGGTTATATAAGTTGGGAATGATCATTGCAATTACGACACACCATCGGACACAATTTTAGCTCTATTTCTAGTGAAATATTTCCAAAAAATTCTATTTTACATACCTTTCTAATTTCAAGTTGTTCAGAGTTGATTTGATATAGGATCCATGCATATTATTATTACCAGTATTTTGATGCCTGTGGGGATTGCATGTTTTTCATCATATGCACTTGCTATTTGATATTTATGGTTTCCTTGTGTGCAAGTGTAGGTTTCTATAGTGCATTAGGAAGGAAAACAAGACCTCAATATCAAATAAAAAATCAGAGGTAGTTGTAGCCCACCCACCTCGATTGTGGGTACGAGGAAAGACACTGAATGCGTACCCGAGTTACTTGAAGAATTTTGATCCTTGGGAACCCAATTTTTGTAAAAACTGTATCATATTTGAGCCCTCAAGGGGAATTCTATGTAACCTTGGATTTTATCCACCAAATTAATAATAAAAGAGACTTGCTTTACTTTATTTCTTGCTATTTGACATTTCTTCCATTTTATTTGCATGCTTCCGTTTGATGCTCTTAAGCAATAGGAGATAGATACATATATTGTTTTATCATAATTATGTGCATCATTTTTCTTTACTTCATTGGTGATCATGGTGGGACCTCATCCCTATTGGTTTTCTAAAGGTTTGACCTTAGACTTTGCTTGTTTTCTATTGTAGGTACTAGTCATCCTGGCCTGGAACGAGCTCTTAACTGCTCCTTAGCTCACCTTGGGATGGCCACACAACAATAAAAACCTAGTATGGATATAAATATAGTAGCCATACCACTCTAGGATGGCCACAAAACATATAATTTTCTACTCAGATGCCAAAAATAACAGGTTTCCTGGGTGATAAGGTAAGTACTTAAACCTCTGGTTTTCTGTTTACACAATCAGAGGATACTAAAGTTTGGTTTTTCTCACATAATTTTGTTTTCTTAGAAAGGTTAAAGGTTAGATTTACTTTTATCATAATGCAAAATAACAAATAAAAAATAAAAAATTAAAGAAAATCAAATTAGCAATGCATCTCTATGGGTTGATTGCTTATAGCCTACCCAATGGGTAGGTTAGCATTTAGGGTTTGTATTTATAAGTCACATTTGTAGGTTCCTTTATCCTAGCTTTTTGAAAGTAAAATGCATGCATGCATTTAGTGAATGATCATCAAATGCTTCTTTTTTTACTTTCTTTGGATTAAAAATAACCACACATGCCATGATCTACTTAAATGCTAGTGAGGTGGATTTCATCACCATCCACTAGTAGAGTTCAACAAGGTGGCTTTCATCTCCACCCATTGTATCAAATCCCATGAACCTTATTATTTTCCAAGGCCAGTTTTAAGATCCATCATAGCCCATGGGTTATAGCTCGTATCTCTCTTTGAAGAGGTATATCATAGACTATGGGTGAACTGAGTGAGGAACTGGTAGGACTTGTGCTCCCTGGTCATGTGTGGACCTCATCACCACACAATATAGGTAGGATAACATGACCTAGAGTTCATATCCATGTTTTCAAATTGGAATCTGGCACATCCATCGTGTCATGATAAGTTCAAGCCCTTCCATCTAGTCGTGTGAAATTTACATCTGCCACGCATTCAGTAAGGTCCCTCCATTTTTAAATGCCTACATAGACATCTTCATCTACGCTCTAGTGTACGTCCATCTATTTCACTTTTCAGCCTACGCTTTATCAAAGTCTCTCAATAGCCATACCAACGATGTCATCTTCCTTGCTACACCTCGTCTGCCCATGCATGATTTTCTTATCTCCAATCAGTACCCACTTTCTTATCTAGATACCATCTAATCCACTACACACTGCTCAATCCTTTAAGTCATTGTCTAGTGGGGTTCATTCTAGCCACATCACCCTTGACTGCACGTAGTGGCCTGCTGTACATGCCTACACCACAACATCCTCAGTCATCATTGCCATGAATATTTCTAGGCTAGCTATGTATATCTCCACTTCATACTGTTGTTCATAACCTACCATCAAATATAATATCAAAAAGATATAAATCCAATGGAACATTTCACTACTAAAAGGGAATTAAAAAAAAAAAAAACTTTAATAAAATTCAACTTTTAAAACTTTACAAAAGCTTAAAGTTTGGGAGCTTTATTTTATTTAATCATAGATTATTATTTTTATTTTTTATTTTATTATTTTATTTCATGTATGGGTGATTCACCTTGAGATGGTGAACATTATTAATTTTCATTTTTTATTCTTATTTACATATATATTATAAAACACACACACACACACACACACACACACACACACACACACACACACACATATATATATAAATGTTTTTTTTTTAATATTTTATTTTTTAATTTTATTTTTATATTATTTTTTTATAACTATTTGAATCATACAAAAGAAATAAAACACATAACTAACAATGAAAATACTAATAAAAAAATGATGATAAAAGTCGCTAGCGATAAAATTTTGACAATAAAAATTATCGACAAAAAATTGATGACAAAAGTCGTCGACAAGAACTTGATAACAAAAAGTCATCGACAAGAACTTGATGATAAAAAGTTGTTGACAAGAAAAATTTATCAAAAATAAAAGTCATCGACAAGAAAATTCATCGATAATAAACTCATCGACAAGAAAAAGTCATCAACAATAACTAACGATAACTGCAAACCCATAACAAAACGAAAGCATTAGACACATCAAACAAACCGTAAACATCCAAATACCAAAACAAAATGTGGGTCCCGAATTTTGGGTTGAGTTGTAGAGCAGCCACAACACATAGCAATAGAGTACTGCCAAGATTTCCCCTCACCATTGTGTACCCCCATTCCCTCGAAATCTCTACATAGTGAAGGAGGTTTGCAAGTGAACTAGGAGGTGCAATCTGATCCCAAAACCAAACCATAGAAGTGATTTTTACCACAAAATTTTATGAAAACACTACTTAGGATGTCTCTAATAATTTCATAGAGGAATTTGTGATAAAATAAGCGCAGAACTAGTGGTCGTCCCACCCCAAGATGATCTTTAGTCTATGACAATCCCAACCATCCCACCTCAAGATGGTGGCTAATATGTACATGATTTTTCTACTATTATTTTTATTTAGATTCTAGACTATTATATGATTCTAATGTCCAAATTTTATGCATTTTGGAGCTATATTGAGTGAGATATCATATTTCTAGAGTTTTGCAAGATCTCATGTAGGTATATAGTGGTCATCTAGAAATTGGATGTGGTTCTATTGAAATCATATTTTAGGTATACTATCCAAGTTTCACTTAATTTGGATGTGTTTTGGTTTAGAAATTGCTTGCTTTGGGTTTTATAAGTTGGGAAGGATCATTGCAATTATGAAACACCATCGGACACAATTTTAGCTCTATTTCTAGTGAAATATTCCCAAAACCTTCCATTTTACATACCTCTCTAATTTCAAGTTGTTCGAAGTTGATTTTGATATTCTCACAATGACACTGAGAGGGGGGGTGAATCAGTGTAGCTATTTAAATTCAGATCTACAACTCTTTAAAACTTAAGCAGAGAGAACTTAAAAACAGATAAAGCAATTAAACAAGAGAGCATTCCACAACACATGATTTAACGAGGTTCACGAATTTTGGCTACTCCTCAAAAATTAGACTACTTGGACTCCCATCCAAATCCAGCCTTTGCAAAGCACCAACTTTACAAACAATTTTCCAAGCACCCACGGGAAGGAGCACCAACCCCTTATTTATCTGCAGCAACGAGAAAGGAGCACCAACCCCCTAATGCCAAGCACCAACTTGGACTTCAGTTCGAACTGTTTCAATGACATAAAAATGCCTTCTCTTCTACAAGACCCTCATTGGTCTAATGCCCTTTAACAAGAACTGCATATACTTACAACTCTGTTATATTTTTCTCTTTTAGATCTGCTATTCTCTCTTATAGCCCTCTCTTCTGTATATTTTAGCACTATATCCCTTTATTTTTTCACAGCTCCTTTTTCCTTTTATTTGGCAATACACAACACTCATGCCTCATGTAGAGCTCAACCCTAACCCTAACTTCTTACATGAAAACATTCTTTCGGCCTTCTTCCTTTTGATAGCCTTAAATGCTTACTTACGGCTCGACACCTTTTTTTCGATTTATCTTCTCTTTTGCTCTTATCTCTTTTGACACTTTTTATTCTCTTTCAGCCTTTTTGTCTTCTTCTCGACCTGCATGTACAAAAACACATGTCACGATATCGTGACACTTTTCATCTGTACACTCTATTTGGCTTGCACCAGTGAAAACATGACATGTCACGAAATCGTGACACTTTTCTTCCTTGCACTCTTCTTGGCATGCACCAGCGAAAACATGACATGTCATGAAATCGTGACACTTTTCCTTCCTCTTCTTGCACCAGAAAAATGAAACATGTCATGAAATCGTGACACTTTCGCTTCCTTGCACTCTTCTCTCTTGCACTAGCAAAAACATGACATGTCATGAAATCGTGACACTTTTCTTCCCCTCTTCTCTCAAGCACTAGCAAAAAATGACATGTCATGAAATCGTGACACTTTCCTTTTCACTCTTCTTGCAACACTACGAAAAATGACATGTCATGAAATCGTGACACTTTTCTCCTTATGCCTTTCTCTGTCTTTCGCTCGAAAATAGGAACATGTCATGAAATCGTGACACTTTCTCTCTCCTCTTTCTCTTCGCTTTCCGTAAAAGAAACATGTCATGAAAATCGTGACACTTTTCTCTCTCCTCTTTCTCTTCGCTTTGACCAAAACATGTCACGAAATCGTGACACTTTTTCTCTCCTCTTTCTCTTCCTTCAAAATGAGACATGTCAGATATCGTGACACTTTTCTCTCTCCTCTTTCTCTTCTCTTTGGATTGCCAAAATAACATGTCATGAAATCGTGACACTTTTTCTTTCGTACTATCTCTCTTGCAAATTGTCGCGAAATCATGACACTTTTCTTTGTGAGCTCTTTCTCTCAAACATGTCACGAAATCGTGACACATTTTCGTCCGTACTGCCTCTCTTATAGATTGTCGTGAAATCGTGACACTTTTCTTTGCGAGCTCCTTCTCTCAAACATGTCGCAAAATCGTGACACATTTTTGTCCGTACTGCCTCTCTTGCAAATTGTCATAAAATCGTGACACTTTTCTTTCTGCTCTTTCTCTCGAACATGTCACGAAATCATGACAGTTTTCTTTCTTGCGCCTTTTCTCCGAACATGTCACGAAATCGTGACAGTTTTCTTCTTTCTTCTCTCCAAACATGTCGTGAAATCGTGATAGTTTTCTTGCTTCCTTCTCTCCAACATGTCATGAAATTGTGACAGTTTTCTTGCTGTTTCTCTCCAACATGTCATGAAATCGTGACAGTTTTCCACTTGCTTCTTTCCTCCAACATGTCACGAAATCGTGACAGTTTTTCTGCTTTCTCTCTTCAAAATGTCATGATAATCGTGATAGTTTTCCTCTTTCCTCCATGTCGCGATATCGCGACAGTTTTCTTACTTGTCTTTTTCTTTGATCTTTTGAATCTGGGCCACTTCTGTCTTCTTGGAAATTCATTGTACATGCTCTGACTGACCTCTGAACTCCTGTCCACTGCATCATCAATTGATCTATCTATCTGTGTTGACAACAATGACAATACTATTTTTGCACCTTGCTCAACAATCTCCCCCTTTGGAATTGTTGGCAACACATGTGCAATTTCCTGTAATTCTTCTCCCCCTTTGACAATAATACCAAAGGGCTGCTGCAGACTCCCCCTGAGTCCATGCACAACATTCTCAGGCACACAATATTACAGTTAGCAAAAATTACAAACATGAGCAAACAGATAATCAAATATATAAATGCTCCCCCTGAGAATGTGTTCTCGATAGCTAGTCAGTTCTTGGGTAGTGTGACCACTCCCAACTTACTGCGAAGGTATTCAAAAACTTCCTTGGGCAACGGTTTAGTGAAGATATCCGCTACTTGCTCTGTAGTTGGAACAAAATCCAATTTAACCTCACCTTCTGCAACTTTATCCTTCAAAAAGTGATATCGGATTGCAATATGTTTGGTGCGAGAATGCATAACTGGATTCTTTGAGATGTTAATAGCACTGGTATTATCACATTTAACTGAAATTGGCTCTTTGAAGTTAATACCAAGATCTTTCAGGGTTTGTCTCATCCATAAAATCTGTGTACAACATGTTGTTGTTGCAATGTATTCTGCCTCTGCTGTGGATAGAGAGACTGATTCTTGTTTCTTGCTGTGCCATGCTACCAACTTGTCTCCAAGATAGAATGCACCTCCACTGGTACTCTTTCTGTCATCTATACATCCTTCCCAATCTGCATCAGAATATGCAATAAGAGTGAAGTCCTTACCTTTTGGGTACCATAACCCATACTCCATAGTACCCTTGAGGTACCTAAAAATCCTCTTCACAGTTGTCACATGAGTCTCTTTGGGACTAGCCTGAAATCTTGCTACCATGCATATTGCCTGTAAGATATCTGGTCTGGTAGCTATCAAATACAACAGACTTCCAATCATAGATCTGTACATGGTTTGATCTACATCTGGAGATTTGTCATCCTTGCTCAACTTGCAACTTGTTGTCATGGGAGTGCTAACAGGTTTACAATCCTCCATTGTGAACTTTTTCAGCATTTCTTTCACATATTTAACTTGAGAAATAAAAATGCCCTTTTCATTTTGGTTAACTTGCGGTCCGAGGAAATATGAAAGTTCACCAATCATAGACATTTCAAATTCTTTCTGCATTTTATTTGCTATGTCTCTACATGACTCATCATTGCTTGCTGCCAAAAATTATATCATCTACATAAACAACAAGGACAATAAGATGGCCATTGTCTATTTTGACATACAAGTTACTATCCACCATACCTTTCTTGAACCCTTGTTAAGTGAGATAGTTGTCTAGTCTTGCATACCATGCTCTGGGTGCCTGTTTCAAGCCATACAAAGCTTTCTTCAACTTGCAAACAAAGTTGGGATTATCACCGAGTTGAAAACCATCTGGCTGCTCAATATAAACTTCTTCTTCAAGATTTCCATTCAGAAATGCTGATTTCACGTCCATCTGATAAACTTTGAAATTCCTGTGGACTGCTAAAGCCAGAAACATTCTGATTGCCTCGAGTCTAGCCACTGGTGCAAAAGTTTCCTCAAAATCAATACCTTCAACTTGAGCATAGCCTTTACAGACCAATCTTGCTTTATTCCTTACAACCTGTCCGTCTTCATTCAATTTGTTTTGAAAAATCCATTTAGTACCGATTATGTTTTTATTTGCAGGCCTTGGTACTAACTCCCAGGTTTTGTTTTTCTCAATCTGATCTAGTTCTTCGTTTATTGCCTTCATCCAACTTTCATCTGTGCTTGCTTCAACAATATTTTTGGGCTCAATGTTTGGATAATAGGGAGTAGTTACTTACTACTCTTCTTCTTGTCTTAACACCAACTGTGGGGTCCCCAATAATTTGCTCTCCGGGATGATTTTTCTGCCCACTTCTTGTTTTGAATTTATTGTTTTCTTCTACTTCTGAATCAATACTTAAATCATCTGGGTCAATTTTTTGATTCTCTTCTATTTCCTTTTCTTCATCTCCTTCAATAACTTCTTCATAAATAGGGTAGTTTTCTTCACAGCTGACTGCTCGTTTCCTATCTTCATCAAATTTAACATCGACACTGTCTACAATTTTCTTTAGCCTCTTGTTGTAGCATTTGTAAGCTTTGCTTTTTGATGAATAGCCAACAAAAATACCTTCATCAGCTCTATCTTCAAACTTACCAAGATTATCTTCAGTTCTTTTGATGTAACACTTGCTGCCAAAGACTTTGAAGTATTTTGTTGTTGCCTTCTTGCCGAACCATAGCTCATAAGGGGTTTTGCTTTCATGCGTCCTCAACATGCACCTGTTTTGGATATAAACTGTAGTATGGACTGCCTCTTTCCAAAATCTGTCTACAATTTTGCTCTCAGTCAACATCGTCCGTGCCATTTCTTGCATAGTTCTGTTCTTTCTTTCTACAACACCATTCTGCTGAGGTGTCCTTGCTGCTGAAAATTGTCTTCTGATCCCATATTTTTGATAGTATTCTACAAACTCCTCTGAGATGAACTCTCCTCCTCTATCTGATCTTAAGCATTTGATCCTCTTTCCTGTTTCATTCTCAACTTGGTTTTTGAAAGTCTTGAACATTTCAAAAGCTTCAGATTTTTGCTTCAAAAAGAATATCCAGGTCATTATGGAATAGTCATCTATGCACAGCATAAAGTATTTGTCACCATTTATACTTTGTGTTCTCATGGGTCCACATAAATCGGTATGTATTAGTTCTAAAGGTTTTTTGGTAAAGTACTCCTTTGATTTAAATGTGGCTCTAGTTTGCTTCCCCTTTTGGCATGAAGCACAAATACTATTTAGTGGTTTGCCAATGGAGGGTATATCTCTTATTGCCCTTTTTGAGCTTATTTTTACCAAATTGTCAAAGCTGATATGACCGAGCCTCTTGTGCCACAGCCAATTTTCATCTTCCTATCCAATCAAGCATGCTCCTTCGAAGTCTCTGAGAGAGTATACAGGTTTCCAGAAGTCCTTGATCCAGTAGCAATCAACTTCCCACTATTAGCTTTTCTCACTTCACAACCCTGCTTCTTAAAAATTACTTCATGACCTCTGTCACAGATTTGACTTACGCTGAGCAAGTTATGCTTCAGACCAATCACAAACAAGACTTCTTTTGATTTGATCTTTCCATCACTGATCTTGACTGATCCTTTGCCAACTATCTTTGCTCCATCATTATTTCCAAATTTCACAGAACCACCTTCGTAATTCTGTAACTTCTCAAATTTTTGCTTGTCACTTGTCATGTGATTGGAGCATCCACTATCAAGTATCCATGGTGCAGATTTGTTCTGTGCTTTAAAAGCAGTCTGAACAATCAAAGATTCCTTTTCTTCTTGGAGTTTCTCCTTTTCTTTCTGGAGTTTCTCCTTTTCTTTCCATTCTGGTTTGATAGCAGTTTTGGCTACTTGTTTTGCCTTTCCCCTTTCATTAGCTTGTGCCTATTTTTCAAGAAATTTTTTGTTTTGTTTCAATCCATTTGGTTGAGATTTTCTACCCTGATATTTATTTGCTGCAAAAGTGCTTCTACAGTTTCTTGCAATGTGTCCAAAATTATGACAGTTATAACATTCTATTGCATAATCCATCAATGGTGAAAAGACATTTCTACTGGTGAAATTCCTTTGTGCTACATTATAACTGCAATCTAAAATCTTATGACCATAAGCATTGCATTTAAAACAATAACCAGAAAAGGAGTGATTAAACCTGGGTGAAGGTCTTTGCCATTTTGAAGTAGGAGCCATGAATCTTCTCCTTCTTGGATGTGTGACTTTTGTGAATCCATCTTTGTGAGTACTCCTCTTGAGTCTGGCATTATTGCTTTCTTTGGCATGATTTGTTTTTTCTTGATCAACCCTGATCTTATCTTCTTTCTTTATGGGTTCTACATTTATGGCCTTTGATCCCTTTGATGATTCTCCTTCATCGAAGCCCAAACCAAATTTGATGCCTGAAGGCCTTTGGTTATTTATAATTTTATCCAGCTTTATAGAACTTTCTTCAAACTTATGATAACAACTCAATTTCCGATTCATCTCCTCTAGTTGCATCCTTAACCTAACAATGTCTTCTTCTAGCTTGCTGCACTCATCTATTTTTATGGTTAATTGTACTTTGAGAACTTCAGACATTTTCTTAAATTTGTCTGTCTGTACTTTCAAGTTGTTTATTATTTCATTGGCATCCTCAAGCTTTCTTGAAACCTTTTTATTCTTTTTCCTTTCTGTGCTCAGCTCTTTAAGTGCAGCAACCAACTCACCTTCCAGATATACTTCAGCCTCATCCTCAGGTTTTTCATTACATTCCTATTTTTCCTCTGTTTTTCTTTCTTCAAATGCCATGAACAGAGCTTCACCTGCTTCTTCTTCAGAATCCTCATCGGAGCAGTCTTCAGAAGAGCTGACATTCTTGGATATGAAACTTTTCTTCTTGAAGTTGCTTTTTCTAAAATGTGGTTTCTTCTTCCAGTCACTTCTTTCTTGGTGTGACCCTTCATCATTTTTGTTTTTCTCATTCATTGGACATTTAGCAGCAAAGTGCCCGACGCCTCCACAGTTGAAGCACTTAAACGGTAACTTTCCTCTGTACTTTCCTTTTCCCTTTATTAGTTTCCTAACAAAGTTTGCTTCTGTTTCATCTGAAGACTCTTCTTCCTCAGATTCTTGTTTAGCTTTTATATTTTTGTGTGCTTTAAAAGCAGCTTCTCTGTCTGAGGGCTTAGTTTGTCCTATTCTCATTTCGTATGCAGTTAAAGAACCATGCATTTCATCCATGCTAAAAGTATTTAGATCTTTAGCTTCTTCTATAGCAGAAACTTTAGAATCAAATCTTTTGTGAAGAGTTCTTAGTACCTTTTTCATGATGACCGCATCTTCCATTTCCTCGTCGAGTCCTCTAATCGCATTAATGATTCCATTGACTCTCAGCATATAGGCCTCTATGTTCTCATCGTCATTCATTTTTAATGCTTCAAACTGAGCTCGATGCGTTTGTAGCTTGGCTTCCTTGATCTTGTCGTCTCCTTCATGAATGCTCTGCAGTTTGTCCCACATGTCTTTTGCCATTTTACAGCTCATGATCCTTATCAGTTCACTGTCTACTAACCCACACATTATAGCATTCTTTGCTTTAGAGTTATTCTCAAACTTTTTCTTCTCAGCAGCATCTGTTGGAGGAGTAGAGGGTATTGTGTATCCATTGTCTACTGACTCCCAAATGTCATATCCCAAAGCACACAGATATGTCTGCATCCTGAGTCTCCAGAAAGAGTAATTAGTTCCATCGAACAAAGGAGCTTTGTTGGATGAAAATCCTTCACCACCGGCCATTGTGTTTCTTCCAAGATCACCTTAGCTGATTGAGCTTGTTCAGGAACCTTGCTCTGATACCAATTGATATTCTCACAATGACACTGAGAGGGGGGTGAATCAGTGTAGCTATTTAAATTCAGATCTACAACTCTTTAAAACTTAAGCAGGGAGAACTTAAAAATAGATAAAGCAATTAAACAAGAGAGCATTCCACAACACACGATTTAACGAGGTTCACCGAGTTTTGGCTACTCCTCAAAAATTAGACTGCTTGGACTCCCATCCAAATCCAGCCTTTGCAAAGCACCAACTTTACAAACAATTTTCCAGCACCCACAGGAAGGAGCACCAACCCCTTATTTATCTACAGCAACAGAAAGGAGCACCAACCCCCTAATGCCAAGCACCAACTTGGACTTCAGTTCTGAACTATTTCAATGACATAAAAATGCCTTCTCTTCTACAAGACCCTCATTGGTCTAATGCCCTTTAACAAGAACTGCATATACTTACAGCTCTATTATATTTTTCTCTTTCAGCTCTGCTATTCTCTCTTACAACCCTCTCTTATGTATCTTTTAGCACTATATCCTTTTCTTTTTACAGCTCCTTTTTCCTTTTATTCGGCAATACACAACACTCATGCCACGTGTAGAGCTCAACCCTAACCCTAACTTACTGTACATGAAAACATTCTTTCGGCTCTGCTTACTTGCTTTGATAGCCTTAAATGCTTACTTACGACTCTGATAGCCTTATTATGCTCGATAATATATCCCGTTCATAATTTATCTTCTCATTTATGACTACGACCTTCTTATCTCTCATTTAGCTTGATACCTTTTTGTTCTCTTACTAACCGAACCTTTTTGTCTTCTTCTCGGCCTACATGCGCAAAAACACATGTCGCGATATCGTGACACTTTTCACCTTCGTACACTCTACTTGGCTTGCACCAGTGAAAACATGACATGTCATGAAATCGTGACACTTTTGCTTCCTTGCACTCTTCTCGGCATGCACCAGAAAACATGACATGTCATGAAATCGTGACACTTTCTTCCTTGCGCTCTTCTCTGCACATGAAAACAGACATGTCATGAAATCGTGACACTTTCGCTTCCTTGCACTCTTCTCTACTTGCACCAGCGAAAACATGACATGTCATGAAATCGTGACACTTTTCCTTCCTCACTCTTCTCTCAGCACTACGAAAACATGACATGTCACGAAATTGTGACACTTTCCTTTGTACACTTTTCTTGCGCACTTCGAAAAATGGAACATGTCATGAAAATCGTGACACTTTTCTCCTTATGCCTTTCTCTCCTTGCCAAAATGGAACATGTCGAAAATCGTGACACTTTTTCTCTCTCCTCTTTCTCTTCCTTTGATCGCGAAAATGAAACATGTCACGAAATCGTGACACTTTTTCTCTCTCCTCTTTCTCTTCGCTTTGGACCGTGAAAATACATGTCACGAAATCATGACACTTTTTCTCTCTCCTCTTTCTCTTCGCTTTGGACCGCGAAAATGAACATGTCGTGAAATCGTGACACCTTTTCTCTCTCCTCTTTCTCTTCCTAAATGAAATAGGTCATGAAATCGTGACACCTTTTTCTTTCGTACTATCTCTCTTGCAAATTGTCACAAAATCGTGACACTTTTCTTTGCGAGCTCTTTCTCTCAAACATGTCATGAAATCGTGACATATTTTCGTTCCGTATTCCTCTCTTGCAGATTGTCATGAAATCGTGACACTTTTCTTTACGAGCGCCTTCTCTCAGAACATGTCACGAAATCGTGACACTTTTTGTTCGTGCTCCTCTCTCTCCAATATGTCACGAAATCACGACACTTTTCTTTGTGAGCTCCTTCTCTCCGAACATGTCACGAAATCATGACAGTTTTCTTTGCTTGCGCCTTTTCTCCAAACATGTCACGAAATCGTGACATTTTTCTTTGCTTGCGCCTTCTCTCCAAACATGTCACGAAATCGTGATAGTTTTCTTGCTTGCGCTTCTCTCCAACATGTCACGAAATCATGATAGTTTTTCCACTTGGCTTTTTCTCTACCAACATGTCGCGAAATCATGACAGTTTTTCCACTTGGCTTCTTTGCCTCCAACATGTCACGAAATCGTGACAGTTTTTCTTGCGCTTTCTCTCTCTTCAAACATGTCGCGATATCGTGACAGTTTTTCTACTTGGCTTCTTTTCCTCCGATATGTCACGATATCGTGACAGTTTTCTTGTCGCGATATCGCGACAGTTTTCTTACTTGCCTTTTTCTTTGATCTTTTGAATCTGGGCCACTTCTGTCTTCTTGGAAATTCACTGTACATGCTCTGACTGACCTCTGAACTCCTATCCACTGCATCATCAATTGATCTATCTGTCTGTGTTGACAACAATGACAATACTGTTTCTGCACCTTGCTCAACAGATTTGATATAGGATCCATGCATATTCTCATTACTAGTCTTTTGATGCCTATGGGGATTGCATGTTTTTCATCATATGCACTTGCTATTTGATATTTATGGTTTCCTTGTGTGCAGGTGTAGGTTTCTATAGTGCATTTGGAAGGAACACAAAACCTTAATATCAAATATACAAGCAGTGGTAGTTGTAGCCCACCCACCTTGATTGTGGGTACGAGGAAAGACACTGAATGTGCACCCGAGTTACTTGAAGAATTTTGATCCTTGGGAACCCAATTTGTAACAATTGTATCATATTTGATCCCTCAAGGGGACTTATATGTAACCTTGGATTTTATCTACCAAATTAATAAGAAAGAGATTTGATTTACTTTATTTCTTGTTATTTGACATTTCTTCCATATTATTTGCATGCTTCCATTTGATGTCTTAAGCAATAGGATATAGATACATATATTGTTTTATCATCATTAGGTGCACCATTTTTCTCTACTTCATTGGTGATCATGGTGGGACATCATCCCTATTGGTTTTCTAAAGGTTTTACCTTAGACTTTGCTTGTTTTCTATTGTAGGTACTGGTCATCCTGTCTTGGAACGGGCTCTTAACTGCTCCTTAGCTCACCTTGGGATGGACACACAACAATACCAACCTAGTATGGATATAAATATAGTAGCCGTTCCACTCTAGGATGGCCATAAAACATATAATTTTCTACTCAAATTCCAAAAACAACAAGTTTCCTGGGTGATAAGGTAAGTACTTAAACCTCTGGTTTTCTATCTACACAATCAGAGGATACTAAAGTTTGGTTTTTATCACATAATTTTGTTTTCTTAGAAAGGTTAAAGGTTAGATTTAATTTTATCATAATGCAAAATAACAAAATAAAAATAAAAAATTAAAGAAAATCAAATTAGCAATGCATCTCTATGGGTTGATTGCTTGTAGCCTACCCAATGGGTAGGTTAGCATTTAGGGTTTGTATTTATAAGTCACATTTGTAGGTTCTTTTATCCTAGCCTTTTGAAAGTAAAATGCACGCATGCATTTAGTGAATGATCATCAAATGCTTCTTTTTTTAGTTTCTTTGGATTAAAAATAACCACACATACCATGATCTACTTAAATGCTAGTGAGGTGGATTTCATCACCATCCACTAGTAGAGTTCAACAAGGTGGCTTTCATCTCCACCCATTGTCTCAAATACCATGAACCTTATTCTTTGCCAAGGCCAATTTTAAGATCCATCATAGCACATGGGTTATAGCTCATATCTCTCTTCGAAGAGGTATATCATAGACTACGGGTGAACTGGGTGAGGAACTGATAGGACCTGTGCTCCCTGGTCATGTGTGGACCTCATCACCACACAATATAGATAGGATAACATGACCTGGAGTTCATATCCTCATTTTCAAGTTGTGAGTATATAGGTGAAAGCCAATTAAACACAGTATTATCATTCAACAAAATTTCAAATATGTGACATAAGGTCCTATTTTACAAATAACATATTTGAAACACACAAAACTATTTAGGGATTCACATATAAAAATTAAAAAAGATAATAATATATCTTATTGAGTATTTTGTTTTCTTTTTTGCTTTTTCATTTAAGAATTTTTAAAATTTATAATCATTTAGGGTTGGTAGAGAGGTACAATGGTATGCACCTGTAGCTAAGCACAATCATGAGTGGAAGCTATAGAAAGTGGACTAGGAGACATGAGACATCTCCGCTAAAGCCCAAGGACTTAGTAAAACCTCCTTGGTGAGCCTCTACTCACCCAAGTCCCTAAACAGTGGGACGAGAACCACACTTACAAGGGAGCCCTATGTGGGACACTCTTGTGGGTGATGGACCTTACTTGGGAGAGTTTTCCTAGTATTTAGACACCTCACATACCTTATTTTATGAAAGGCAATAGTACGTTGAGGCATTAGTAGATATAGCAGTGCCATGTATCCATGTACCTATTAGGTCTAACATGCCTGTTCATAGGGTAGAGCATGACTTCACACATTGGGCAGAGTAGGTTGACCTAACCTTACCTCTACATCACTTTGATAGGGTAAAATAGCTTAGGCAACCTGACGGGTATGATACTCATTGCTTGGGGTAATCCAAATTTGCCCTACCCTTCCTCATCCTTGAAGGTATGAGGAAACCTTAGATTATCCTTAAGAGTATTACTCCATGCATTCATGATGTACCTCTATTCCCACTGAGTACAATGAGCATATGCTAAGGTCTAAACCTCAAGTCAATGCAATTGCCCTTGATCGAGGGAAGCGTGTGATAGATATCATAGATTATCTTGAACGAGGTCAGCCTCAAGGAAAGACTCCCAAGCCTCCTAGGTCCTACACTATGGAATAAATAAATCAAGTAGTTACAAAATATGTAGAACACCAAGCATAGTTCAAGCAGCTTTAGTGAGACAAAGAGCAACTAAATCGCTTGCATCAACTTGAGAAAGAAAGAATCGAATGGCATACCAATGAGCTATTGTAGAAAAATTATGTGAGAGGGTCCCTACCCATAAGACACATAGATAGGAAGTCCACCCAAGGCAACCCATTATCATTCAAGATAGGTCTCTCAGACCTTATCCAACGTTACCTTCACAACCTCTTAAGCTAGATCGGGACTTACCTCCTAGGCCAAACTTAGGGCACCCATAGCAGGTAGATATCCCTCTTTATAGATCAACTCAAGAGGTGCCCTACAGGGCCTACACTGAGCATGAGTCATAAGTAGAGTACTTAGATATGCCTTATCAAAGTAGGGGGTGATGTACCACCACCCTGTAATAGGTTGGAGGATCCTCGACCTCCATCATAGGATAGGATTAAGGAGGAGGATATTTAGTCCTTAGGTGCATATCGAGCATTGTTAGAGCACCTAGAGTCAGTAGATAACAAGACCTTAGGATTTGGATCTCAAAATCCCACTTTGCACCAGTTACATAGTTAGCCACTTCATCCTTTGGTGCATGCACCTCCCTATACAGAGCAATTTAAGCTACCTCAGTTGGCTATCTTTAAGTGTGAGGAAGATGCATAGGAGCATGTCACTAAATTCTTGGGTCAATGCTTTGGCATTCAGGATGATGATGCTTTACCATTATGGGTATTTATGACTACTGTCTCTGGCCTAACCTTAGAGTGATTTACCCAACTCTTGAAGTATAGCATCCATAATTTGGACCAACTTGTATATGCATTCCTAGAACTCTTCACCTTCAATACCAAGAGGAAGGCGATGTTGAATGATCTCACTGGGTTGAAATAGTATGATGATGAGTCAATAGAAAATTATGGCAATAGGTGGTGAGCCTTTCTTGCAAAGCTGCCTTATCTACTCCCCATGTTAGAGTTGACTTAGATGTTTGCCAATATCTACCTAAATTTGATCTCCTTGTTGTAACTGCAATAGTATCTGACTCTTGAATATGCCCTAGCATAGGCTAGGACCATCGAAGACATCAATATTCAAGAGGGGGATATTGCAAAGCCTCACAAGAAGTGGAACAAGAATGCTAAGAATACCCCAGTACAACCAAACCTGACAGTAGTGAATATGGTTATCATTAGTATCCTAGGGCCAGCACAAGCTGCACCACCTCAAAAGCCTAATTATCAGGCCACTCCTATAAACTATTACAAGGACAACCAGAATAGTCAAGGGCAAAATAAAAAATGTCATCCCAAGTTACAGTTCATGCCCATTGCAGAGTCTATGGACTTGTTATTTGAGTACCTCTTAGCAACCAATGTGATCAATCTACATAAGAGTAAACCTATCGACCCAAATGCACCAAAGCCCAAAGTATATAGAGAAGACATATATTGCAAGTTTCATAAGAAAAATGGGTATGATGTGCAAATGTGCTACAATTTTAATAATTTGGTGCAAGACATGATCGATAGGAATGCCATTCAAGTGGATAATCCTATCATGCTAAATAACCAATAGATGGAGGTCTTTAAATACCCTTTGCCTACCCATGCAAAGTAGGCCAAGCCAATGCCCTAGGTAAATGAGGTTCATCATGCACCCCTCAGCACGAGTATGTTGACATGATAAGTATTGTAATAATAAATAGGTGGTACCCAAGTCCAACCGCACCACCTATAGCTCAAAGCAATTTTCTTCAACATCATAGTCGTTACCACCTCCTATGTTGAGCCTCTCACCTAGGCCTATGGTCACAATTAAGAGCAAGCCTGCTTAGAGCTTAAGAATGACATATGCCCAAAATTTCCATTTATGAGCTCATTCAGTAGTCTCCCCCTCATAAAGAAACCTTGATGGATATCCGTAAGGCAATAGAGCATAAGACCCAGGAGTATAAATCCTTCAACAATTTTGTGGGGCATATTTGGCAATGCACTAAACTGGTGATTACCTTTTGAGAAGATGAAATTAAACCGGTTCCAAATGATATGGTGGATCCTCTCTTGCACATAATTGCAAGTACAAATGGAACACCATACAAGAGAGTATTGATAGAAACTGGATCTTTAAGCAACATCATCACCACAACAACTCTCAAGTATTTGAAGCTCCCAGCATCCCATATTGTTGCATTTACATACACACTTTGAGCATTTAATGATGTCATATGCTCGATAGTCAACACAATAGTCTTGCACATTCAGTTAAAATAAAATACCCTATTGACACTATGCCACATCTTGGAGGGCAAGATGACATATAATATCCTGTTAGCCAGACCATGGATTAGGGACATGAAGTGTGTCCCTTCCATCACTTAGCAGTGCCTCAAGTACACTCATGAAGGGTAAGTCCATGTTGTCTCTACAAACTTGGAGCCTTTCAAGTATTATAATATGGTGCAATAGCTCACTGAGTCAACCTTGCCATCAATCCATCTAGATTTTCAACTGAATAAATTTGGTTGAGGTTTGACTCTGTCACCATCACCCTTAAGCAATCCATTTGCATCTCATACCAAACCGTCCTCAGCATCAACACCCCTCAAGATGCCTATAGTAGCTGTGGATCCTTTGCCTAGGAATCTGAGGAAGCAACCTATTGATGAGGTCTAGCCAACCATATCCACAATTTCCACAGAGGAGATCCATAGCCAAGTCGATGAAGAGCTACCACAAGAGTCAAACAATGAATTGGTCCAACTCTCACTCTCATAACTTTTTTATCCATAGCCTCAGGTCACCATACACCTAGCTTCTACCAAATTAGGAGAATAGATGGTTAGAAATGTCACAAATACCCCTACTATATAATTGATGCAAGACATGGGTCGACCTCTTCTCCCCATAGGGACCATCGTGCCTCTTGGTCTTCCCCATCATCAAATTATTTCATTTATGTAGGCCTTGACTATGGCATTAAGCCTTACCAATAGTAGGAGGAGGATGAAGACCCGTTTTATGAAGACATCAACTACTTATCCGATTCTAAATTTACCATGAAGTGTCTTCATCTTTGTAACTAGCATGGTTATGGGTTGGGCTTGTATGAGCAAGGCACTCAAGTTCCTTACTAGTTGTAGTATCAAATGCCCTATGATAAGTCTAGTTTGGGATATAATAAACATATCCCCCTTAATGTCCTCATGGATAGCTTAGAGTGCATCACTCTCAACTTTAGGGATGAGCTTGCACATGACCCATATACCAAATCCAATTGAGTCTATTCATTGGGAGATTATTTTCTTTCACCCTTGAGTGACCAAGAGATACATTACAAGGTAAACTGATCTTATGAGAGAGGTGAAAGTTTACAGATCCTTTTACATGATAATGAGAAATAATATCATTGGTATCCTTATGAATGGAAAACTAACAATGAGTCAGATTATGGAGTAGCACCCATTGACTCTGGTAGTTTGGATGGAGAGGGCCTATGTGTCATCCCTGTGGATGATGAGGATGAGTTCTATCTATGATTTTTTCCACTACACCATCCTATATGGTGACAATTCCTGCCCTTATAGGAGCAAGCTTGCCCGTAGCCACATTGACCAACTTTGGTCATTCCACCTCTATTGTAACCATCTCTAGAAGCCTTGTGACATTCAGATGTCCATGAGCACCACTCGCCACATAGGGGAAATCATACATCTGTAAAAATAATTTCCATAAAACTTTTCAAGCTATTATAAGATCTTAATAACCCATTGAAGACATTGCACCTTGACTTAGAGGCAATTGAATTCGATTAAGGAGATTCCCTCCCATCAACTTCTTATTACTGGCCTTGTGATGAGATGCTATAGCCATTTTATTTCTCTCCAAGGCCTACTCATAATGTATTTTATGATAAGGAGGAAATTGAGGTTCCCATTAATGATCTAAACCCAATATATGACATTCACCTGATCCCTACTCCTAACCAGTTGGAGGAGGGATCATATATGTCAATCAAGCCTATGATTGATAAAGATATCGTCTCAGACCCTGAGAATCCAAAATTTATCAAGTTAGGGGAGAGCCTATCCCCTAAAGACCAAGCTAATTACATAACCCTTATCATAGAGAAGGAGGCTTTTGCATGGTCCTACAAAGACATGCCAGGACTAGATCCAAATATAATCACCCAAAATCTAATGCTTGACCCCAAGGCCAAGCCGATTAAGCAAAAGCTAAGAAAGATACACCCAACAGTGGCCCTAATATTCAAATATAAACTTTAGAAGCTATTAGATACCAAGTTTATCATTTTTTATACTATCCACCATGGTTATCCAACATGGTTCCTATCAAGAAGCTTGATGGGAGGATTCATATTTGCACCAATTTTTGAGAACTAAACAAAGTGATTCCTATGGATGATTTCCATTTGCTGAGAATCGATGCCCTAGTGGATGCAATAGAAAGCCATGAAATGTTATACCTTATGGATGGTTTCTTTGGGTACAATCAGATTCATATAAACCCATATGACCAACTCAAAATGCCATTCACAATACCTTGGGGAACATTCTTCTACAAGGTTATGCCTTTTGGCCTTAAAAACGCTGGTACTACCTACCAGCATGCCATGACATATATATTCCATGACTACATGCATAATATTTTGGAATATTACATGGATGACTTACTGGCTAAATATTTATTATACCATGAGCATCTCGATGTCCTACACAAATTCCTCGATCACCTTATTGAGCATAACGTGAGACTGAACCTCAAGAAGTGCATATTCGATGTCACATTAGGAAATTTTTTGGGATTTATAATTTCTAAATGGGGCATCGAAGTGGACCCCAACAAGGTCAAGGTAATACTTGAGATACCTCCCTTGACTACCATCAAGAAACTCCATAGCCTTCAGGGGAAGATCACGTCCATCAAACACTTCATAACACAATTGTCATAAAAGTGTTGATCCATGAACAAATTATTGCACAAGGGGATCATGTTTCATTGGGATTATGAGTGTTAGGATGCCTTTGATGCAATTAAACAATACCTATATCCACCACTAGTGTTAGCTTCACCTAGACTAGAGCATTATTCTGTTTATATATCTCAACCACTGAGATTGCATTGGGTGCCATGTTATCCCAAAACAATGAACTGCGTAAGGAACATGCTACTTACTATCTTAGCCGCACCCTAGTCAACTATGAGATCAAGTATGTATACATTGAGAAGTTATGCCTAGTAGTGGTTTTTGCCACCAAGAAGCTACGACATTACATGGTTAGCCATACCATATATATTGTTTCTAAAAAGAATCCATTGCCATACATGATTATTCATACTTATCATAATAGTCGCATGGCAAAATGGATCATGTTTTTGATAGATCTTGACCTAGAATTTATCAGATAGAAATAAATCAAGGGGTAGGTCATCACCAATCAACTCACAGAGGCTCCTCTCTAGGATGATCAACCTCTTAGCATGGAGATTCTTGATGATGGAGTCTTCCAAATATTATAATCACCTAATTCTAACGAGCCTATGTCATAGGCCGATATGACTCTGTTCTTTAATGGTTCCAAATGTGAGCAAGCGGGTGGTGCAGGGATTGTGTTTTTCACATAACATTGGGATCCCATACCCCTATCATTTAAACTTGATTTCTCATGCACCAACAATAATGTTGAGTATGAAGCCTTGCTCATGGGTCTTCAAATGTTTGGCACCATGAGAATAACCATGTTCAATATTTTTGGTGACTCCTTGCTCATTATCAACTAGGTCAAAGGGATTTACCAGTTCAAGTGCTCAGTTCTACAAGCTTATAAAGTCCTTGTGGATAAAATTCTGGTAAATTTTGAATGGTATGGCATCGAGGTGCTCCCTTAATCATCTAATAATTTTGTAGATACAATGGCCTCCATAGGGTCCTTGATCCTGCATAACCTTATTGATAAGATGACAACCATTCAGGTCAATATGCTATTGCAATCTACGATTGATCATGAGATCACTCAAGCCATGCTAGATGTCCACTTGATTCAAATTAAACCTCATTAAGAGATATTCTCACACATTCATGAGCACTTGAGTTATGCTGCTTAGGGGAATTTTTTCCCTCAAACCCATTTTGATAGCAGTATAATATTATTCTTACAAGTTCTTTTCCAATTAGCATTTTCTCAAGAGGAAATCCATGCGGGACAGGCAATTCATGCAATCAAGGCTTCCTCACAATAGGATTGGTCCACACAAATAAAGGAGTATCTAAATCTTGGTAATATTCCTCTTGGATTATTGCACACCACCAAAAAAAACTTTAAATGAAAGGTGGCAAAGTATGTCTTGCTTGGAGATATTTTGTATCATCAGGGCTACAAAGGTATCCTCCTTCACTGCCTAGAGCATCAAGAGTTAGTTTAGGCAATGGCCCAGACTCACAATGATACTTATGGTGGTCATTTTAATGGCATAGCCATCATAAAGTGTATTATTCACATGGGCTATTATTGGCCAACTTTAGAGCGAGACTATTGCAAGTATATTAAGAAGTGCATGAAGTGTCAACACCATGCTAACTTGACACACGTACCTTCTCAAGCCTTGCAACCAATACAATCAACTTAGCCATTCTCATAATGGGGTTGGATTTAATAAGGAAAATATCACCCACCTCCTCAGGCCATCACACATTTATCATTACAGCTATCGAGTATTTCATAAGTTGGGTGGAAGCAATTCTCTTTACCACTATGAAAAGACCCTGCATAACAGAGTTCATATTGCATAATATCATTTATCATTTTGGTATTCAATCCAAAATCATTTTTGATAATTGGACATCATTCAAGAACAAATATGTGCATGTTTTGATAGCAAAATATAGCATCCAACACAACTTTTTGATGCCCTAATATCCAAAAATAAATGGGCAAGTAGAGGCATCAAACAAAATATTGATTGCCATCCTAATGAAAATAGTCAAAGAAAATCACACTGATTGGCACATGCAAATACCCCATGCTCTATGGGACTACCACACTAGCATTTGGATTTCCACTGGGTCTACTCCATTTTCTCTCATGTATGGCACCAAGGTAGTCATGCCTCTAGAGCTAGAAATCCCATCGTTGCGCATATCCATGCAAGAGTTCATCAATGATGACACTACATGGTAGGCTCACCTAGATTAGCTTATGCTACTTTATAAACATCATGTTAATGCTCTTGAACACTTACACATTTATCAAGAGTGACCTAAGAGAACCTAAAATATGAAAGTCTATATTAGAGACTTTTAGGATGGTGATTTTGTGAAGATGTGAAATTTACTACACAACCTTAAGGTATTCCATTGCAATGTAAAGCAGTTATAAAGCATTTAAAGGAAATAACACATAAACTTGTAATATATTAAGGTGAAGCAAATGTATAACCAAATGGTGGATTTATCCTTCTATTTAATCAATGTATAGCTTCAAATGTGAGATTAAAAATATCCCCTTGAGGGCTTTTACAAATTGATACAATTTCCATTACAATGTTCAAGGGATCTAGTCCCTTGAAAGGGTCCTCAAATCAGTGTAAACTATGGAGTTTGGTGTAAATATCACATCCTACGATTGAGAGCTATCTTTCAACCTGTTCTTCTAGTCTTCTTAGCTTCTTCCTTCTATGTATAATACCTGCACCTACACACAAGGGACTAAAATGGGGTTAATAGCACTTGTTTCATAAGATGAAAGCCTTGAAAATATAGCAAAAGAGACATGTGATACAACCAAACAAAGCTATCTATATATGTAAAAACTGATCTACAATAAGCATGAACATATATAAATATGATTTAAATACAAATAAGTAACTTTGGGGGCAAGATCAAGGGTGAAACTATGCTTAACTACTGGCCATCCCGAGGTGAGCCAAATAGACCTACAACATTGGGGATCACCAAACCTGCATCAAAACTCCTCCAAATCGCTTCAAATTTGGACCATAGGTTCCTTAGGACATTATTAAGGGGAATATGGAGGAATTTATCTAAAATTCCAACCTATTTTGTGGTCATACCTAGGTGTGCCATGGACAGACTACTGGTTGTCCCTAGGTGCTACTGTTATAAAACTACCTTAGTTTTGTCACCTATGGCTATGGGAATTGGTCCAAAATTAGTATGGGAGTGTTGTCAACATATGGGGCCAAATATACCTTCAATTTGGCTGGTTTGGAATTGGTGGATTGAGCCTATTGCCCCTAAAATTGCCTTCGAATGAAGAGGGTTTCAAGGCTAGGGAAAGGGCAAGTTTTGGTTTGCAAAATGTTGGGGATAAGTAGGGATAGAATTGGGCAGCACTTTGTTGCTCAAATGCTACTTCTCTCCTATTTTAAAATGAGTGTTTGGCATTCCTTTTATAGCCCAAAAGGGCATCTAGGGCAACATGGCAAGTTTGGCCATGGGAGGCAGGTGCCACCATGTGTCCTAATCTTGTCATTGATTGATGAGGGGAAGGTTGCCCCTTTGGGGCTCCCAATCTACTACCTCATAGTCCATTTGTAGGTCCCCAATAAATTTGGGGTGATTGGATGCGTTAATGGTAGTATTTGATTGCCATTTAGTGCATCCTTTGAATTTTTGAAGGGTCTGCTTGGGGGCCATCCCACCCAAGGATAATTGATTATGGTCGTTCCTAGGTGGGACGGTCACCAGTAGGAGCCCCAAAACTACCCTAGACTGCTAGGAACCATCCAAAATAAGTTTTGGAGGCTTTTGGAAGCCTTATGCTAGCCTAGAGGGGTGCACAATAGGGCCATATTTTGTCGATAAGAGGGCATATGTAATGCACTGATCATATTATAAGATTTACACAATTTAGGTGTCTATAGATGCCCCATTTTTGAGATGCAAGATATGAAACAAAGTGCTAAACAAAAATTGATCACTAAATCATCGAGTGATCAAGGTTTTTAATTAACCTAATCAACTTTTGATGCCTCCATTATGGAAAAG
This sequence comes from Wollemia nobilis, assembly GCA_028583015.1. Lineage (NCBI taxonomy): Eukaryota > Viridiplantae > Streptophyta > Pinopsida > Araucariales > Araucariaceae > Wollemia > Wollemia nobilis. Next base: position 194,723 of record JAQPPZ010000293.1, on the reverse strand, counting down.
GCATACATTCTTGAAATACTTTATATTAACATAGTCGAAGGATCGATTTTGGGTATACCTTTCAGCCGTGCTATAGTAACAGTCTTATGGAGCTTAGGGCATACTAGGTCTTGGTGCCTTGTGTTCTTGTATACCTTTACATGGGTCAATTATCTAGGTTTCAAGGAGGTCAAGCCTATTTAATTTTCTCCTTATGCTTATTCTTTTCCCCAACATGGGCTTGCAAATTTATCTTTAGCCAAGATTATTTTGAATACATGGAATTTACACTTATGAGTGTTTAAATGTTGATTCCATTTTTGAATTTATTATGATGACTACCCCCTCAAACGATGAGTCAATGAGAGCATGAAAAATGCTAAAGTGATGAGTTGCTTGACACATATGACTAAATTGGGGCAACTCTTTATTTTTCCCATGGTACTATATACTTGTTTGGAGGTGATTTTCGATTGTTTTGATGAATAGTTTTGGAAGCAAAAGGCCAAATATCTCATTCCCTTGGAGCAGTCCAGCCATGGAGGCATTCTTGGGGACTAAAATATAATATTTTTATGCATCCAAAATTATTATGGGTTCAGTCTAGATCCCTCTCATTTTCTTGACTATTATGCCTTGTTTTTGGTGGTTTTTGGCCATTTGAGTTTTTTAATGTTTTTGTAAGATTTTTGTTTTTATTATTATTGTATTTCATTTATCTAGTCAACGCTATATGTACCACTCATGGAAAGGGTGTGCATATTAGAATAATTACCTTTGACAAATTAAAGAACTTGATTTTGGTAATCTTTGGGATACTATCAAATAAGCTTAAGTCTTATCCTAGCCTTGGCGGCAATTAGGAGACAAGATTAAGAAGATAGGCTTAAGTCAAATCCTAGCCTTGATGGCAATTAAGATACAAGCTTAAGAAAATAGGCTTAAGTCAAATCCTAGCCTTGATGGCAATTAGGAGACAAGCTTAAGTCAAATCGTAGCCTTGACAACAATTAGCAGATTAGCTTAAGTCAAATTCTAGCCTAGGTGGCAATTAGAAGACAAGCATAAGTCAAATCCTAGCCTAGATGGAAATTAGAAGAGAAGCTTAAGTAAAATCCTAGCCTAGATGGCCATTAGGAGATAAGCTAATTTTACTTGAATCTGCTTGTGATATTTTGATTATTTTCCCCAAGCAAGGAGGGTGCATGATTGTCTTTAGCAATGATTCGTGCATGAACACACTTAGCAATGATTGAGTTATCAATTGTTTATTTGAATTATACAATGTATGCAATGATGTGAATATGCTATATGTATGCAATGGATGATGTCTAACATGGATGCATGTATTGATCATATGATTTGATTTCATGATATACAAAAGTTTACATTTTTGTTATATGCTTTCATGAATTAAAAGATATGTATAAAATAGTCAGTGGCCATATAAATATTATTGCTAATATTCATCCGGTATCTATCCTATTTCATGAACATCACTTAATAAACAAAAGTCTAAATATGTAGTGATTGATTGATTTATTTTTATATGATGTATGGATGATGACTATATGATGCATACTATGCTAGCACCATAGACTTATACAAAATGTGTCTTTATTATTTTCATGTTATTATGACACTTTATTTAATGGACTTTGTAACTTTTACAAGCACGCGACATTATGATGTAAAATAAAATGGATAATGTAATGTGATGTGATATTATTTGATATTTTTTGAAGAGACTCAAACACTCTAGTTACCTAATCAAAAGTCATATACTAACTATACAAGATATTTTGGCAAAGTATGAACCTACTAAGATAATCAAGATAATCAATATCCCTGTGTGTGCATGTGCATTCATTACCATGATAACACATAATATTACCCTAGTGCAAATGGGATTCACTTAGCCCATTGACATTAGAGATCATTTTGCGAGTCTCATTATCCTAAGTTTTGTACTTAGTTGGATTAAACTACTAGGTAATATAGGTTACAACAAGCTAGCTCATCCACATTCAAACATTGGTCTATACCTAAGCAAGTTTCTTATGTGACAGACATATCGTCATGTGGGAGGCTAGAACTATTGACAAGTAGGCTATCCACCAAACTTGTAATGCGGCGCCTTATGGTTCTCTAATGCTGAGAATTCTAGGGATTCAAGTTCAAGAGTCCCTTATTTTATTTTAACTTTCTCAAGGCGATTGCTCGTTTTTATTTGGAGAGCAAGGGATTTTTTTTTTGTAGTGGTGAGAACCACTGTTTATTTTCTTTTTATTTATTTTTATTAGTGATGATAATCATTGTTTATTTGGAATATTTCTTTGATACACTTGCCCCAGTGTAGGGCAATGTATGTTTGGAATACTGGGGGGAATAATAATCATTACTGGTTTTCTTTCTTTGGGATACTTACCCTAGTGTGGGGTAAGGGATTTTTGGGTAATAAGGACCTTATATTTTTGTCAATTCTCAACATATTTGAACCATTCACACAGGGGGATGAGCAGGATAACCTTTTTGCTTAAATCAACCTAGACCACTTCATAGTTTTCATATTTCCTTATGCTAGACTTGGATTTATTAATGTGAAAATTATTTTGGGATTTTGATATATACAAGCATTATCCCAGTAGGGTTCTTCTTTCTAAAGATCATGATATCTTTCTATGAATTTGACAGGACCACTAAATATGGCTGAGTGAACCAAAACTTGCACTATGTTTTATTGACAATGACTAAGTGACAGGATACAGACATATAATGTAAATGGTATACATACTATGAACATGTGGTAGAACTAACATATGCTATCAATGAATTTTTTCCAGACGCCTAATGTATAGACCTGGTGCTAGTCATGTATGATCAATTTGACACGATGCATAATGCAATAATGAGCATGCCTAATGCAACAATGATTTGAATGCAAGTGATGAGAAATGCAATATAATGCAATATTTTTGTATTTTGATGATTTTTTTTTTGTTTTGTTATTTTGAGATATATATACAGGTTGACCAATGGGATTAATGAATGCCATTGGAGTTTTTTTAGGTGACCAAAGGGCTTATATACATCTTTGGGAATTTTAGGTTTGACCTAGATAGTTGTAAACTGGCTAGGAACATTTTAACTTGACCTAGACGGTCATAGACCGCCTAGGGGCATTTTGGATTGACCTAGATAATCATGGACCGCCTAGGAGCATTTGAAGGTGACCAAAGGGCTTATATATGCCTTTGGGACTTTTGGGATTGACCTAGATGATCGTAGATAATCTAGGAGCATTTTATTTTGACCTAAATGGTCAAAGACCTCTAGGATCCTTTAGGGTGACCTAGGCGGGCAACGACACTTAGAAAGTGTTTATGATTGCCTAGGGGTATTTGGTTGTGACCAAAGGACTTATACATGCCTTTGGAGAATTTAGGGTTGACCTAGATGATCGTAGATAGTCTAGGGGCTTTTTAACTTGAACTAGACGGTCAAAGACCACTAGGATCCTTTAGGGTGACCCAGGCAGGCAACGACACTTAGAAAGTTTCTACGACTGCCTAGGGGTATTTGATTGTGACCAAAGAGATTATGGATGCCTTTGGAGCATTTATTGTTGACCTAGATGATTGTCGATAGTCTAGAGAATTTTTTATTTGACCTAGATGGTGAAATATTGCTAGGAGCCTTTAGGGCGACCTAGGCAGGCAATGACACTTAGAAAGTAAGTGTCTATGACTACCTAGGGGCATTTAATTGTGACCAAAGGGCTTATGGATGCCTTTTGAGCATTTTAGGTTGACCTAGATGATTCATAGATAGTATAGGGGCTTTTTTCATTTGACCTAGACAATCAAATACCGCTAGAAGCATTTTGGGTGACCTAGGTGGGCAATGTCACTTAGAAAGTGTCTACGACTACCTAGGGGTATTTGGTTGTGACCAAAGGGATTATGGATGCCTTTAGAGATTTTTGGTGACTTTTATTACTTTGTGATTCTAGGAGGAAGGTGCAATATCTTGTGTACCCCCAACATTTGTGATAATCATAGGAAGCAATGAAGGCGTGATACCTTTAGGATCCTCCATTTGCTTCATTTCTTTTGATGTGAATAATGGGGAAGGTGTGACACCTTGGATACCCATAGTATGTACTATGTTTGATGTATTATTATTGGCTTGGCTAAGAGGAGTGATATAGAATGACTCCTCCTATTATGACAAGTAATTCTTGTTGATGCCAATGTCTTGATGGGGTAAAATAAGTGATCCACTTATGGATACTACTTCCCTATCAATAAGATCTTGGACTACATGTCTAAAATTATAACAATTGTTAATGGCATGCCCTATAATTTGATGATAGAGGTAAGAATGATCCTCCCTATATACTCTAGATCTAGACCTATTTTTATTGACTAGGGGTATATTTGGCAAGTTGATTGCCTTTGCTTCTTGCAAGTTATGAAGGATGGTTGACATGGGCTTAGATAATGGAGTCCAAGTATGATTTTGAGGATTTAAATGAGGTGAACATGGTCACCACATTTTATGAGGTGATAGGGTTGTATGCGTATTAATCACCTATTTAGATTTTTCTTCTTGGCTCTTTTTTATAGGTAACAATTTTTGAACTATGTCAATTTGTTGATTGTTAATTTGAAGATCATTCTTGTCAAGCATATATTGTACCTTATTTTTGAAGGCAATGCATGACTTAATATTATGATCATTTACTTGATGATAAGTATAATTTTGGATCTCTTGATACCACATTGGTTTGTGCCTATTGGGATCCAAAGGGTGAATATCTAGCAATTTATAGCCTTGGGCTTGCATAATTGATTAAAGAGTGACAACAAAGATTCAGGAAATGTTGTACACATGCGAGGTTGATGGTATTGTTGCCTTTGCGTTTGCTTTTGTTGAGACTTAATATTAGATTGCACAGGAGGAGGTTGGTCCTCACAATAAAGGGGTTGAGATAATGAATGACTCAACTATAAGTCAATGCTTACGAATTAATTTAAGATCTGTTGTGAGTCATTGTGTTGTTGACTCACTTGTAACTCAACATTGGCTAGCCTATCCAAAATCATCTGAGTAAATGTATATGGTTCATGATGAGTGTGGGTAGTGAGTATATCCACATGATCTTTTTCTTGATTTAACTCTTGCTCTTGTTCCAACTCAGATTGTTTAATTTTTACAACTAACTTATCTCCACTTTGTTGTAGTGGGTACACTTGTTCTTGATTTTGTAGAGATGTTGAATGAGATGGATTAGGTGTGATTGAATCCATCAATGATATCTCTTGTGGCATGGATGGAATATTGGATGGAGTCGCAAGTGGCCTAGATGAATTTAGAGGACTTTGGTTCTCTATCATCACATTGATCATTCCCACAAACTCATGAGAAGATGCATTGGCACTTGGACCAGTCACATGTTCATCATAAACTTGTCCAAGGGGATATACTTGGCCCCCATGCTTAGGGGGTGCATAATAAATGCTTTCAAGGAGTTATGAATCGATAGGAGGAAAACCTAGATCCTTGATCAACTCAATGATATGCATGAATTTAACATCGGGTTCTATGCATTCATCAAGTTCAGGATTGGTCAAGTGACTTGTGTCCTCAAGCATGGTGGATGAAGATGGTATGATATGATTTGATTCATCCATATCCACTTTAGGTTCCTCATTTTTGGTATGAGTGGGAAAGTCCTCTTCTAATGTGTCAAAAATATCCAAGAGAGCTTTTGCAATTAGCCTTTTTGACTCTCCCTCATTTGAAGAAATAGGGGATGGTACTAGTGATGGTGGTGAAGGTAACTTCAAAACTAATCGTGGGGTTGAATATGGACTCTGGATAAGGTCATTGAGTTTACTATCTAAAGACATGGATGGATGAGTGGACTCATGTGGATGGTTATCCTTATTGTAACACTTGAAGGGGTTTGGGTCAACATCACCCACATAGACATGACCTTATCAATGTATTTAAGGCATTTATGTACAATGGAGGGGATACACTCCATGTATGTTATCCAAGGTACTCCTAACAATATGTTGTATATTCTTTCAAGGTAACTTCAAAACTAATCGTGGGGTTGAATATGGACTCTGGATAAGGTCATTGAGTTTACTATCTAAAGACATGGATGGATGAGTGGACTCATGTGGATGGTTATCCTTATTGTAACACTTGAAGGGGTTTGGGTCAACATCACCCACATAGACATGACCTTATCAATGTATTTAAGGCATTTATGTACAATGGAGGGGATACACTCCATGTATGTTATCCAAGGTACTCCTAACAATATGTTGTATATTCTTTCACCTTCCAATATATATAATAAAGTAGGCATAGTCTTCTGTCAACCTTGATCAGGTAGGATTATCATGCCCACAATGGAGGATAAAGCATCATTAAATTATTTCAAGGTGAAATTGGATCTTGCAATGTGTGAAGATGGGATTTTGAGATGCTTTAGTGCAGTTGTGGTAATAATATTTATTGTAGAACCTGTATAAACTAACACTTTATTATAGGGGATCCTATTGATGCATGCAATGATGTGCATAGGAGAGTCTGGTAAATTGGCAGACCTAGGTTTGATATCCTAATTTCAAAAGGATATAACAGGATCTTTGTGCATTTTATGTGTCCCACAAAATTGGTGAAAACATTAGAGTCATGAGGTTGTACCTCAATGGAATATAAAATCTTCTTGAGAGTTTCCCAATGTTCGGAGGATCTTTGTATTAATTCTCCCATGGTCATGTTGGTTGATGATGTATGCAAAATTTGCATAGGCCTCTTATGACTTGCTACCACTTATTGGATGGGAGGTTTAGGTAGTGTAGAGGGAGTCTAGAATTCCCTACTAAGCCTCTTGGTAGGTATATTATCTCTAGTTTGAGTTTGGACTCGGTGTTGGCTAACCGAAGAGTCCACTTGATCACATGAATAAACCATTGGTGTTCTCTTGGCAGAGGTACATCGTGGTTGCATGGAATAATGTGATTGAGAGTAATTAGGATCTTCCTCAGGTCTTATTTTATAAGTGAGGAATGTTTGGGCAGAATTGAATTTCTCTCTATGACGAGTATCATACTCGTCTAGGTTTTGGTACCCTAGGGAGGGGTTCTTTGGAAGCTTAAGATGATCATTTAAACCTACCCTAGGTTTATAGTCTTGTTACCTAAGTGGGGGGGATCCTCATACCTATAATGATAATGCTCTATGCATCTCATATAGTTTTCCACTTCATAGGCTCATGATTGAGCTTGACTATGCATTGTTGTCATGATGCATTGATTAAGCAAACCCTGAAGGGAACCCTACACTAACGAAAATTTTGATTTCCAAAAAAGGCTAAAAGTGTTATATACCAAAATGATTAGTGCAACGAGCTGATCACAATGAAATAGGTCTCTAAAATATGATTTTTGTGTCAAAATTTTGTATTTTTGGAATATTTGGCCAACCAGGGCCTGTGGGGAAATTGACACTTTTGGGATTTTTTGAACCATAAAGAGTTAGGACTAAAAACTTCTAGGAGAGGTGCAGAAGGAGCTAACTAAGATACCAAAACAAATTTGGAAATTTTTGGAGTTGTCTAGACCATTTTATGGATATTTTAGTATATATTTTCTTGATTTTCGGAGCTGAAAATAGAGTAAACATAAAACCAAAATAATTTTTTTGTTATAACTCCAATTTGCATGATTCTCAAATCGTCAGATGTAGAATAAAAAAGTACATTTTGGGTTTGACCCCCAAATCGAGGATCTTGGTTTTATTACCCGAAAAAAAAAATAGCTAAAGTAGACAACATGATTATTTCTTTTAAGTTTTTATAGATTCAAATACACAATCAATAGAAAAACAAAAGAAAACATATGATTATATTCATTTAAAGATTTAAATGTGAATCCCTAAACTTGTTTGTTGTGTTTCAAGATGTGTTGCTTTGTAAAGACTCAACTTTTCTTGTGTTTGATATTTCATTGGATGATATTCTCAAATGCTTAAAGGATTTCACCTATATACTTGTAGCTCAACTGCTGGTATGGTGATTAATTGCATATTATTCCAGTCACATAAACCAATCTAAGATATGGTGATGAATTCCATATCCTACCGATCCTCACCTAGCATCCCGTGTGCAATGATACACCCCTCCTAAGAGGAATGTGTGCTATTTTGTATGGTTAGGATAGTTCTTGGAGTCGGTATTGGCCAGTTATCTTGGGTCATGATAGTACTATTTCAAGCTAGCCAGTCAAGTGGTAATTACATCCACTATTGCTGATTGATGTTAAAATACCTTGTGGTGTGTGTGGTTCCTTTTAAATATTTGAAAGAAAACAAAAGAGCACTCAATAATTATATACTAAATGCATTAAAGTGTGTTTTACTTTCAGAATTATTAGTAGCATAAAATGAAAGTATGAAAATGCAAATCCTATATGACCTTAACCTTCTTGGGTAAGGTTGAAGCAAGCAAACTAGACAAAAAGTAGCAACTTCTACTGTTATTTTCCTTAGTTTATCTAATAAAATTGATGCATAATTTTTGAAAGAAATAATCTAACCTTTCTATGCAAAGAAGAAGCAAGAAAACATGAAATTTTGATCATTTTTAACAGCAAAAATATAAATTTACATTGTAGAAAGGTGTAAATTTAAACTTGAAAGTTGCTATTTCTGCAAATTTTGTAGAAACCCTCTATTTTTGTTGTCATCCCAATCAGGGATGGTCATAGATTAGGGGTAATCCCACGCAATGCCATGGAGCTGGCTGTATCACCCAGTGCCATGGAGCAGAAAAAATACCATTTCTGCTCAGAATGGTCAGTACCTACAACAAATAAAACCAGAATTTGAGGTCCAAATTAGCATCATCCAGATGGGAGACAAAAAAACATCATATACCATGATCGCCACTTAATATGTGAAATTTACTACATCACCTTAAGGGCATTCCATTGCAATGTAAAGCAATTATAAAACATTCAATGGAAATAACACATAAACTTGTAATCTATTAAAGTGAAGAAAATGTATAAAAAAATGGTGGATTTATCCTTCTATTTAATCAATTTATAGCTTCAAATGTGAGATTACAAATATCCCCTTGAGGGATTTTACAAATTGATACAATTTCCATTACAATGTTCAAGGGATCTAGTCCCTTGAAAGGGGCCTCAAAGTGGTGTAAACTATGGTGTTTGGTGTAAATATCACATCCCACTATTGAGAGCTATCCTTAAACTTGTTCTTCTAGTCTTCTTAGCTCCTTCCTTCTATGTAGAATACCTGCACCTACACACAAGGGACTAAAATGGGGTTAATAACACCTATTTCATAAGATGAATAAAGCGTTGAAAACAAAGCAAAAGAGACAAGCGATACAACCAAAAAAAGCTATCTACATATGTAAAAAATGATCTACAATAAGCATGAAAATATATAAATATGATTTAAATACAAATAAGCAACTTTGGGGGTAAGACCAAGGGTGAAACTATGCTTAACTATTGGCCATCTCGGGGTGAGCCAAATAGACCTGCAACATTGGGGATCACCAAAACTGCATAAAAACTCTTCTAAATCACTTAAAATTTGGACCATAGGTTCCTTAGGACATTCCTAAGGGGAATATGGAGTAATTTCTCTAAAATTCCAACCCATTTTGTGGCCGTCCCTAGGTATGCCATGGACAGACTGTTGGCCATCCCCAGGTGGGACGGTTACAAAACTATAATATTTTTATCACCTATGGTTATGTAAATTGGTCCAAAATTGGTATGAGAGTGTTGTCGACAGATGGGGCTAAATATAATTTCAATTTGGTAGGTTTGGAATTGGTGGATCGAGCCTATTGCCCCTAAAATTACCTTCAAATGAAGAGGGTTTTAAGGCTAGGGAAAGGACAAGTTTTGGTTTGAAAAAGGTTGGGGATAAGTAGGGATAGAATTGGGTAGAACTTTGTTGCTCAAATGCTACTTCTCTCCTCTTTTAAAATGAGTGTTTGGAACTCCTTTTATAGCCCAAAAGGGCATCTAGGGCAACATGGCAAGTTTAGCCATGGGAGGTAGGAGCCACCATGTGTCCTAATCTTGTAATTGATTGATGAGGGGAAGGTTGCCCCTTTGGGGCTCCCAATTAACTGCCTCACAGTCCATTTATAGGTTTCCAATAAATTTTGGGGTGATTGGACGCGTTAATGATAGTATTTGATTACCATTTAGCGCGTCCTTTAAATTTTTGAAGGGCCTTCTTGGGGGTCGTCCCATCCAGGGACGTTTGTTGATGGTCATCCCTGGGTGGGATGGTCACTAGTAGGAGCTCCAAAAATACCCTAGATTGCTAGGAACACTCCAAACTAAGTTTTGGAGGATTTTGGAAGCCTTATGCTAGCCTAGAGGGGTGCCCAATAAGGGCCATATTTTGTCGAGAAGAGGGCATATGTAATGCAATGATAGTCTTATCTGATTTACATGATTTAGGTGTATACATCTTGTTTTGAAAGAGAACCAACAAAATTCTAATTTGCTACTCAATCTATGGGATAATTTTATGATAAAAAAGTTAGGTCCCTTTGTCATCACTAGACAAACCAGACCTAAAACTTTTCACTTTGCCTCCCTTGAGGGAATCAAGGATATTGAACCCTTGAACATCCTTCATTTGTAACCTTTCCATGCCTAGAAAGCTATGGCCCACCTAAAATGATCCTAGGTGGTCTCTAACCATTTAAGTCACCCCAAAATTCTCCAAGGGTGTCTACAACCCACTTGGTCAACCTAAAATGCTCCTAGGCAATCTATAACCATCTAGGTCACCCCAAAATGCTCTAAGGGTGTCTATAATCCACTTGGTCAACCTAAAATACTTCTAGGCAATTTATAACCATATAGGTCACCCCAAAATGGTTCAAGGGTGTCTATAACCTGCTTGGTCAACCTAAAATGCTCCTAGGTGTTCTATCACCATCTAGGTCACTCTAAAATGCTCCAAGGGTGTCTACAACCTGATTGGTCAACGTAAAATGCTCCTAGGTTGTCTAGATTGTCTAGGTCACCCCAAAATTCTCTAAGGGTGTGTACAACCTACTTGGTCAACCTAAAATGCTCCTAGGTGGTCTATGACCATCTAGGTCACCCCAAAATGCTCCAAGGGTGTCTAAAACTAGCTTGGTCAACCTAAAATACTCTTATATAGTCTATGACCATATAAGTCACCCCAAAATGCTCTAAGGGTATCTAAAACCCACTTGGTCAACCTATAATGCTCCTAGGTGGTCTATGATCATCTAGTTCATCCAAAAATGCTCCAAGGATGTCTAAAAGCCACTTGGTCAACCTAAAATACTCCTAGGTAGTCTATGATTGTCTAGGTCATGCCAAAATGCTCCAAGGGTATCTACAACCTGCTTGGTCAACCTAAAATTCTCCTAGGTGATCTATGACCATCTAGGTCACCCCAAAATGCTCCAATGGTGTAGAAAGTTATCCTAATTTTTAGGAGGTAGAGTCTTTCTTAGATTGTACCTTGTATACATCAAATTCCCAACACATTTTCACACTAATAAATCCAAGTTTTACACAAGGAAATATGAAACCTATGAATTGGTCTAGGTTACCTTAACCAAAAATTCTATCCTACTCATCTCCTTGTGTGAATGGTTAAATTTTGTTGAGAGTTGGCAAAAGGACAAGCTCTTCCCTACCCCAATTATAAAAAATAAATAGTGGTTTTCACTATTACAAAAGCAAAATCCCAAAATCCTAAGCAAAAAGTAGAAGTCAAAAAATAAAAACATTCAAAAAGCAAAATTAAAATCTAAATATCAGAAAGCAAAAATCAAAAGCAAAATAAATAGTGGTTATCACCACTCCCTCAAATCCCTTACTCAAAGAAAACAAAATACAAAAATAAATAGTGATTATAATCACTAAATACGAGAAAATGTCCCTAAATTCAAATAAAAGAAAATAAGGTAGTATTGAACTTGAATCCCTAGAATTCTCAGCATTTGAAAAACCATTAATGTGATCCTCATTACAGGTTTGGTGAAAAACCTACCTAGCAATGGTAGTATCCTTACACATGATATGCCTATCACATTATCTTTTTGCATGTGTGTAGACCAATGTTTGTATGTAGATGAGTAGCTTTTGGTAGCCTATATTACCTAGTAGTATAATCCAACTAAGTAAAAAACCTAGGATTGTGCTACCCATAGGGTGATATTCGATACAGGTGGGTTGCATAATATCATTTGGCACTGGGGTAATCTTATGCTTATCACAAAATGAACTCACTTGCACACACAGGGATATTGAGTATCTTGGTCACCCTAGCAGATTTATACCTTTTCAAAAAGTGTTGCATAGTTAGTATATAAATTTTGATCAGTTGACTATAGTGTTTGAGCCTATGAAAACCTCATGGACATCCTATAAACATCCTATCATTCATTCCAGTTTATTGCATACATGTCAGTATATATTTTTTACAAATCCATTATATAGTCTCATGACAACATTACACATGAATTGATGAAGTCTATACAGTCTATGGTGCTAACATAGTGTGTCATATAGCATATAGTTTATAATATATATTAATACATCATCTATATCAATATGCATCCATGCAAATACATAAAATAAAATCAAATCATATTACAACATATGAATCCATGATAGACATCCATCATCATATCATAAAGCAAATAAATACATTGCATGCATCTTATAAAGTTACAAAGCAACGCATTATGATAAACATAAAAGCTCATATATATATGTATGTATATGTACGGGGAAAAAGATACATCATATAGCCTGTAGACTACAATAAAGTGAGTCCTTAGACTTCACATGGCTACACATCCAAAAATAAAAAAAGAGAGTCCTAAGAGCCTCGATCATGGTCACACATATAGTTCATCATCTAGATCAATACATCATCTATCTCAATATGCATCCATGAAAATACACAAAATCAAATCAAATCATATTACAACATATGGATCCATGATAGACATCCATCATTATATCATAAAGTAAATAAATACATTGCATACATCTCATAAAGTAACAAAGCAACACATGTTGATAAACATAAAATCTCATATATATATGTATGTATATGTATGGGGAAAATGATACATCATATGGCCTATAGAATACAATAAAGTGAGTCCTTAGACTTCACATGGCTACACATCCAAAAATACAAAAAAGAGAGTTCGAAAAGCCTCGACTATGGTCATGCAGAACCAGTACTGTGGCTCACACTCCCACCCGTAGTCAGAGTCCACTATGAACTCCCATGCCTACTACCACCTACCACCATTCATATAGATCCTAATACCTCCACTTTAGATGAAAACTATATTGTCCTACTTTTATGACTCTGGTATGATCCACTAGTAGCTGTGTTATCTCATAGATGTCCTTCACAGTACACTATCTTAGTATCTAGCTCATCAGTATAGGCCTACCCACACTGACACCATGCCTGATAAGTGTCCACTATGGAATGGAGTTCTGTCACCTCTGACTATAGCCTAGATACATAATCACTATTGGATCCCTCCCACATAGGGCTCCAAGATCATAATTATGCCCATAGAGCTGTTATCTTGGCTTGAGCCCCCTGTACCTATGCTCACTATGCTTCTAGCTCTACCTGAGCATCATATACCTATTTTTACAAGATATCTCTCTCCTACCTAACATTTATTAGCTCATCCCATAGCTTAGCCTCTATGTCACCCTATACAACCTATAGTACCTGTACCTCCTCATCCTCAGTATCATCATCCCCAAATTCACCTTCATCTCCTAAGTCCAAGAGGTACCCCTACTAATCTATAATGTGTCCATACCCATGCCACTCACCTACCTCAACTTGGTCCTCATTAGGATCCTCTTGATGAAACCTCATTGTATCCCTCCCTAGTGGCCCCTCTCCTCATCACTAGCACATCATCCACCAAGAGTCATACTCCTCCATAGTCCCAACATCATCCACATCTAGAATATCTACTATAGGATTCATATCCTGCACAACTACCTCAACCATCAGCCACCTCAGTGTCCTCTCAATATCACAATGTCGATAAATAATTGGCTCAACAGAAAACCCCTATCATGGCCTAAAGTACTGCATAACCTGAGCATAGAGAAAGAACTCCTGCTATGTCCTGTGTTAGCCCACCAACCATCTCCCTCACCTAACTCGGTGAAGTTGCACATCAACATCAACCCATGCTGGGCAATCTCTATAGGGTCTCTAGGACACATTAACTTATCTAAATCTTGTAAAATACTAGGAATAATGACCTAAATCACCCACCTAGTATCAAATCTATCCTACCTCTCAAGCCCACTACCATAGGATCCCATAGCCAATCTCCCGGTCCACAAGCTTCATGCGTGTCATCCATGGTAGGCCATGTGGTCTATCCATCGCTATATGCTACCAATCCCAAAACTATAGTAATAAGCTACATCCCAAGCTATTATGCCCTTGAGAGTAAATCTCATATAGCTTATCATAATATGTGCTAGTAGAGTTGTCCCCCATGACATCACTAGTGACCGCTCTACAGTACATCCTACCAGAGTAAACACTAACTCCAAAATGTTCCAGGGAAACCTGGCACCTAATGAGTCTGGTAGGAGCATATTAGAAATAAATTTCATCAACAAAGTGTGCCTCACACCCAATACCCTAGCATCATACTAGCATTCCATAAGTATACCTTTGCTGGAAGAGCCCTTTATCGCCTCCTCCATGGCCCTGCTCCATAACTGTGTCCCTCTGATCTTGATGAGTAGACTCAATTGGCTATCCCTCTATTGGAATGTATAGTATTTGATAGATGTCCTCCAACATCACCATCATCTTCACTATTGGTAGGTGGAAGATGTTTGTGCATGGGTCCCATAGGTCAATAAGCGTTGTCAAGTAGGTGTAATCGCCCAACATGGGATCTAACTACGTCACATGTTTGAGGCCAATGGCATCAAGCCATTCCAATTATATATTAGTAAATAATTCTCCCATGGTTTCAAATATATATGGAACATGACATCGACTCTTCACCACCTAGCAGAGGCAATTCGATCAAAAATATGCTCCAAATAGGCTTCAAAATGCCCCCAAAACACTCAAAAAAGACAAAAATAGGGCCCTTTTTTAGGCTAGTTTATGGTTGTACCACATTGGTATGGCCCCAAAATTTGTGATCATCCCACCCTAGGATAGCCCCTAAATAGCTCATGCTAGCCGTCCCACCCCAGGATGGCCCCCAAACTAGGTAAAATTGGACCTTCTAGGCCCTAAAAAACAAGTAAAAACAACAAAATTAAAGCCCTAAAAAGCAATAAAATCACATAAAAACATAAAAAAGCATAAAAAATTACAAGGTATCCTAAGTAGGGTTTAATTACCAATAATTTAGTGTGCCCTAGCACAAAGCAAAAATAAGCCCTAATTTCCATTTCAATTTCAAGCATAGTGCAATAAGAAATCCAATTCTTACCTATCTCGCATTGGCTCCACCACAGGATGAGTCTACAAATTGGATCATGGTTATTGTGGTATGATTTTAGTAGTGATCCATTTATTATAATATTTCCCCTCCTCCTCACCTACCAAGATATCAAAGTTGCAAATGCACAAATGAGCCTAAGTGACCCATATTTGGCTTAAATAACCCTCCTAAGGCCTTGACCATATTGAGGTCAGCCAGGTAGTTGATTGGCTAGCTGTCCCACTTTGGGATGGTCATAAACCATACCACCATGTCACCCTGGGATGGCCACAAAAAAAATCCACAAAAATAGCTAAAAATGTACCAAAAAGGGTCCAAAACCTACCAAAAATAGTTCAAATTTGGTCACAATTCACATAGGATCAAGAGGAATCTAATTCACTCATGGAGAAGTGGAAAATAATTTACTTTGTACCCTAAGAAGGCCATTGTGTCTGGACCATCCCATGAGGATGAAGTTTTTAGTTCCTTTCTTCCATACAATAGTAGCAAAATCACCAAAATCCTCTAAAAAATGCTCCATTTTTCAATGAGTAAAACCAAAGGAAACCCTAAAAAAGTCATATGTATCAAATGACTCATTTATTTTATCACTGGTCACTCCCTTATCGACTCATTTCTTGATGGGGTAGTCATACTTAGCACATACACAATAACAATCAACAATCACACACTCAATCATGCAAATTGTGTTCATACAAAGAATCATTGACAAAGACAATCACTCTCCTACTTGGGGCAACAAACAAGCACAAATTTAACAAATTCTTGGTGTTATAGAATAATAAAAAATTGGACCTCCTACTTCATGAATGAAAAGTGTCCAAGAACAAGTCAACCTCACTAGAGAGGTTGCACTTGAAGCAAGTTCCTTAGCTCATTAGAAGCAAGGATTCAAGAACGCATGCTCTTTTCATGATTGGGGAATTTAAATTTGGTTAGGTTATTGAATAACCCTAATCATTCAACATTTTAGTCATCTATTTTTTCTAAGCACTATGTTGCACACAACATATCTCAAAAAGAGGCATCTGTAGACATTAAAATTTGATAAATCTAATTAGGCAACTGAGACAAGATCCATTTGACACCTTATGGCCCCCTTAGTCAAACCTTAGAGGTATTACAGTGTTCCTAACCACTTTTTGGAGTCTTTCCCCTACTTTTGGGAAGTTTTGGAGCCTATAGGCATGGTATTCCCATCCTAGGATGACAACAGTTCATGATCATCCCATACTGGGATGGCCATGTGTGGTCATACTAGGGTGGGATGACCATGATATTTGACCCCAAAAAAGTCAAACTATGGATAAATGGCACAAAAAAAAAACCATTTTCCATGCCTTTCAACCATGCAAGGTCAAAGAGCAAAAAATTCTATGACATGCTTCATAAAGGAGGCCAAATTGAAAGATTCTCTTCTCCCTCCAATGCATGCCACCCTGGTGGCCAAGTGGTTCCTCTTACCCTCGCATGCCATTTTTCCGAAAGGCTTCCTTTTGCTATAATGTGGATCAGTTTTCCACACAAAAAATAAACAGGAGTTTTGAGATATAGCAACAGAGTGTTGCCAAGATTTCCCCTCATCATTTAGTGCTCCCATTCCCTTGGAATCTCTACCTAGTGAAGGAGGTTTATGAGTGAACTAGGAGGCACAATATGATCCCAAAACCAAACCATCTAAGTGATTTTTACCACCAAATTCAATGAAAAAACTATTTAGGATGTCCCTAACCAATTCACAGAGGAATTTGTGACAAAATAAGTGCAAAAATGATGGTCATCCCACCCTAAGATAGTCCCTAGTCTATGATAGTACCAAGAATACCACCTCAATATAGTGGCTTATCTGTGCATGATTTTCATACTATTCTTTTATTTATATTCTAGACTATCATATGATGCTACTATCCAAATTTCATGTATTTTAGAGCTATATTAAGAGAGATATCGTATTTTTAATGTTTTATAGGGTCTCATGCAGGTCTACAGTGGTCATATAGATAAAAACCTAAAATTATTATTGATTTTACAAATATTATCATATGGGTTCTCTTAAAATCATGTTTTAGGCATACTTTCCAAGTTTCATTTGATTTGGATGTGTTTTGGTTCATAAATTGCTTGCTTTGGGTTTTGTAGGTTGGGAATGATCATTGCGATTATGGCACAACATTGAACACAAATTTGGATCTATTTCTAGTGAAATCTTTCCAAAACCTTCCATTTTACATATTTCTACAATTTCAAGTTGTTCACAATTTATTTCATATAGGATCCATGCATATTCTCATTACTAGTATTTTGATGCCTGTGGGGATTGCATGTTTTTCATCATACGCACTTGTTATTTGAAATTTTTGGTTTCCTTGTGTGTAGGTGCAAGTTTATATTGTTCATTATGAAGAATCACAAGACCTCAAGGCCAAATATACAAGTAGCAGTATCCGTAGCCCGCCCACCTCGATTATGGGTATGCAAAAAGACACTGGATGTGCACCTGAGTTACTTGAAGGATTTTGATCCTTGGGAACCCAATTTGTAACAATTGTATCACATTTGGGCCCTAAAGGGGACTGCTATGTAAAATTGGATTTGATCAACAAAATTAACAAGAAAGAGACTTGCTTTACTTCATTTCTTGCTATTTGGCATTTCTTCCATTTTACTTGCTTGCTTCTATTTGATGCTCTTAAGCAGTAGGATATAGATACATATATTGTTCATCATCATTAGGTTCAAAATTTTTCCCTAATTCACAAATAATGAAAAGTCAAAAACCTAACTTTTCTTTTATATTTTCCAAATTTTCCATAGTCGTTGATAGCATTAGTGGCCCACATTCTCTGGTCACTGACACTGACAGTGATCATGATCTGGTCATTGCTGTTGTCAGCGACTAGCCAAAAACAATAAAAGGACTCAATTTATCACTGTAAGGAACCTCAAAATAAGCAATTAAACATACCTATTGGTTCAAAATAATTAGAAAGTGCATAAACAACAAAAAAATCACACAAATCGAAATCGAAAAATAATATAAAAGTCTAAATGACCAAAAAATCAAATAACATCAAATGTCAAATGAGTCTCGTATTCAGTTATCTATTCTATATACTTGGTAGTTGCAATGAATAGCACTCCATGCAATACGACAATATGAGTAAATTACCATAAGGCTATTTGGGGTAAAGTAGTCATCGATGAATTGAAATGTTGCACTTCAATCCCAAAGAAGGCCTTTGTGGTCGAATTGCCCCACAGGAATGAGGCTTTCATTTTATTTTTTCTATGATATTTTTAGCAAATAAATGAATGTAATGATTCAAAATAATATTAAATAGAATTGCTATCATATTTATTCCCTAAGAAGGACATTGCGACTGAACAAATTCCTAGGATAGATGTACAATTACTAAAAATGGTTGAGATCACACCTAAAATGGGACCTGCCTTATCAAAACAAACCAAAATTCTTAAAAGAACCAAATAAATCATCCTGGTCAAGAAAATAATCACTTTATACATTGTCCTTCCCTCATCAACTCATCATTTGAATGGGTAGTCATAATATCAACAATCATAATCAAAATCAATAAAGGATCACTCGATCATGTCAAATTGTGTTCATCTTACGAATCACTGCCAACAACTATCATAAGCTTACCCATTGCTGGGGAAAAAAGTAAATATGAAAGTTAAGTTTGTAGCTCTCCTCCATTCATATCTATAGTATCACTAAAGCATATGGTAGCACTAAAGCTAACCATTCGCCCGATGGATGTGTGTAAGATTTTACAAATTTAATCCTTCCATCCTATTGAAAGTAATGATTCTAGGATATGTACCTTTCACATGACTAGGGCATCCAATGTTTATAAGATCAATGATCATCACACACCCTACAACATGGACCTAAGTGGTCTATTTTTGCTTCACATTGTATTTTCCCATAATGCATCACAAAAAGGGGTATCTGTAGACACCTAAAACAATCATATTTAGGAGACTACTCATATAGGCACATTCAAAGGCCATATGACTAATCTTGGACCTTTCCAAGAGCCAAAAGTGGTCCTAACCAATCACTAGGGGTAGTTCTAGCCCATTCAAGCATGGATGATATCAATCAGATCAGCCACCAACAATGGTTACTGAAGCTCAGAGCAGCCACGTCTAGCTATTTATCTAGAAAACGGTTAGCACCAAAATACAGTATGGCCATGAATACGGGCCCAAATCAAATAGTCTGATTGTACTTGCATTTCTTACAGGTAGTTTTTGGCATGGAACTCTTATAGATCCTCCTAACTACCCATTCAATGCAAATTTTTGACTGATCCTTCCCCTTGGGATGGTTAGTTACATGCAAAATTTAATCTTGGCTTCTCTAGGAAGCCAAGATCTAGATCTAGATCTGAATTTAGGAGGTCTACATATGGATTCTCCCAAGAAAAGCAAATGATCTATGAATATAAAAATTTATTCCAACAAAGCTTTAGTATATTGGAGAGAGATATCATACTTCGTCGAGGAGTAGCAAAGCTCTACCCAATTTAGCAATGATTTCTAGCCATACAACCATTTAGATTGAATGTTCTTCACCACCAATCAATGTACAGATATAGAGGCGACCCTTGGAAATTAATTTTTATGAGGAATCTAGAGCTACAACCCTTGTTATATGAGGATAAAGGTTTCATTTCATGGTTGTTGTCCTAGACAGTGGCCCGTAGGCATAGCCTAGGGTGTTAGATATTAATTTCCAAGTTTTTTTTTAGATCTATTATTTCTTTTTGCTCGATTAATCAATTTTAGCATAGATCTAATTTCTTTAATGCATTTGCACTACTATTCTTGAGTTATCCATGCATTTATCCTTCAATTTTGTTGTATTTTGATCTTATTATGCTTACATATCATGCTTCATATATTTTATAATAAAGCCTCTTTAGGAGAGGTAGCCTGTGCTATTTATCTCCTATTCTAGTTTCCTGTATGTAGGATACAGGTTATAGGACCAATTCAAAGTGCTTAAACAATAGATCCCTCTAGACAATAAGGAGAAGGCATATAAGCCCTTGTACAAGTTTGTGTGTGATATAAGGAGGCCTGCAGAGTGCACCATCCCCTTGCAAGAGACACCATTACTTCTACTTGTATTTCATTGTATCAAAAGGGTATCCCTAAGAGGGACCGATATGTAACCGAAATCCACATGAATAAATAAAAGATATTTATTTTGCATTTGTCACTTTTGTGTTATTTATGCTTTCATGGTATTTTAATTTGATATGATGCTACAAGTAGAGTAAAATGGGCACAACTTCTCAGGGTTGTACATTTATCACTATGGATTCCTTACCCATTATGGTTATTTTCTTTAACAATATCTTTTATCAAAATAAAGAGGTAGGTTGACCAAAGCCTATAATAGCTCATTGGTTTCAAATAATTTCTTGTAGCATGAAAGATCAACCCTATAGATGCAAGAAATTATTCCAATACTACCCAACTCATTCTTATATCTTTAGATCCATTCTTGCATCCCATGTCATTTCAACTAATTTTATGCATTTTGGCCTACTCCAACCCTACTCACCTATTTGTGATCATTCTAGCTAACTGTAACCTATCCCATTGACTTTGACCTTAGCTCCCTAGCCCATTTTGTCCCGTTGCTTCTTATTTTGATCATCTTGGCCTATGTTTTCATTCTCGACTTGTCCTACCTAAATCCATCTGTGTTGGTCTAGTTTGACCTATTTTGGCTTGCTTGGCCTATTCTTGTATTTTTGACCTATCATGACCTACCCAAATAATTTTAATATTCTTAGACCACTTCTTTCCTCCCATGTCATTTTCATTTGTTCAACATGATTTGTTCAACATATTTTGGTTTAATCCAACCCTCCTTGCCAATCCATGACCATTCTGGTCAAGTGCAATCCATCCCATTGACTTTGACCTTGCCTTCCTAGCCCATTTTGTCCCGTTGCTTCTCATTTCAATCATTTGATCCTATGTTTTACTGCTCAACTAATCCTATTCTAATTCATTTGTGCTAGCCTGGTTTGACCTACTTTGGATTGCTTAGCCCATTCTTGTATGTTTCGGCCTATCATGGCCTACCCAACTCATTCTGATATCTTTAGACCCGTTCTTGCCTCTCATGTCATTTTGGTTTGTTCAACACATTTTGGCCTACTCCAACTGTCATCATCCATCTACAACTATTATGGCTTAATGTAACTCATCCCATCATCTTTGAGCTTGCCTTCCTAGCACATTTCAACTTGTTGCTTCTCATTTTGGTATTCTTAGCCTATGTTTAGCTGCTTAGCTTGTCCTAACTAGATCCATTTGCGCTAGCCTGGTTTGACCTATTTTGATCTGCTCAACTTTCTCCCATATATTTTGGCTTGTCATGACCTACCCAACTCATTTTGATATCCTTATATTGGTTCTTGCCTCCCGTGTCATTTTAGCTTTTTTGATGCATTTTTGCGTACTCCAACCCTCCTCGCCCATCTATGACCGTTTTGGTTGAGTGCGACCCATCCCATCAACTTTGACCTTGCTTCCCTAGCCCATTTCATCCTGTTGCTTCTCATTCTAATCATTTCTACCTTTGTTTTCCTATTTGATTTATCCTATATGAATCCATCTGTGCTAGTCTGGTTTGACCTATTTTGATCTAATCTACTTGTTCTTGTATGTTTTGACTTGTCACATCCTACCCAACTCATTCTAATATCCTTATACCCCTTCTTACCTTTCATGTCATTTTAGTTTGTTCAACACATTTTGCCTTACTCCAACTCTCCTTGCCCATCCATGACTGTTCTAGTTGAGTGAAACCTCTCCTATCAACTTTGAACTTGTCTTCCTAGCCCATTTTATCTTGTTGATTCTTATTTCAATGGTCTTAGCCTATGTTTGCCTACTCAAATTTTCCTAGACAAATCCACTTATGATGGTTGGTTTGACATATTTTAGTTCACTTAGACTATTCTTGTTTATTTTGGTCTATCACAACCTACCCAACTCATTCGGATATCCTTAGACCCCTTCTTGCATGTCATGTCATTTTGGTTTGTCTGACATATTTTGGTCTAATTTGACCCATTTCATACTGATCAACTTGTTACTGTATGTTTTGACCTATCGTAACCTACCCAACTCATTCTGATATCCATAGACCTGTTCTTGCCTATCATGTCATTTAGGATTTTTTGACATATTTTGACCTACTTGAAACCTCTTTGCCCATTTATGATCATTTTGGCTAAGCCTAACCTATTCCATTAACTTTTACCTTACCTTCCATGCCCATTTCATCCTATTGCTTCTCATTTCAATCATCTTAGCCTATGTTTGCTTAGTTGGCTTGTGTTATCTGAATCCATTTATGCTGGCCTGGTTTGACCTATTTTAGCCCACTCGACCCATTCTTATATGTTTAAACCTATCATGGCCTACCCAAATTATTTTGATATCCTTAGACCTATTCTTACCTCTTATGTTATTTTGGTTTGTTCAACACTTTTTGGCCTATTCCAAGTGTCATCACCCATCTATGACTATTCTGGTCGAATGCAACTCATCCCATCGACTTTGACCTTGCCTTCCTAGCCCATTTCAACTTGTTGCTTCTCATTTTGGTCTTCTTAGCCTATGTTTTCTTGCTCAACTTGTGCTAAGTAGATCCATTTGTGTTAGTCTATTTTAATGTATTCCATACTACACAGCCTATTCCTATATGTTTTGGCCTATCACAACCTCCCCTATCCTTAGATTTGTTCTTGCCTCCCATGTCATTTTAGCTTATTTGATGCATTTTGGTGTACTCCAACCCTCCTCGCCCATCTATGACCATTTTGGTTGAGTGCAACCCATCCCATAAACTTTGACCTTGCTTCCATAGCCCATTTCATCTTGTTTCTTATTTTTATTATATCAGCCAATGTTTTCCTGCTCGACTTGTCCTAGTCAAATCTATCTATGCTAGCCTAGTTTGACCTACTTCGGCCTGCTCAGCCCATTATAATATGTTTCGACTTATCACGACCTACCCAAATAATTTTGATATCCTTAGTCCACTTCTTGCCTCTCATGTTATTTTGGTTTATCTGACATATTTTGGCCTGGTTTGACCTATTCCATCCTGCTTGACCTATTACTGTATGTTTCGGCCTATCACGGCCTACCCAACTCATTCTGATATCTGTAGACCCGTTCTTATCTATCATGTCATTTCAGCTTGTTTGATACATTTCAGCTTACTTGAGCCCTCCTTGCCCATTCACGATCGTTTTGGCCAACCCCAACTTGTCCCATCGACTTTGACCTTGCATTCATAGCCCATTTTGTCTTGTTGCTTCTCATTTTGATCGTCTTGGCCTATGTTTGCCTGATCAACTTATCCTAGTCGAATCCATCTGTGTTGGCCTGGTTTGACCTATTTTGGCCCGCTCGGCTCGTTCTTGTATGTTTTGGCCTGTCACAGCCTACCCATCTCATTTTGATATCCTTAGACCCCTTCTTGCCTCTCATATCATTTTGATTTGTTTGACATCTTGCTTGGTTTGACCTATTCCATCCTGCTCGACCTATTATTGTATGTTTTGACCTATCATGGCCTACCCAAATCATTTTGATATCCATAGACCCATTCTTGTCTATCATGTCATTTTAGCTTATTCAACACATTCTGGCCTACTTGAACCCTGGTTGCCCATTCACGATCATTTTGGTCGAGCCCAACCTATCCCATCGACTTTGACCTTGCCTTCCTAGGCCATTTTATCATGATCTACCCAACCCATTATGATATCCTTAGACCCGTTCTTGCATCTCATATAATTTTGGTTTGTTCGACACTTTCCAACCTACTCCAACCACCCTCATCCATATACGACTATTATGGTTGAGTGCAACTTGTCCCATCGATTTTGACCTTGCCTTCTTAGCCCATTTCAATTTATTACTTCTCATTTTGATCTTCTTAGCCTATTTTTACCTACTCAGATTGCCTAAGTAGATCCATTCCTTTTGGCTTGGTCTAACCTATTTCAACCTGCTCAACCTATTCCTATATATTTTTGCTTGTCATGGCTTACCCAACTCATTCTGATATCCTTAGATCTGTTCTTGCCTCCCATGTCATTTTAGCTTATTTGATATATTTTGGCCTACTCCAGCCTCATTTTCCATATATAACTATTCTAGATGAGTGCAACCCATCCCATTAACTTTGATGTTGCTTCCCTAGCCCATTTCATCCTGTTGCTTCTCATTCCGATCGTCTCGGCCTATGTTTGCCTGCTCGGCTTGTCATGGTTGAATCCATCCGTGCTGGCCTGGTTTGACCTGTTTTAGCTTGCTTGACATGTTATTGTATATTTTTACCTATTACAACCTACCCAATTCATTCTCATATCCTTAGACCCCTTCTTACCTCTAATGTAATTATGGTTTGTTCAACATTTTTGGCTTACTCCAATCCTCCTCGCCCATCAACGATCATTCTGGTCAAGTGCAACTCGTCCCATCGACTTTGACCTTACCTTCCTAGGCCATTTTGTCGCATTATTTCTCATTTTGATCATCTTGGCCTATGTTTACTTGCTCAGCTTATCCTAGTTGAATCTATATGTGCTAGTTTGGTTTGAACTATTTTGGCCCACTCAACTCATTCTTGTATATTTCATCCTATCACAACCTACCCAACTTATTTTGATATCTTTAGATCCCTTCTTGCCTCATATGTCATTTTGGTTTACTCGACACATTTCAGCCTGGTTTGAACTATTCTGTCCTGCTTCACCTGTTGTTAAATGTTTTGGCATATCATAGCCTACCCAAGTCATTCTAATATCCATAGACCCATTCTTGCCTATCATGTTACTTCAACTTGTTCAACAAATTTTAGCATACTTGAACCCTCCTTGCCCATTCATGATCATTTTGGTTGAGCCCAATCTATCCTATTGACTTGCATTCCTATCCCACTTCATCTTATTGCTTCTCATTTCAATCATCTCAACCTATGTTTGCCTTCTTGTCTTGTCTTGGCTGAATCCATCTATGCTGGCTTGGTTTGACCTATTTTGGCTTGCTCAACCTATTCTTATATGTTTTGTCCTATCACAACCTACCCAACTCATTTTGAATGCAACCTACCCTATTGAATCTAACCTTGCCTTCCTAGCCCATTTCAACTTGTTGCTTCTCATTTTGGTCTTCTCAACCTAATTTGCCTACTCACATTTTCCTAACAAGATCCATTCATTCCAGATTGGTTTGACCTATTTTAGTCTGCTTAGCCTATTCTTGTATGTTTTAGCCTATCACAGCCTACCCAATTGATTGTAATATCTTTAGATCTGTTCTTGCCTCCTATGTCATTTTAGCTTGTTTGACACATTTTTGCCCACTCCAACCCTTCTCACCCATTTATGATTGATCTGGTTGAGTGTAACCCATAT
Organism: Wollemia nobilis; assembly: GCA_028583015.1. Taxonomy (NCBI): domain Eukaryota; kingdom Viridiplantae; phylum Streptophyta; class Pinopsida; order Araucariales; family Araucariaceae; genus Wollemia; species Wollemia nobilis. The sequence continues at coordinate 168,653 of JAQPPZ010000293.1, read as the reverse complement.
CATCAACTTTGACCATGCCTCCCTAGCCTATTCCATCTTGTTGCTTCTCATTTTGATTTCCTTAGCCTATATTTTTGTGCTCGACTTGTCCTGGCCAAATCCATTTGTTTCGGTCTAGTTTGACCTATTTTGACCCGCTAAACCTATTCTTGTATGTTTCAACCTATCATAGCCTACCCAACTCATTCTGATATCCTTAGACCCCTTCTTGCCTCTCATGTCATTTTGGTTTGTTCAACACATTTTGGCTTACTCCAACCCTCCTCACCCATCCATGACCATTCGCATCTAGTGCAACCCATCCCATCAACTTTGACCTTACTTCCTAGCCCATTTTGTCCTATTGCTTCTCATTCCAATCATCTTAGCCTATATTTTCCTACTTAGCTTGTCCTGGATGAATCTATCTATGTTGGTCTGGTTTGACCTATTTCATCCTGCTCAGCCCGTTCTTGTATTTTTTGGCCTGTCATGGCCTACCCAACGCATTCTGATATCCTTAGATCCATTCTTGTATCTCTTTTCATTTTGGTTTGTTTGACACTTTTTGACCTACTCCAACTGTCCTAACCCATCTATGACTGTTCTGGTCAAATGCAACTCATCCCATCAACTTTGACCTTACCTTCCTAGCCCATTTCAACTTGTTGCTTCTCATTTTGGTCTTCTCAACCTATGTTTTCTTGCTCAACTTATCCTAACTAGATCCATCTATGTTGGCTTGGTTTGACCTATTTTTGTTTGCTTAGCATATTCATGTATGTTTTGAACTATCACGATCTACCCAATTCATTTTGTTATCCTTAGATCCATTCTTACCTCCCGTGTCTTGTTAGCTTATTTGATGCATTTTGGCCTAATCCAACCCTCCTCACCCATCTATGACCATTCTAGATGAGTGCAACCCATCCCATAAAATTTCACCTTGCTTCCCTAGCCCATTTCATCTTGTTGCTTCTCATTTTGATCATCTCAACCTATGTTTTCTTGCTCAGCTTGTCTTGTCCAAATCCATCTGTGTTGGCCTGGTTTGACCTATTTTGGCCCGCTCGGCTCGTTCTTGTATGTTTTGGCCTGTCACAGCCTACCCATCTCATTTTGATATCCTTAGATAACTTATTACCTCTCATATTGTTTCCATTTGTTTGATATATTTTGGCCTTATTTGACCTATTTTGTCTTGTTGGACCTGTTACTATATCCAGGTCCACTAAGCAAAATTAGGCCACATTGAGAAATTTTGGGTCCATCAAGAAATTTCAATACCCATGAGTGATTTTGGTCCAAATGGGTGGTTACAGGTCAATCGAGGTGGTTTTAGGTCCACTGGGATGGTTTTGGGTCCATTAGGGTGATTTTGGGTGAATCAAGTGATTTCAGACCAATTGAGCAATTTTGGGACCCATCAGGCAGTTTTAAACCCCATCAAACATTTTTGAGACCCAAGGGGTGGTTTCAAGCCCACATGGTGGTTTTTGGGCCAACCAAGAAATTTTGGGTCAAGAAAATAATTTTGGGTCAATCAAGGCAGTTTTTGGTCTGTTAAGATGGTTTTGGGCCAATTCGGTGGTTTTGAGGGATTTTGACCAACATAGGGTGATTTCATGAGTTGTGGGTGATTTTGGACCCCATCAGATATTTCAACAACCATAGGGCAATTTCAGGCCCATGGGGTGGTTTTCGGGTCAACTAAGTACTTCAAGATCCATCGAGATGACCTCGGGTCCATTGGGACAAATTTTGGCCACCAGGATGATTTCAAGAAACCTTGGCTATTTTTGGCTAATTGGGGTAGTTTTGGGTCCACTTGGATGATTTCAAGTCAACCAAGCAATTTTGGGCCAACCAAGAGATTTCAGGGTCCATAGAGCGAAAATGGCCATCTGATAATTTTGGGTCCATCGAGCAATTTTGAGGCCCATGAGCGATTTCAAAAACATGGGGTGGTTTTTGGGCCAACCGAGCGGTTTTGGGTCAATCAGGGTGTTTTCAGGTCCACCAAAGTAATTTTTTGTCAATCTGGTAATTTTGGGCCAATCGAGCAATGTTGGGTTCCATCGAGTGGAATTGGGCCACATCAAGAAATTTTATGGGCCCTAAGTGCTTTCAAACCCCATTGGGTGTTTTTGGGACCCACGAGGTGGTTTCGGGTCCACATGGTGACTTTTGGGTCAACCAAGCAATTTTGGGTCAATCGGGTGGTTTCAAGTCAATTGGGGTAGTTTTGGATCCGTCGGGATGGTTTTGGGTCATCAAGACGATTTTGGGCCAATCGGGTGGTTTTAGGCCAATCAAGCAATTTTGGGGTCCATCGAGTGATTTCGGGCTACATCGGACAGTTTCATGCACAACGGGCAGTTTTGGACCCCATCGAACATTTTGGGACCTAAGGGGTGATTTTGGGCCCACGAGGCAGTTCAAGATCCACCAAAGAGGTATCGGGTCCATCGAGATGGTTTCTGGCCACTGAGGTGATTTCAAGCTAAAAGGGCGATTTTGGGCCAACCGATCGGTTTCAGGTCAATAGAGGTGATTTTGGGTCCATCGAGACGATTTCAGGCCATTGGGGTAGTTTCAGTCCAATCGAGCAGTTTCAAGCCAAACAAATGATTTCAAGGTCCACCAAGTGGAATTAGGCCACATCACGTAATTTTAGGTCCATCAAGAAGTTTTGGGGCCCATATTCAATTTTGAATCCACGGGGAGATTTTGGGTCCACAAGGACAATTTTGGGCCAATTGGACGATTTCGGGCCAACCAGAAAGTTTTGGGGTCCACCGGGCAATTTTGGGCCACATTGGGCCATTTCATGGACCTCAGGCGGATTCAAAGCCCACAAAGCAATTTTAGGCCCATGAGATGGTTTTTGGACCAACGGGGTGGTTTCGAGCCCACATGACGGTTTTGGGCTACTAGGGTGGTTTTGGGACCACAAGGTGGTTTCGAGGCCCACGAGATGATTTCGGAGCCATTAGGTGGACAAAGACAAAAAAATGCACTTCCAAAATAAGGGGGCCCTTTATCTGTTCTACTGGTGGGATTTTTACCTAAGGTTATTATAGGTGTATGTGTGTTTCCAAGCTTGGCAGCCTATGATAGCTTTACCATGGTTGCCATGGCAAAGCTACCATATGAAACCATGGTAGCTTGTGGCAACTTTGCCATGGTCGCCAGCATGTTAGCCTATGGAAGCCTATGGTAGCTTTTCCATGGTAGCCTACAACATCTTTGCCATGGTGGCCAAGCTGCCATGGTAGCCTCTCATAGCTTTGTCATGGCAAACAAGCTACCCTTGGCAGCCTACGATAGATTTGCCATGGCAGCCTACGATAGCTTGGCAGCACACATGCACCTATCATAGGTTGCCAAGGTGTCATGCGATCTACCAAAGCACAAGGTGTTGTGCGATGCTCTCACTACCAAGGCAACCCACAGTGCTCTCATTGTGAAGGCAACATGTGACACATGGGCTGCCAAGGTAACACACGACATGCTAGCTACCTTGGTAGCCTATACGATCGCTTGCTGCCATGCTGGTTACCATGGCATCCCTTTGTAGCCTATGATAGCTTTGCCATGCTAGCTACCAAGGCTTTGCATGCCACACGGGCTACCTATCTATCGTAGGCTACCATGCTTGCTGTTATGGTACCCTTAGCAGCCCTTGGCATCTTTGCCATGGCTGCCAAGGCAACATACAACACACTGGCTACAAAGGTAGATCATGATGCATCGACTATCAAGGTAAACCACGATGTGCTTACTACTAAGGCATTGCAAACTGTACAGGCTGCCAAGGCATCGCACGAGATACCAAAGTGCAAGGCACTGCACAATGCTATCACTACCTGTAGCACCCTAAAATTGGCACAGTAAAACTTAGCAAATAATTAAAATTACCTTAGTAATAATTCAAATTCAAATCTCAACCCCAAAACCGCTCCAAAACCGCCTACTACCCACTTTCCTCATTTTTCATGCCATTTTTAGAGTTTGTTTTGTCCGTTGGACGATATCGTCGCCGATCAGACGATATCGCCTCAGATCGGATGAATTCGTCTGGAGAAGAATGTCCAGACGATTTCGTCCCAAAACTAATTTTTCATAATTAGCCTCTATTTCAACGACGTCTCTAATCTAGGCAGAAGCGTGTCTGCACCGTTAGAGACCCTCCCCATTGGAGATCTCCCAAATTGGGATGATCCCCAACCTCCTAACCTCCCTCCTAAGCCTATTTAAACCTTAGGACCCCCCTTGACATCCCCTTGGCTGAATTTCCCTGTAATTTGATCTTTGCGTGCATTATAATACCCTGGATTATCATCTGCATTTGTGCTTTTCAAATTTTCTTGCAGGAACTTTGTCATTCTTCAGTCGAAGCAAGCTCAGATCATCGTAGACGATCTTATACAATCTCGGACGATCACGTCACAATTAGAGATGATTTCGTCTTGTCTAGACGATTTCGACTGTAGTCAACATTGGGGGCAATCAGTGCCCAGAGTTTGCACTTTTTCTATACCTTATTGCTATTTTATTCTGCATCTAGTTAGTTTTATTATTATTTCTTGTTATCCTGCATCTTGGAGTTCACCCATATAGCTTAAGTACATAATAAAATCATGATTAGCTATTAAAGCATGATAATTTACTTGCATTTCTATTTGGGATTATCTTATTAACATCATTTTGTCATTTCATATCATTTTCCTTTATCAGTATAGTTGCATTTTCTGTATTCTGTGTCCATTTCTCTTATTGCAGGTCTCTGATGAATTTGTCTGACGAATTCGTCAGATCTCAGACGATCCTGTCAGATCGAAGATGATCCTGTCAAATTCTAGGCGATCTTGACTGCTTCAAAAATCAGAACCTCCATCAGACATCCGAAATCAGGTATGGATTTCTTCTCATCTAGATTTATTCTCTATGTTTTCTGTTTAAATCTATTTTCTGTATTCATTTAAATCTGCATTTCATATAGAACAACTTAGATTCATTTGGCCAAACCTAGGACTTGGATGATTAAAGCTAAAATTGAACACATTAAACACATTCCCAACCTAGGCGTGGAAACTGCCACTAAACGTTTCCTGGTGAACCCCACCATCCATCAAAAAATCACCTTAATACCCCTCCCCGAGAGGCGGGACCTTCAAAGGGCCTCTCAGTCCGAGGTACCGTCCCATCCTTCTCGCATCCCCCTTTCGGGCGCGGATCCTTTAGCCTGAAGGTAAGGGTGCGAAAAATTTGGAAGCGATACATTTTGGTGAACCCGACGTGAAACTAAAACCTTTTGAAAACAAAAACAAAAAAACATAGATGCATTTAAAATCATTAGAAAACTACTAAGTTGCATATCATGTTTAGATGGTAGCTCCTAAGAAAAGACTAGCAGTTACTATAAATGTTGAAAACCAATTAGCAGCCATAGAAATTAATTTTGTGCTTAGTGTGCCTGAAACAGATAGAAACCAACTTTTGTGGGACGAACTTAATAGGAGACTAGATCTCATTTCATCTAGGTCAACTGAACTTAGGCAAATCAAGAGGTTTGTCCTAGATAGAATCCTGGATCCCGATCAACTCATTTTTTATCATGAACTTCAGAGAGCTTGCCATAGGTGGTTAGCAGATAGAAGAGCCCTTGTGTCTTCTGAGTTGTATACCTTTGAGGAATTCCTCGAGAATGCAGCCATAGTGCACCAATTCCTAGGTCATGTAGAAGATCAAGAGGTCATTCTTACGGATAGGGAAAGGTGGAATAGAGTTCCTAGAGCTGTGTTATATCGAGAATATTGCCACGAACTTTATTTCTACCAACCAGAATCCGAGACAGATAATATCACTATAGCACACTTTATTAAGTTCTTGAAAAACAATTTCCAATTTGAAGAGGAGCACTTTATGACTCCTAAAGAACTTGAGCCCGTTAATGATATTTATAAATTGTTTATAGAAAACTAGATCATTGCTTTCATTATTATTATTTCTTGCATTTAGTGTGTTGTTTGTTATCTTTATAATATTGTTACAAAATAGAAAAAAACAAGAAAAACCAAAAACATAACAAAACCAAAACATTTTATTTTAAATACTATAGTAGGTATATAATTAAAATATATACCTCTTAAGCTTGTTGCATATATATATATATATATATATATATATATATATATATTTGCTGAAATCTAAGTTTAAGCACAATGACTAGACTTAGGAATGGTAAACAAACTAAAGAAGAAGAAGAAGAAGATTGGTTAGGAAAGAAAACAAAAAACCCAAATGCCCTTCCTGAGGATCCAATTCCGAAAGGAGAAATTCTAGAACAGCCAGAAGATGAGCTTGTTGTAGATGAACAAGAAGAAAATGTTAAAGAGGAAGGATCCTCATCCCCTAGAATGGCTCCAGACGGAACTATTGCTTTTGATAACTTAGATCATTTTTGGAAATTTTTCAATAATAATATTGGTGCTCTTAATATGGCAGTTCGTATTGATAGAGGACAAATTAGTGACACTCAAGCAGCCATGGAAGATATGTTTAACATACACACTAATCCCTTGTCCTTTGTTGATCAAGAAAGTGATAAAGTCTGGACCATCCAATAGAGATATGGTCACTATGATTCAGAACATGCAACAACAATAGGTTACCCAACCCCCTAAGGAACCTGTTATTGAGCCTAAAATCATCCCCACACAAAAGAGACCTTCATTCACTGCTTTATTTCGCCAAACTATTGATCAATATGCTTCAAATCGACAAAAACCTAAAATGAAGCCAAACACCAATTTTCAACAATCTGGGATACAACATAATACAACTTCAAAACTTCTTCATAACACCCTTCCTACCAACAATTTACACAATAGCAATATAGCATCTAATCTTCATGTCCCTCCATCATATACTCACAAATCCCATATTAATGCCCTACCGAACCAATATGGTGGGCAAACCAGTAATCTGGAAGCCATGGTGAAATAGTTAGCTTCCCGCATGGACCAGATAGATCCCTACCGTCCCTCGTACAATTATCGAGAGATGTGTAGTCAACCTTTGGATCCCATAGTTGTAGCACAACCATACCCTAAACACTTTCCCATGCCCGTCCTGCCTATATATAAAGGAACTGAAGATCCCATAGAGCATCTTCGTATGTTTAGGATAGCATGTCATGATATATCACATGATGACTTGCTATTACTAAAAATGTTCCCAAAAAGTTTAGGAGGAATGGCATTAGAGTGGTATTATCAACTACCCACTCATTCTTTGAGAAATTTTGAAGAAACAACTGAATCTTTTGTCCATCAATTTAGTGCCTACATCGAGAGGCACGTGACCATTAAAGATTTATACAACTTAAAACAAGACAAAGATGAATGTTTTGCTGATTTCTTAGCTAGATGGAGGCAGTTGACAGGAAAACTGCACTTTGTGCTACCTTATAGGGAAATGTTGGATATTTTTATTAATAATTTGCAAGAACAAATATCCTATGAATTATCAACTGCTACCTTGACCACCTTCGATCAAGCTATAGACTTAGCTCGAAGGGTGGAAGATGCTCTCATTAGAAGAGGTCAGCTTAAAAAGAAAGATGATGAGAAAACATCCAGAAATCAATATAAAAACAAACAAGTTGTGGGTGATGGAGTCACTGATAGTAGAAACATTGCTAATGTTAATACTACGAAAACAATAGAGAAGTTTATATTAAAACCTCCTGATAAACCACCTCGAGAATTTACTAGATTGAATCAACCTTTATCAACCATTCTTCCTCAATTACTAGCACGAGGTTTGATTCAATTACCAGCTATCCGGGAACCTGATCCAACTATACCCGGATACAGAGCTGATTTACATTGTGATTTCCATAGAGGACCTGGACACTCTACCAACTCTTGTAAAAGATTAAAACATAAAATACAAGATCTGATTGATAATAATGAAATGGAGGTGCAAGCCTTTCAACCTAAACAAAATGCTCCTAATAATGCTCAAAAGAACATTCCCCAAAATCAGAATCAAAATGCTAATCAATCATTGGACATATTTCAACATCCTTTACCACAACATGGCAAAGAGGTGGCTAATCAAATTGAACATCATAATGTTCCCCCTCCTACCCGATATGTAGGGACTATTAGCGGACAATTACCTATTCAGGATCCCCAAATATTTGGCACAACTTTATCCATGGTCATGACCAGGCCCCTACATAATACTCAAACATCGGATCCTAGTGATGTAGAATCGGATACTGAAAGTGAAATAGACATCACCTCAAACCAATCGAATAGTTCTAAAAATGAATCAGATCCGATTCAACCTATCACAGATGCTATGGTTTCGGAAGAACCATTTCCTAGAAGAGTTACTACTCGACCCTCTTCTAATCAGTTCCTTCCTAATGAACAAGCCATAAACGCTCAACCGAGACCAGTTTAGCGTCTTCAATATAACATTGTAGGTACCATCGGAGTTGTTACCAGACAACAGGCTCAAAACTCTCAACAGGATCAAACTCAGAATGATGGATCAGCTCCATTTGTTTTGAAAAATCCCAATAAAGGGAATCATATGTCTAATGTTCAACCTAAGCCTCCTTACAATATTAATGAACAATTATCCAATACTACAGCCTGAATTTCCCTTTTGGACTTGTTAAGATCTTCTCCTACCCATAGGGATGAGTTAATGCTTACATTAAGCCAAATGATGGTACCTCAAAATATTCAACTTGAAGCCATGTCCAATACTATCATCACTCGAGAAGTCGATTGTATTGACTTTCGAGATAAAGATATCCCACAACATAGTTTACATAAGGATAACCCCTTATATATTACTGCCCTAATTGGAGATGTAGCTATTAAACGAGTCTTGATTGATAATGGTTCATCTTTAAACATATGCACTTTTGACTTCTACCAAAGATTTGGCTTTAGGAGTGATGAAATGAAAAGAACGGATATGATTATCAAAGCCTTCAATGACGAGACACAAGAAACGTGTGGAGTCATTACTATACCCTTGCAAGTTGGTCCTAGAACCCTAGATACAACCATGTTTATTGTACATTGCCCTGCATCATACAATATACTTTTGGGTCGCCCTTGGATCAATGCGATGCGAGTGGTTCCCTCCACTTTACATCAGTGTGTTAAATTTGAATTTAAAAACCAGTTGGTCACTATCCATGGTGATCCTAGACCCTTTGATATGTGTGCTTTGGCAGAACCTGTTGGAGTGCAATTTTGCCCCGCCCTGTCATCCACACATCCTAGTTCTTATCATCCATCCAAACGTGTGAAACACACACCCATAACATCATCTACCCCATCAACTACACCTATACATTTAACTCAACCATCTTCTGAACAAACCACACTAGAACCTCAAAAAGATCTTAAATCCACAACCAATCCTTCATGTTCCATCCCTATAATTTCAAAACCTATAGACCCATTTATTAACACCTCCACATTATCTACATCTATCATACCTTCCACATCTAAAGATATAGGGAATGATCCTTCTACATCTTATGCTCTTTTTGATGAACTCTTACCTGATTTATCTAAAATTCTTATATCAAAAAAAACAAATGCTTCTATGCAAGATTCCATTATCTTAAGTAATTTGCCGCCATCTCCTCGTACTTTGGGCCTCCCACAACCTATGGGAAGTACTTACCAAGTCGGGAGTTGTGCTTTTATTTATAAAGGATATGATTGGGGCAGAATACCCCAAAACATCAAGACACATTATGATGGATATGCTAGGTGCTATTTTGCTAATGAATATATTAAAGCTAAACCCATAATGCTTAAAATGGGATATAAAGGGAAAGGCTTGGGACCTTTCCAAAATGGTATGAAAGAACCTATTGAGGTAGAACCATGGCCCGCCCGATGTGGTGTGGGCCTATTTCCTAGTAAGGGTCAACCCTTCCCTTTTGAAGATGATGATCAACTCATATGTTATCAAGATTATTTAGATGGGCATGATGATTTGCCTCTAAAAAATCAGCCATTTACATGTAATATGCTATCCATAGCTTATCCTGAAATGATTGTTGAATCCGACGATGAGTTGGAAGGAGATATTTTCCATGATGTCTCCGTTGAAGAGTTGTTACACAATGGTTTTTATTTTGATGGTTCTATACCTACTATAGCCTAGCTTGAGGCCACGACTCCTCAAGATGAATTATCCAAGTTAACCTTAAAAGAATTACAAGAATTGGGTGTTTCACCTGCCCCACCTAATTTTGAAAGAGATCTATCTAACATATTTTCAAATGGATGTTAGCTTCCTGGAACACAAGTCTCTAAATTTATTTTTAATCAAATCATTTGTAGGTTCGAAATTCCTACAAATCTCATCTCAAACAATGGAACTTGTTTCAAAAATAAAGATGTTAAGAAATTATGCCAAAAATATAAGATTCAACATCGCTGGTCCACTCCCTATTATCCTCAGGGTAATGGCCAAGCAGAAGCATCCAACAAAACCTTAATCAAAATTCTCAAAATATTGGTCAATAAATCTGGCCGCGACTAGCACATTCAATTATATCCAGCTTTGTGGGCATATCGCACTAGTGTTCGAACTCCCACTGGAACTTCACCTTTTGTTTTGGTTTATGGTGCTGAAGCTATTTTTCCCTTTGAATTAGAAGTTCCTTCTTTGGCTCTACTACTTCAAGATACCGAAGTAGGGGATGAATATCGAGCTGGCAGACTCAGTCACTGGAACTCCTAGATGAAAAGCGCATCAATGCTTTGGAGCATCTTCGTGCCTACCAAAACAAGCTTAAAAGATCATATGCTAAGAAAGTTCGTCATCGATCCTTTGAGGTCGGCGACCTTGTTTTAAAAGAAAATAAAAAAAATACTAATGCAACTAAAGACCTTAAAGGTAAATTTGAGCCCAACTGGCTTGGACCATACATTATCATTGCTAAATTTGAATCGGGAGCATACAAATTAGCTACCTTAGATGGTAAAGATTTAAAAGAACCTATGAATATTATGCATCTTAAGCGATATTACGCATAAAATTTGGTCATTTCACCATTTGTATATATTTTGCATGTTGTCTCATTTTAAAAAAATATATAAAATTGTTTAAACAAAAACAAACAAAAATAAAAGTAAAAACAACAATATTATAGACTCTTTCGAAACCAAAAAAATAGAGAAGAAAGAGAGAGTCAAAATTATCAAACTCCTCAAAAGTATTTGTTGTATATATTTCTTCTTGAAGTATTGCAGTTATATTTTCAAATTATTTTGGATAAATTAGCATTTATTTGGAATCCCTCACTTTCGCAAACACAAAAATAAATATCTTGATTTTATCTGGCATGATTACTAATCTCTCTTATATCAAAGTCCACAAAATTCAATTAAATAAAGTTTGAGCACAGAGAATTGATCTTGTTATTTACTTAAACCAAGCATATCCTTTCACAATAAAATGATTATATTTGTAATGTCCATGCTATGCTACATAGTAGAAGTGGTTTCTTGAGCGAAAAGTTTCCCCTGCTATCCTATCATGCACATGGTCTAGAATCTTTGAGAATTGACAAAAGGACAAGCTCACCCCTACCCGGAATAAAAATCCCTTGCTCTACAGCTAATCCGAGCAAGTATCCCTAGCATAGGAAGAAAAGAAAAGTTCAAGAAAAAAAAAAAAGAAAAAGAAAAAGGTTATTTCAGCATTATCTCAAATATCAAGCCAAAATACAAAAGTACAAAAAAAAAAAAAAAAAGCGCAAACAAAGCAAAAGCAAATGCAATAAAATCCCTTTCCCTACCCATTGAAAAGAAAAGAAGGGTTGATGAGCTTGAATCCCTGGAATTCTCAAATTATTTGAAAACTGTGAGGTAAGCCCCATAACAGGTGGTTTGTGCCCAACCCGCTTGGCCTTGGGTAACTCCTAGCGTGGTGATATGTCTGTCACATTAGCGACCTTCTTTTGTATAGACCTATGTCTGCTTATGGATTAGCTAGCTCTTGATAACCCGACCTACATAGTAGTCTGGTACGGTTATATGCATCTAAATCATGGTTAATGAACACTTATTTGGTTAATTCAAATCACTTGTATCAAATTATCTTGCTCAAAACTGGTAAATGAACAATGCAATTGCACACACATTTGTATTTGAGAGATTTTGTGTATCATTATGATAAATCAAGATCGGAAATGAACTCACATACGCACATGGGATTCCTTATAAATCTAACTTTTGTCTTTAAGATACTTTGAAATATTTTTTGCAAATTGTTTGGAATAATTTCATTTTCTCATCTGAGAACAGTTGTTTAGTATAAAGACAACTACATGCATTATCAAAAAAAATCAAAATCATTTTCAAAAACATGCAATAAAGTTACATTTATATATAACTTTTTGACTTTCGCGACGATGGTATAGTTCCAAAACCAAAATTGGAATTTTATGCCTAGCGCAAGTCCTCATCTTTATATTTTCTATTTATTTTCAAAAAATTAAAAATCAACCATGCAATAAAACTATTATATCAATTTCTTCTTTGGATTTCGCGATGATGGTATAAGTCTATACCTATAATTCTATGCCTAGCGCAAACCATCGTTCTAATTTTCTTTTCCATATATTTTAAAAACAAAATTCATCAAAACATGTGACTTAAATCATTATGTTACACAAATATGCTTTACAAACAAACAAACACTTATTCTATTTCATGACATTATGTTCAAATTCAGTTTTTGCAACCATGGTATAAATTCTAGGGAATTATTCAAAATTTTATCACACTTAGGAATTTATGCCTAGCAAAAATCATATTTCTTTAAATATTTCATGCATAATATTTTTATGGAAATCTGAAAACAAATCATCATCATCATCATCATCTCCATCATCACAACACAAGTCTTAAGACAGTCTCTTAAGCACTCTTTTACTTTTAACAATATTTCTATACTGGGATTAGCTTGACGACCGAGTGAGCGGTGACTCCATGAAATGGTCTATAATAGCGACAATGTCCTTTGAAATTATTGTTAGAAGTCCCTTTTATTTTTATCAAATCACATCACAAAAACCACCAATTTGTTTACATCAGATTATTTCATTTAAAATCTTACAGCATGATATCAAATTATAATATTTCAAAACAACATAATTACATGAATCATCAAATCAATCACACCAAAACATTAAAGCATCATACAAACACATAAGACAAGTCATATGATCAAAAATATATCATATATATACATATCTCAAAAAAATATATGTACATCATATCAAAACTGGATTGGTATGCCACAATCTACATATTGGCATACTCAATCCTCTCAAACCATATATATAGTCTGTGCAGTGCAGTAGCCTAGCCTCGAGAACCCCTCGAGCTCTCAGCCTCATCTCCTCCCCCGCTCTGAGGTGGACGAGGTGGCCCCATCGTAGTATGTGTGGTACTGTGAGTCCTAGTCATCGATCGGGATGAAGTCCTCGATGACCCAACCTTGATCGGATCCGCAATATTGACTGGTAGTTGTACCCTCTGACCCTCTGGCACCAACTGGAAGTATATACCCTGATAGAAGGCGGTCTGAGCAACCAACCGTGCCAGCTCCCGAGTGCTCGCTCCTTCGCTCTGTGCTCTGAGGCGTGCGACCTCATCTCTGAGCTATGTGGCCTCAGCTCGATGTCGTGCAACCTCATCCTGTAAAGTCTACACCTATGCCTAGAGATGAATAGTCTCCACCTAGAGAGTAGCCATCTCGCTACTCTCTCCTACCTCGACACCCTTGCCCTTATCGGGCGATGGTGGCCTCTCTCTCCATGGAGAAGGGGGTCTCTCCTCCCTCCTCTCCCACTATCGTGGCCTCTGCTGAGCCTGTGGCCTCCTCTGCTCTCTCCCGCCGTGACCCTGTGCTCGCCTCAATGGCTTCCTGGCATTGCCTCCCCATTTGACGCACAACTGCGTGAATCGGACCCTGAGCCCTCGTCATCCGAGGAGGGTGGATGCCTGCGTACCAGGCATCATAGCCGTCGACAACCCCTACGTCATCCCCATCCATTGGCTGAATGGGGGCATCGTCCATGTCCTCACTCCAGAAGCACTGCATATCTGGAGCCCCACTAACTGTAGTGTTATCCCGGATGGTCCGGGAAAACTCGTAGTCCCTAAGAGATGGGATCCCCTACTGTAGATCGAACTGCCTCAAAACTCGGTCATAGCGATGGAGCTCCACCTCTCTCCTCTCCATCCTCAGCCAACAGGTTTGCCTAACGTGAGCTAGCTCCTGTCCATCCTTGGCCCACCCTGGATGATCTCTCCAAGGCCTCCAGGTGATCTGGTCGGAGACAAGGTCATCAAGTAGTCTCCGGGACATTGGCAGATCTATCCACCGTTGTGACCCTCTTTGGAGCCACCAGTAGAAATCTCGGGGCCTCTCCCCATCAATCCCTATCAGTGGGAGCCCTACCGGCCTCCGCACCATGATGTGCTCCCAGCACCAAACCTGCAGTAGTGATGTCATGACCAGACATCGGCCGCCCTTGTATACGACCCCATGCAGGATCCTATACAATCGACATAGTACAAAGCTCCCCCAAGCAAACCTGTACCCGTGGTCTCTCATGTCGTAGACCACATCTGTCAGTAGCCATGGTACTCTACATCCACTCTGATGGCATAGCAATAGACCACCTACCACCCTAGCCAAAACCTATGTCAGTCTAGATGCCCCAGGCATCTGGCGTAGCGACTCGATGTTCACTCCGCCCTTCTCCAGGGAGAAGCTCGGATCTCCGCACAGTCGCATCATCGCATGGCCCTGATTGGCCATAGGAGTTATTAGCCATCCTTGTATGGGGATCCTCAAAATCCTCCATACATCCTCCAATGTGGGAGTCATCTCCCCTGTCGGTAACCAAAAACAAGAAGAACCCGGATACCACCTCTCTGCTAGGGTCGTCAATAGCCCCATATCTGTAGAAACCTGTGGCATATCTGCCACATGCTGCAAGCCGACTTGAGCCAACTGATCTCGCTCTACCTAAGATAGAGTGGCCAAGTCATCCCTCAGCCCATCGTATTTCCATTCTCTGCTCTTTAGTAATCCTCTCTGCAACATAAACAACAAAACAATAAAAATCATTAATAAAACAGTGATTAAAAATGCAAGTAAAACAAGTTCAATTTCATACAAATGATGATATCGTCCACTATTGGACGATATCGTCCAAAATTTGAGCAAATTCGTCTCCGATTTTGCAAGAGGGAATCGTCCCTTATTGGACGAAATCATCTCCATATCGCTGATTTCGCCCTTGGACGAAATCGGCGATATCGAGACGATTTCGATGAAATTGAGACGATTTCGTCCCGATGACGTCGACGGCCCAAAAATGGCCGTGATGCTCAAAAATCATTCAAAATTAATCTAAAAAGCATGAAATTCAAAATTAAAGCATTCTAAATTAAGTTTGGACCCTTACCCGTAGCCCGCGTCGGACCTCTGTCGATCTGTGCACTGTCTCGACCATTCTTGTCTGCAGAGCTCTAGAAACCAAGGAAAATGAACAGTAACAATGAATTAGGGTTTTTCCCTATTTTTCTTAATTTTATTCAAAACACTTAACAACATTTTAAAATTTTTGCTTTTTCGTGTTTTTACCTCAAACGTTCGATTTGGGTAAAAACACGGAGGGGGCACCATAGTAAGCTATCGTACGATTCGACCTAGAATCGTCGCCTAAAAATGGGAATAAATTTTTGCTTTCTCGTAAATCGAGAAGAACTCGTCTTTAACGCATTTTCTTCGAAAAATTTGCTAAAGAGGGGGCAAAATGTAGCACCCTAAAATTGGCACAGTAAAACTTAGCAAATAATTAAAATTACCTTAGTAATAATTCAAATTCAAATCTCAACCCCAAAACCGCTCCAAAATCGCTACAACCCGTTTCCTCATTTTCCATGCCATTTTTAGAGTTTGTTTTGTCCGTTGGATGATATCGTCGCCGATCAGACGATATCGCCTCAGATCGAATGAATTCATCTGGAGAAGAACGTCCAGACGATTTCGTCCCAAAACTGATTTTTCATAATTAGCCTCTATTTCAACGGCGTCTCTAATCTGGGTAGAAGCGTGTCTGCATCATTAGAGACCCTCCCTGTTGGAGATCTCCCAAATTGGGATGATCCCCAACCTCCTAACCTCCCTCCTAAGCCTATTTAAACCTTAGGACCCCCCTTGACATTCCCCTGGCTGAATTTCCCTGTAATTTGATCTTTGCGTGCATTATAATACCCTGGATTATCATCTGCATTTGTGCTTTTCAAATTTTCTTGCAGGAACTTTGTCATTCTTCAGTCGAAGCAAGCTCAGATCATCGCAGATGATCCTATACAATCTCGGATGATCACGTCAAAATTAGAGACGATTTCGTCTTGTCTAGACGATTTTGACTACAGTCAACATTGGGGGCAATCAGTGCCCAAAGTTTGCACTTTTTCTATACCTTTCTGCTATTTTATTCTGCATCTAGTTAGTTTTATTATTATTTCTTGTTATCCTGCATCTTGGAGTTCACCCATATAGCTTAAGTACATAATAAAATCATGATTAGCTATTAAAGCATGATAATTTACTTGCATTTCTATTTGGGATTATCTTATTAACATCATTTTGTCATTTCACATCATTTTCCTTTATCAGCATAGCTGCATTTTCTGTATTATGTGTCCATTTCTCTGATTGCAGGTCTCTGATGAATTCGTCTGACGAATTCGTCAGATCTCAGACGATCCTGTCAGATCGAAGATGATCCTGTCAAATTCTAGACGATCTTGACTGCTTCAAAAATCAGAACCTCCATCAGACATCCGGATCAGGTATGGTTTTTTTCTAATCTAGCATATTCTCTGTGTTTTCTGTTTAAATCTATTTTTTGTATTCATTTAAATCTGCATTTCATATAGAACAACTTAGATTCATTTGGCCAAACCTAGGACTTGGATGATTAAAGATAAAATTGAACACATTAAACACATTCCCAACCTAGGCGTGGAAACTGCCACTAAACGTTTCCTGGTGAACCCCACCATCCGTCGAAAAATCACCTTAATACCCCTCCCTCGAGAGGCGGGACCTTCAAAGGGCCTCTCAGTCTAAGGTACCATCCCATCCTTCTCGCATCCCCCTTTTGGGCATGGATCCTTTAGCCTGAAGGTAAGGGTGCAAAAAATTTGGAGCGATACACTACCAAGGCAGCCCATGGTGCTCTGATTGCCAAGGTATCTTACACTGCGTGGGCTGCCAAGGTGACATGCAATACTCAGAGTACCTTGGTAGCCTGTACTACCATGCTGGTTACCGTGGCAACCAACATGATAGCAGACAACCATGCGGGTTGCCAAGGGCTGCCTAGCTACCACAGGTTACCATGCTAGCTGCCATGACATCCTTGGAATGGCAGGCAATGACAACTTGGCAGCACGCGATGCACTGGCTACCAAGGCACCACGCAGGCTACCAAGGCACTATACTTGCTTCCAAGGCATTGTGTGATGCACTATCTACCAAGGCATGATGCAATACACTAGCTACCAATAGTTATCATGGTAAAAAAGTGCACATCCAAAATAATGGACCCCATTATCTATTTGCCCAGTGGAAATTTTACCTAAAACTACTATGGGTGATGATGGGTGATTGAATCTAGCCTACATTGTTGCCTCTTGAACCATCCCTCATGCTGCCTTTGAAAATATCTCCTGGAAAATGACTTGTCCAAGTAGCTAGATGTTGACTCAGTAAGTTGTGCAGTGTGGGTGGGATTAGTAAGGGTTACATTGTAGGTGATAATGGGTGATCAAGTCTAGCCTACGTTGTTGCCTTGTGAACCATCCCTTGCATTGCCTTCAAAAATATCTCATAGCAAACGAGTTGTCCAAGTAGCTAAATTTTGACTCAGTAAGTTGTGCAGCCTAGATGGTCTTAGTAATAGGTGCGACATTGCAAGCTTGCATTTTGGTAGGTCTCCCCTCACTGTCTTTAGAAATCTCTCTTGAAAAATGGCTTGTCCAAGTAGCTTGATGTTGACTCAGTAGGATGTACAACATGGGGAGGGTTGCGAAAGTGCAAGTCCACCCTTATGGTGGATAATGATGTGGTAAAGGGTTGGTCACCATTGATGCCAACAACGTATCCAAGTAGCGTGCGACAGTGGCCCTTGGCTTCAATTGCCTTGTGAAAGCTTGCCACAGTGATGTTGATTCTCAACCTTGGGTCGATTCCATGTATTTTATTGTGTGCCTACTTTCATTTGGTGTCCTATGAGTAGTGATGTGGTAGAGGATTGGTCACCGTTGATGCCAACAACTTGTCCAAGTAGCATGTGGTGGTGGCCCTTGGCTTTGGTTGCCTTACAAAAGCTTGACACATCGATATCAAGTCCTGACTATGGGTTGGTTCCATGTACTCAGTTGTGCACCTACTTCCATTTGGTTTCTATGAGCATCGACGTAGTAGAGGTTTGGCCACTACCGACATCAACAACTTGTCTAAGTAGCATGCGACAATGGCCGTTGGCTTCGATTGCTTTGTAGAAGCTTGCAACAATGATGTCGGATCTCAACCTTGGATCGGTTCCATGTATTTGATTGTGTGCCTGCTTTCGTTTACTTTCCTATGAGAAGCAATGCGGTAGAGGGTTGGTCCCTTGCGAAATCTTGCCATAGTGATGTCGGGTCTTGACCTTGGATAAATTCCATGTATTCGGTTGTGCACCTTATTCCATTTGGTTTTCTACAAACAACGGTTGGCTTATACGAGTTGTCGTTCGGGTCGGGCTGAACCTTGGCCTCGGGTCATTGCTAAGTCCGTCGATGGTCCATTCAAAGTGATATTTACCTAGTAACATCAATGATGACAAAAGAATGTGGTCTGGTCCTACACCCTTTGAATATTTCTTCAGGTTGTAGTCCACCCTTATTTGTTGTGTTTACTCCATTTTTGTATCAAAGTTGGTGCTTGTGCCAGTTCCTCGATGGCATTTGAGATGGAGAGCTGGAGGAGGGATGATGGGCCTCCCAAATTCCTCTCAACATTTTTTGGGTTCATTCATACTTCTCGCAAGGCAACAAGTAGCATGTGAGATGGTGCAGCTTGTTAGGTCGGTCCTATTCAATACTTTCCTATCATGTGCCCAATAGGTGCATCGAGGCTCTCCAAGTGCATATCCTTGGTAATTGTGACATCAAAAATACCATCATCATGTTTGTTTCTTGTATCAATTTCCTCCTTACACTTATTGCAAGGGCACCCATGATGGATTCCATTGTCAACCTCCTCCCAATCCCTTCATATTTCTCTCTTCTTTCTTGAAATATTTGATTGGGTATCATTTATGGCATCCCATTCAAGAAATTCCTTTCTTTAAATATGCCCATCATGGTGTAAGTTAGATTGAGATAAAGCAAAAGGCTCATATGGTTAAGGCCTATGGTATTTGGGGTCTCTCACAGTTAAGTGTGTGGCAACCTTCCTACTCATTATCATTTGGGCTTTTTGCATCTTTCATTGTTGCCTCAAACATTCTTCGGTTGCCTAGATATATCATTTGTGAAGAAAATCTCATGGTGATGTAGGAAGGCCTATCGATGTGCAATGTATCAACCTGTGAGCAAAACCTTACTTTTCCATCCCTTTATTTTGAGGTGAGCTTGTGATGGTGCTCGTCTCTCTGCGTTGGTCCCTTTTCTTGTCATCATTGGTTTTATATTGTTAACATTGCTATGCATCGAGACATCCCTCCTCCAGGAAAAGAACATGAAGTACCCTAGGGAAGACATTTTTCCTTTGGAAGGTGGCCCCTCACTGCAGTTCAAAGTATCTCCTAGCCAATAACTTGTCCAAGTAGCTGGATGGTGATTCAGTAGGTTGTGCAGTGTGGGCACCCCTCGTCAAAATGTAAGTTCTCTCTTCTTTCATCTAGATTCGGTAAGTGGGTTCCTCTACTCCCAACACAAATGGGTTGACCCAGTAGTGTGTAGTGGTAACCCATCGAGAAGGCATCTTACCTTTGAAAGGTGCCCCCTTCTAGTGGTTTGAAGTATCTCTTGTACAACAACTTGTCAAAGTAGTTGGATGGTGATTTAGTAGGCCATGCAATACAGGCACCCCTCATCAAAGTGTAAGTTTGTTGCCCCTTCATATGGATTTGGTAAGCAGGTTCCTCTACCTTCGATGCAAATGGGTTGACCTAGTAGTGTGTGATGGTGGCCCATTGGGAAGGCCTTATTCGAGTAGTGACCAAGAGGGGGTTTTATTATAGGAGGCTCGAGGGGGTGGCTTTGTTGCTTGCCTTCTTATTGGGGCCCCTTATTGATTCTTTGGTTCCTTCCAACTATTAATTGGATTGAGACTTGGTTGGGTTGGGTAGTGTGAACCCTCAAAAAGCGTGTAGAGGAATATCCTAAGAAAGTACATCCTTGAGTGGCCTTATAATGGAGGTGGTTGTGTGCACGATGCATCATATCATATCAAGTCAATCGCGAGGAGTGTTACTACTGCTTCGGGTCATTGGTGAAGGACTCCATACAGGACGTGCTTCCTAGGTGCCTATGAATTGAAAGCTTGGAGTGGCCCTCTTCTAGTCTATTTTTGATTCTTAGGCATTCCAACACATCTTCCATCTCTTGAGATCATTTTGATCAAGAGGCTTTGCATCATTACAAATTGTGTAGGGGGTATCTTGAGGAAGGACATCCTCGAGCGGTCTTACAATGGAGATGGTCACGTGCATGGTGCATTCCCTTTGATCATGTTGATTGTGAGTTTAGAGGTATTGGAAAGTAGGGTAATGGGATCTATACAAAATGCATTTCCTAGGTACCTTTGAATCGAATCCCATCACGTCTCACTCCAAGAAACATCTTTTTTGCATCCCCCTACCCCAAACCTCTTCCAAAGTCTTAACCTACACACTTTTTCTCTCATCCAAAGAAAATATAGCACCCTCCCAAAACCCACTTCCTCATCCTATCTACGTCTGTTACCCCTTCCCACCCACACCCAGCTCTTCAAAGACCCTTCCATTTCTCATCCTGCATACTACGGTGTGAGTAGGGAATTTTGGTGTAAGGAAGAACATCATGCTAAGCTACAATTTTTGAAAGTGAACTGGTGTGGGGGCCAAATAGAAGGCCCCCTTAAGTTGCATCAATGTTGGAAGCTTCTTGGTTGATCTTGCCAGTAGTCATATGCTTGTCTCAAATATTAAGCCATGCATGTCTAAATATAAACTATTTCAGACTATGAAATTATGGATGGCTCATTAAATCAATTATAGTTTCTTTAATGGTGCCTTACTACTCAAATAACCATAGTAATTCTAGAGATAATACATGCACCAAATCAAAAATCTTAGAAGGGATGCATTTATTAGATAAAAGGCCAATGTAAGCTTCTATATACTATTTTGGTGATTCATCATAACTCGATGGATTGCACGGTCCTTGTGCTAGCCATGATTCATTCATATTTTTTCCCTATCAAATTTCAATGGTAGGATAGAGACCTACCATGGTGGTGACGGATGATGAAGAATTAGGGTTTTATTTTAGAGAGGAAGCCCAAGAAACAACTACCACATACAAGGAAGGTAGTAGGCATGCAAATTATCCAATCCTAAAACATAAAGGTAGTGACAATAAATAACAATACTGGATCATCAAGTCTAGTAATTGGAATGAGTACAATCTAAACCCCTTAATGAGGATCCATTAGAGGGCAAATCTGGTGCCAATAGCCATAGTAATTCTAGCTCCAATAGTGTATATTTAAATTGTTGCAGTTAAAAGCTCGTAATTGGATCTTGGGTCATCACGGTCGGTTCACCTTCTTGGTGTGAATCGGTCCTTATGTCCCTTCTATCAATGACATGTTGCTATATTTAAATGGTTGGATTGTGACTCTGGTGCTTTTACTTTGAAAAAATTAGAGTTCTCAAAGCAAGCCTACGTTGTGAATACATTAGCATGGAATAACACAATAGAAGTTTGGTCCTATTCTGTTAGCCTTCAAGAAAAAAGTAATGATTAATAAAGATTGTCGAGGATATTTGTATTTCATTTTCAGAGGTGATATTCTTGGATTTATGGAAGAAAAACCATTGCGAAAGCATTTTCCAAGGATGTTTTCATTAATCAAGAACAAAATTTGGGGGCTCAAAGATAATCATATACCATCCTAGTCTCAACCATAAACGATGCCAACCAGGGATCAACATATTTTTCTCTAAGGACTCCACCAGCACCTTCTGAGAAATTAAAGTGTTTGGGTTCCAAGAGGAGTATGGTTACAAGGCTAAAACTTAAATAAATTGATGGAAGGGCACCACCAAGAGTGGAGCTTGTGGTTTCATTTGACTCAACATGGGGAAACTTACCAGTTCTAGACATAGTAAGTATTAATAAATTGATAGCTTTTTCTTGATTCTATGGGTGGTGGTGCATGGTTGTTCTTAGTTGGTGGAGCAATTTTTCTAGTTAAATTACAAATGAGATCCCAACATGTTAACTAGCTACATGAAGGGTCCCCTTTGCATCTAGATTCTTAGAGGGACTATGGTTGTTTAGGCCATGGATATTTGAGGCAATAATATATCTATGATACCCTTATATATTCTAGGCCACACGCGTGTTACACTGATGCAATAAATAATATTTTTACCCTAGTTTGATAGGTTCAAGAAATATTATGAAATTACATTATGATGGGGATAGACTATTGCAATTTTTGTGTAGACACCTAAAATGTGTCATGTTTAGGAGACTACTCATATGGGCATATATGCAGACCATATGACCAATATTGGACCTTTCCAAGAGCAAGTAGTGGTCCTAACCACTCAAAAGGGGTAGTTCTATCCCATTTAGGCTGACAACTATAGACTAGAGTGGCCAGTCGATAACTGTAGACTAGAGCGACTAGCTGATAGCTATAGAATAGAGTGGCTATATGGTAGCTATAGACTAGAATGGCCAGTAATATGGACTGCTATAGGCTATATCGGCCATAGCTAGCTGCTACTGATGATAGTGGCTAGCCCTAAAACATGAACTGCCATGAGGGATTACCCAAATCATGAGTGATAATGGTAGTTTGCATACATTTTGAATGGATTTCAACAAGGAACTCCAAGATTTCCTCTTCAATGAACCTTTCATACAAAGTCAAGACTAAACCTTCTCTTTGGGATAGTCAGTTAGCATGCATATATTGAGCTTGGCTTCCCTAAGAAGCCAAACCCTAGATCTAAACCTAAAACTTGGAATTCTATATATATAGATTCCTAGTAAGGCCAAAGATATACAAAAATTTCAAATTGTGTGTAGTGGATCCCTATCAAAATGGAGAGCCAATCTACATCTCTTAAGGAGCATTGGAGTACCATCCAACTGAGCCACACCCATGCATCAGTATTTAGATCCATCATTCCCAACCACCAATATCTATAAGAGATACACCCTATGACCATTGAACATCAATTCAAGCAAGGGATCAATTGCCATAGCCCATAAGACCTAAGGTAACCTTTAAGTCAAATGTTGCTATATTTTACAGTGGCCCATAGTCATAGCTAGGTTTTAAAATGGTCAATTCCTTTGTTCTTAGTAATAGATATGCATTTATTATTATTTCATTTACATGTATTTAGCATAGATCTAAATATTTTATCGTATTTAGATTAATATTCCTTGTTTCCATATGCACATTACTTATATATGCTTTATTTTAATGCATTTCATGCTTATTTATCTAGATTATCATATGTTCTGAAAAAAGGCTTCATTTGGAGAAATTGCTTGTTCTACTTATCGTGCTTTGTTGTTTCCATAAATGCAGGTACATATCTAAAGGATTGGATCAAAGCGTCAAGAGCACAAGGATCCGTCTAGGACAAAATCTAGATAAGGAGGCATCTTTAATCCCTCAATACAAGTTTGTATGCAATATCGGGAAGCTTGTGGAAGTGCACCACCCCTTGCGAGGGGATACATTCACCATTACTACACTTGTAATTCATTGTATCAAAATGGGTATCCCTTAGAGGGACCGACATGTAACCGGGGTTCAATATAAATACAAGGACCTTTCATTGTTTTTTTTGTGTTATATGTATTTCATGGTCTTTCATTTCATTTTAGTACAATATTGCAAGTAGATTAGGGGTGCGTGCTTCTCGGGGTCACACAGATGGTGATCATGGTGGGATGCCCACCAAGTTTTTGACCCTCAGATCGAGGATCTTGGGTTGATTACCCAAAAAATAAAGAAATAGCTAAATTAGACAACATGATTATTTCTTTTAAGTTTTGATAGATTCAAATACACAATCAATAGAAACACAAAAGAAAATGGATGATTATCTTCTTTTAAAGATTTAAATGTGAATCCCTAAACTAGTTTATTGTGTTTCAAGATGTGTTGCTTTGTAAAGACTCAAATTTTTTCATGTTTGATATTTTTTTGGATGATATTCTCAAATGTTTAAAAGATTTCACCTATATACTCAAAGCTCATCAACTGGTATGGTGATTAATTCCATATTATTCCAATCACGTAAACCAATCTAAGATATGGTGATGAAATCCATATCCCGATCTAGGTCTTGCCGATCCTCATCTAACACCCCGTGCACAGTGATACACCCCTCATAAGAGCAATGCATGCTATTTTGTATGGTTAGGATAGTTCTTGGAGTCAGTATTGGCCAGTTATCTCAGGTCCTAATAGTACTCTTTCAAGGTAGCCAGTCAAGTGGTAATTACATCCACTACTGCTGCTTGATGTTAAAATACCTTGTGGTGTGTGTGGTTCCACTTAAATATTTGAAAGAAAATAAAAGAGCACTCAATGATTATATACTAAATGCATTAAAGTGCTTGTGTGGTTCCACTTAAATATTTGAAATAAAATAAAAGAGCACTCAATGATTATTTACTAAATGCATTAAAGTGCATTTTACTTTCAGAATTGTTAGTAGCATAAAATGAAAGTATGAAAATGCAAAGCCTATATGACCTTAACCTTCTTGGGTAAGGTTGAAGCAAGCAAACCAGATAAAAATTAGCAACTTCTACTATTATTTTCCTTATTTTCTATGAGCTAATTAATGCATAATTTAGGAAATATAGAATTTAACATTTCTATGCAAATAAGAAGCAAGAAAACATGAAATTTTGACCATTTTTAACAACAAAAATGCAAATTGACAGTGCAGAAAGGTGTAAATTTGAACCTGAAAGTTTTTTTTTCTACAATTTTTTGTAGAAACCCTCTAGTTTTGTCGTCATACCAGTCAGGGACAGTCACATATTAGGGGTCGTCCCACCCAGTGCCATGGAGCTGGTCGTCTCACCCAGTGCCATGGAGCAACAAAGAGGCCATTTCTGCTCAGAACGGTCAGTACCTGCAACAAATAAAACCTGAATTTGAGGTCCAAATTAGCATCATCTATAGGGGAGATAGCAAAAAATCATATACCATGATCACCACTGAATATGTGAAATTTACTTCGCCTTAAGGGCATTCCATTGTAATGTAAAGTAGTTATAAAGCATTCAAAGGAAATAACATATAAACTTAATATATATTAAAGTGAAGCAAATGTATAACCAAATGGGGGAATTATCCTTATATTTAATCAATTTATAGCTTCAAATGTGATATTACAAATATCCCCTTGAGGGTTTTTACAAATTGATACAATTTCCATTACAATGTTCAAGGGATCTAGTCCCTTGAAAGGGGCCTCAAAGCGGTGTAAACTATGGCGTTTGGTGTAAATATCACATCCCATGATTGAGAGCTATCCTTCAACCTATTATTATAGTCTTCTTAGCTCCTTCCTTCTATGTATAATACCTACACCTACACACAAGGGACTAAAATGGGGTTAATAGCACCTATTTCATAAGATGAAGAAAGCCTTGAAAACATAGCAAAAGAGACATGTGCTACAACTAAAAAAATCTATATAAATATGTAAAACCTAATATAAAATAAGAATGAACATATATAAATATTATTTAAATACAAATAAGCAACTTTGGGTGCAATATCAAGGGTGAAACTATGCTTAACTATTGGCCATCCCGGGATGAGCTAGATAGACCTAAAACATTGGGGATCATCAAACCTGCATCAAAACTCATCCAAATTGCTTAAAATTTGGACCACAGGTTACTTAGGACATTAATAAGGGGAATATGGAGGTATTTATCTAAAATTACAACCTATTTTGTGGCCGTCCCTAGGTGTGACATGGACAGACTACTGTTCGTCCCCAAGTGGGACGGTTACAAAATTGCCTTAGTTTTATCACCTATGGCTATGGGAATTGGTCCAAAATTGGCATGAGAGTGTTTTAGATAGATGGGGAATTGGTGGATTGAGCCTATTGCCCCTGAAATAACCTTTGAATGAAGAGGGTTTCAAGGCTAGGGAAAGGGCATGTTTTGGTTTGTAAAAGGTTGGGGATAAGTAGGGATAGAATTGGGCAGTACTTCGTTTCTCAAATGCTACTTCTCTCTACTTTTAAAATGAGTGTTTTGCACTCCTTTTATATCCCAAAAGGGCATCTAGGGCAACATGGCAAGTTTTTACATGGGATGCAGGTGTCGCCATGTGTCCTAATCTTGTCATTGATTGATGAGGGGAAGGTTGCCCCATTAGGGCTCCCAATCTACTACCTCACAGTCCATTTGCAGGTCCCCAATTAATTTGGGACGATTGGATGTGTTAATGGCAATATTTGATTTCCATTTAGCACGTCCTTTGACTTTTTGAAGGGCCTAATTGGGGGCCATCCCAACCAAGGACGGTTGCTGATGGTCATCCCTGTGTGGGACGGTGACCAACTATGATCGTCCCTAGATGGGACGATCACCAGTAGGAGCCCTAAAATTGCTCTAGACTACTAGGAACCCTCCAAAATAAGTTTTGGAGGCTTTTGGAATCCTTATGCTAGCCTAGAGGGGTGTCCAATATGGCCATATTTTTTCGATAAGAGGGCATATGTAATGAACTAATAGTATTATCCAATTTATGTGATTTAGGTGTCTACATATTATTTTGAAAGAGAACAAACAAAATTCTAATTTTCTACTCCATCGATGGGACAAGTTTACGATAAAATAGTTAGGTCCCTTTGTCATCGCTAGTCAAGTCAGACTTGAAACTTATCACCTTGCCTTCCTTCAGGGAATCGAGGATCTTGAACCCTTGAACATCCTTCATTTGTAATATTTCCATGCCTAGAGTGCTATGGCCCACCTAAAATGATCCTAGGTGGTCTCTAACCATTTAGGTCACCCCAAAATGCTCCAAGGGTATCTACAACCCACTTGGTCAACCTAAAATGCTCCTACGCAATCTATGACCATATAGGTCACCCCAAAATGCTCTAAGCATGTCTATAATATGCTTGGTCAACATAAAATACTCCTAGGAAATTTATAACCATATAGGTCGCCCCAAAATGCTCCAAGGGTGTCTATAACGCACTTGGTCAACCTAAGATGCTCCTAGGTGGTCTATGACCATTTAGGTCACTCCAAAATGCTCCAAGGGTGTCTACAACCTAATTGGTCAACCTAAAATGCTCCTAGGTGGTCTATGATTGTTTAGGTCACCCCAAAATTCTCTAAGGGTGTGTAAAACCTACTTGGTCAACCTAAAATGATCCTAGGTTGTCTATGACCATCTAGGTCACTCCAAAATGCTCTAAGGGTATCTACAACTTGCTTGGTCAACCTAAAATACTCCTAGATAGTCTACGACCATCTAAGTCACCCCAAAATTCTCCAAGGGTGTCTACAACCCACTTGGTCAACCTAAATTGCTCCTATGTGGTCTATGATCATCTAGGTCATCCCAAAATGCTCCAAGGGTGTCTAAAACCCACTTGGTCAACCTAAAATACTCCTAGGCAGTCTATGATTGTCTAGGTCACCCCAAAATGCTCCAAGGGTATATACAACCTGCTTGGTCAACCTAAAATGCTCCTAGGTGATATATGACCGTCTAGGTCACCCAAAAATGCTCCAAGGGTGTAGAAAGTTATCCTAATTTTTAGGAGGTAGAGTAATGCTTAGATTGTACCTTGTATACATCAAATTCCCAACACATTTTCACACTAATAAATCCAAGTTTTGCATAAGGAAAGATGACACCTACGAAGTGGTATAGGTTACCTTAAGCAAAAATTCTATCCTACTCATCCCCTTGTGTGAATGGTTCAATAATGTTGAGATTTTACAAAAGGACAAGATCTTATCTACCTCAATTCCCCAAAATAAACAGTGGTTTTCACTACTATCAGAAGCAAAATCCCAAAATCCCAAGGAAAAAGTAAAAGTCAAAAAATCAAAACATTCAACAAGCAAAATTCAAATCCAAATCCCAAAAAGCAAAAATCAAAAGCAAAATAAATAGTGGATATAACCACTCCCCAAAATCCCTTACTCAAAGAAAACAAAATACAAAAATAAATAGTTATTATAATCACTAAATATGAGAAAATATCCCTGAATTCAAATAAAATAAAATAAGGTAGTATTGAACTTGAATCCCTAGAATTCTCAGCATTCGACAAACCATTAAGGTGATCCTCATTACAGGTTTTGTGAAAAAACTACCTAGCAATGGTAGTATCCTTACACATGATGATATGCCTGTCACATTAGCTTTTTGCATGTGTGTAGACCAATGTTTGTATGTAGATGAGCTAGCTTTTGGTAGCCTATATTACCTAGTATTCTAATCCAACTAAGTAAAAAACCTAGGATTATGCTACCCATAGGGTGATCTTCAGTAAAGGTGGGTTGTATAATCCCGTTTGGCACTGGGGTAATCTTATGCTTATCACAAAATGAACTCACTTGCACACATAGGGATATTGAGTATCTTGGTCACCCTAGTAGATTTTTACCTTGTAAAAAAGTGTTGCATAGTTAGTATATAACTTTTGATCATTTGACTATAGTGTTTGAGTCTATGAAAACCTCATGGACATCCTATAAACATACTATAATTAATTCCAATTTATTGCATATATGTTAGTATATATTTTTCAAAATCCCATTATATAGTCTCATGACAACATTACACATGAATTGATGAAGTTTATACAGTCTATGGTGCTAACATAGTGTGTTATATAGCATATAGTTCATCATATAGATCAATACATCATCTATCTCAATATGTATCCATGAAAATACACAAAATTAAATCAAATCATATTACAACATATGGATCCATGATAGACATCCATCATTATATCATAAAGCAAATAAATACATTGCATACATCTCATAAAGTAACAAAGCAACACATGTTGATAAACATAAAATCTCATATATATGTATGTATATGTACGTGGAAAAAGATACATCATATGGCATATAGACTACAATAAAGTGAGTCCTTAGACTTCATATGGCTACACATCCAAAAATACAAAAAAAAGAGTCCCAAGAGCCTTGACCATGGTTACGCAGGACCGATACTATGACTCACACTCCCACCCATAGTCAGAGTCCACTATGAACTACCATACCTACTACAACCTACCCTGTCAACCCTCTGTATAGATCCTAATACCTCCACTTTAGATGAATACTATCTTGTACTACTTTTATGACTCTGGTATGATCCACTAGCAGTTGTGTTATCTCGTAGATGCCCTTCGAAGTACACTATCTTAGTCTCTGGCTCATCAGTATAAGCCTACCCACACTGACACCATGCTTGATAAGTATCCACTATGGAATGGAGTTGTGTCACCTCTACCTATAGCCTAGCCATATCCTCACTATTGAATCCCTCCCACATAGACCTCCAAGATCATAATTGTGTCCATAGAGCTGTTATCTTGGCTTGAGCCCCCTGTACCTATGCTCACTGTGCTGCTAGCTCTACCTGAGCATCATATACCTATGTTCATAAGAGATCTCTCTCATACCTAACTTTTATTAGCTCATCCTGTAGCTCATCCTTTGTGTCACCCTATGCCACCTATTATACTTGCACCTCCTCATCCTCAGTATCATCATCCCTAAATTCACCTTGATATCCTAAGTCCAAGATGTCCCTTTGCTAATCTACCATGTGTCCATGCCCATGCCACTCACCTACCTCAACTTGGTCCTCATTATGATCCTCTTAATGAAACCTCATTGTATTCCTCCCTAGTGGCCCCTCTCCTCATCACTGGCACATCACCCACCAAGAGTCATACTCCTCCATAGTCCTAACATAATCCACATCTTGAATGTCTACTACAGGTTTCGTATCCTACACAACTACCTCAACCATCGGCCACCTTAGCATCCTCTCAGCATCACGATGTCGATAAATCATTGGCTCACTAGGAAAACCTCTATCATGGCATAAGATACTGTATAACCTGAGCATAGAGAAATAACTCTTGCTCTGTCCTGTGTCAGTCGACCAACCATCTCCCTCGCCTAACTCGATGAAGTTTCACATCAACATCAACCCATGCTAGGAAATCTCTATAGGATCTCTAGGATATATTAAATTTTCTAAGTATTGAAAAATACTAGGCGCAATGACCCACATCACCCACCTAGTATCAACTCTATCCTACCTCTCAAGCCCACTACCATAGGATTCCATAGCCAATCTTCTATTCCACCAGCTTCACCCATGTCATCCATGGTAGCCCCTACAATCTATCCATAACTATATGCTACCAATACCAAAACTATAGTAAAATACTACACTCCAAGCCCTTCTACCCTTGAGAGAAAATCTCATATATCTTATCATATAGATTTGCTAGTAGAGTTGTCCCCCATGACATCACTAGCGATCGCTCTACAGTACATCCTACTAGAGTAAACTCTAACTCCAAAAGGTTCTAGGGAAACTTGGATCCTGATGATTCTGGTAGGAGTATATTAGAAATAAATTTCATCAAAAAAGTATGCCTCACACCCAATACCCTAGCCTCATACTAGCGTACCACAAGTATACCTTTATTGGAAGAGCCCTCTATCGCCTCCTCCATGGCCCTACCAAAATATTGCTCCATAACTATGTACCTCCGGTATTGATGAGTAGAATCAATTGGCTATACCTCTATTGGAATGTGTAGTAGTTTATATACTTCCTACAACATCACCATCATCTTCACTATTGGTAGG
Source organism: Wollemia nobilis (assembly GCA_028583015.1). Lineage (NCBI taxonomy): Eukaryota > Viridiplantae > Streptophyta > Pinopsida > Araucariales > Araucariaceae > Wollemia > Wollemia nobilis. The sequence continues at coordinate 137,382 of JAQPPZ010000293.1, read as the reverse complement.
TGGAAGGTGTGTGTGCATGGGTGCCATAGGTCAATAAGCATCGTCAAGTAGGCGTAATCAACCAATGTGAGCTCTAACTACGTCACATGTTTGAGGCCAATGGAATCAAGCCACTCCCATTATATGTTAGTAAATAACTCTCCCATTGTTTCAAATATATATGGAACATGACATCGACTCTTCACCACCTGGCAGAGGCAAGTCGATCAAAAATATGTTCCAAATAGGCTTCAAAATGCCCCAAAAACACTCAAAAAGATAAAAAAGGGCCCTTTTTTAGGCTAGTTTATGGTTGTCCCACCTTGGTATGGCCTCCAAATTTGTGATCGTCCCACCCTAGGATAGCCCCTAAATAGCTCAGGTTAGCTGTCCCACTCCAAGATGGCCCCCAAAATGGGCAAAATTGGACCTTCTAGGCCCTAAAAATAAGCAAAAAAAACAAAATTAAAGCCCTAAAAAGCAATAAAATCACATAAAAACACAAAAAAAAACATAAAGCATTACAAGGTATCCTAAGTAAGGTTTAATTACCAATAATTTGGTGTGCCCTAGCACAAAGCAAAAATAAGCCCTAATTTCCTTTTCAATTTCAAGCATAGTGCAATAAGAAATCCAATTCTTACATATCTTGCATTGGCTCCGCCACAGGATGAGTCTACAAATTGGATCATCATTATTGTGGTATGATTTCAGTATTCCTCCATTTATTATAATATTTCCCCTCCTCCTCACCTCCCAAGCTAGCAAAGTTGCAAATGCACAAATGAGCCCAAGTGACCCATATTTGGCTTAAATAACCCTCCTAGGGCCTTGACCATCTTGAGGTTATCCAGGTAACTGATTGGATGGCTGTCCCACTTTGGTATGGTTATGAACCATGCCACCATCCCACCCTAAGATGGCCACAAAAAAAATCCACAAAAATAGCTTAAAATGTACCAAAAAGGATCCAAAACCTACCAAAAATAATTCAAATTTGGTCACAATTCATATAGGATCAAGAGGAATCTAATTCACTCATGTAGAAGTGGAAAATTATTTACTTTGTACCCTATTAAGGCCATTGTGGCTGGACCACTCCATGAGGATGAAGTTTTTAGTTCCTTTCTTCCATACAATAGTAGCAAAATCACCAAAATCCTCTAAAAAATGCTCCATTTTCAATGAGTAAAACTAAAGGAAACCCTAACAAAGTCATATGTATCAAATGACTCATTGATTTTATCACTGGTCACTCCCTCATAGACTCATTGCTTGATGGGGTAGTCATACTTAGCACATGCACAATTACAATCAACAATCACACACTCAATCATGGAAATTGTGTTCGTACAAAGAATTATTGACAAAGACAATCATGCTCCTACTTGGGGCAGCAAACAAGCACAAATTTAACAAATGCTTGGTATTATAGAATCATAAAAATTGAGCCTCCTACTTCATGAATGAAAAGTTTCCAAGAAAAATTCAACCTCACTAGAGAGGTTGCACTTGAAGCAAGTTCCTTAGCTCATTAGAAGGAAGGATTCAAGAATGCATGTTATTTTCATGATTGGGGTATCTAAATTTGGTTAGGTTATTGAATAAACCCAATCATTCAACATTTTGGTCATCTATTTTTTCTCAGCATTGTGTTGCACACAACGCATCTCAAAAAGAGGTATATGTAGACACTAAAATCTGATAAATCTAATTAGGCAATCGAGATAAGATCCATTTGACACCTTATGGCTCCCTTGGGTAAACCTTAGAGGTTTTACAGTGGTCCTAACCACTTTTTGGAGTCTTTCCCCAAATTTTGGGAAGTTTTGGAGCCTATTGGCATGGTTGTCTCACCCTAGGATGACCATAGTTCATGATCATCCCACCCTGGGATGGTCATGTATGGTCATCCAAGGGTGGGACGACCATGAGATTTGACCCCAAAAAAATCAAACTACAAATAAATGGCACAAAAAAAAACCATTTTCCTTGTCTTTCAACCATGCAAGGTCAAAGAGCACAAAATTCTATGACATGCTTCATAAAGGAGGCCAAATTGGGAGATTCTCTTATCCCTCTAATGCATGCCACCCTAGTGGCCAAGTGGTGTCTCTTGCCCTCACATGCCCTTTTGCCCAAAGACTTACTTTTGCTATAACATGGATCAGTTTTCCACACAAAAAATAGAGAGGAGTTTTGAGATATACCAACAGAGTGTTGCCAATATTTTCTCTTACCATTTTGTGTCCCCATTCTCTCAGAATATCTACCTAGCGAAGGAGGTTTATGAGTGAACTAGGAGGAACAATTTGATCTCAAAACAAAACCATATAAGTGATTTTTACCACCAAATTTAATGACAAAACTATTTAGGAGGTCCCTAACCAATTCACAGAGGAATTGGTGACAAAATAAGTGCAAAAATGATGGTCATCCCACCCTAAGACAATCCCTAGTCTATGATAGTCCCAACTATCCCACCTCAGGATAGTGGTTGATCTATAAATAATTTTTATACTATTCTTTTAATTATATTCTAGACTATCATATGATGCTACTATCCAAATTTCATACATTTTAGAGCTATATTAAGAGATATATCATATTTTTAGTGTTTTATAGGGTCTCATGGAGGTTTATGATGGTCATCTAGAGAAAAACCTAAAAATATTATTGATTTTACAAATATTATTATATGGGTTCTATTAAAATCATGTTTTAGGCATACTTTCCAAGTTTCACTTGATATGGATGTGTTTTGGTTCATAAATTTCTTACTTTGGGTTTTGTAGGTTTGGAATGATCATTGCAATTATGGAAAACCATCGAACACAATTTTGGATCTATTTCTAGTGAAATCTTCCCAAAACTTTCCATTTTACATCCCTTTACAATTTCAAGTTGTTCAGAGTTGATTTGATATAGGATCCATGCATATTATCATTATTAGTCTTTTGATGCCTATGGGGATTACATGTTTTTCATTATACACACTTGCTATTTGACATTTTTGGTTTCCTTGTGTGCAGGTGCAGGTTTCTATAGTGCATTAGGAAGAATCATAATATCTCAAGATCAAATATACAAGCAATAGTAGTTGTAGCCCGCCCACCTCGATTATGGGTATGAGGAAAGACACTGGATGTGCACCCGAGTTACTTTAAGGATTTTGATCCTTGGGCACCCAATTTGTAACAATTGTAACATATTTGAGCCCTAAGTGGGACTGCTATGTAACCTTGGATTTGATCAACCAAATTAATAAGAAATAGACTTGCTTTACTTCATTTCTTGCTATTAGGCATTTATTCCAGTTTACTTGCATGCTTCTGTTTGATGCTCTTAAGCAGTAGGATATAGATACATATATTGTTCATCATCATTAGGTGCAAATTTTTTCCCTAATTCACAAATAATGAAAAGTAAAAAACCTAAATTTTCTTTTATATTTTATAGTTTTTCCATAGACGTTGATAGCATTAGTGGCCCACATTCTCTGGCCACTGACACTGACAATGATCATGATCTGGTCATTGCTGTTGTCGATGGCTAGCCAAAAACAATAAAAGGACTCAATTTCTCACCATAAGGAACCTAAAAATAAGCAATTAAACATACCTATTGGTTCAAAATAATTATAAAGTGCATAAACAATAAAAAAATCACACAAATCAAAAACTAAAAATAATATAAAAGTCTAAATGACCAAAAAATCAAATAACATCAAATCTCAAATAAGCCTCATATTTAGTTATCTACTCTATATACTTGGTAGTTGCAGTGACTAGCACTCCATGCAATTCGAAAAGATGAGTAAATTACCATAAGGACATTTGGGGTAAAGTAGTCATCGATGAATTGAAATGTTGCACTTCAATCCCAAAGAAGGCCATGGTGGTCGAACTGCCCCACTAGAATGAGGCTTTCATTTTATTTTTTCTATGATATTTTTAGCAAATCAATGAATGTAATGATTCAAAATAGGCTTAAATATAATTGCTATCATCTTGATTCCCTAATAAGGACATTGCGGCTGAACCACTTCCTAGGATAGAGATGTACAATTACTAAAAATGGTTGAGATCACACCTGAAATGGGACCTGCCTTATAAAAACAAAGCAAACCTCTTAAAAGATCCAAATCAATCATATTGGTCAAGCAAATAATAACTCTATACATTGTCATTCCCTCATCGAGTTATCATTTGAGGGGGTAGTTATAATATCAACAATCATAATCAAAATCAATAAAGGATCACTCAATCATGTCAAATTGCATTCATATTACAAATCATTGCCAACAACTATCATAAGATTACCCTTTGCTAGGGAAAAAAGTAAATATGAAAGTTAAGTTTGTATCTCTCCTCCATTTGGATATATAGTAGCACTAAAGCTACCCATTCACCCAATGGATGTGTGTAAGATTTTGCAAATTTAAGCCTTCCATCCTGTTGAAAGTAATGATTCTAGGATGTGTACCTTCTGCATGACTAGGGCATCCAATGTTGATCAGATCAATGATCATCACACACCCTACAACATGGACCTAAGTGTTCTATTTTTGCTTCACATTGTGTTTTCCCATAATGCATCACAAAAAGGGGTATCTGTAGACACCTAAAACACATCATATTTAGGAGACTACTCATATGGGCACATTCAAAGGCCATATGACTAATATTGGACCTTTCCAAGAGCCAAAAGTGGTCCTAACCACTCACTATAGGTAGTTCTATCCCATTCAAGCATGGTTGCTATCAATAAGATTAGCCACCAACAATGGTTACTGAAGCTCAGAGCGGCCACATCTAGCTATTTCTCTAAACAACGACTAGCACAAAAATATAGTTTGGCCATGAATATGGGCCCAAATCACATAGTCTGATTATACTTGCATTAATTACAGGTAGTTTTTGGCATGGAACTCTTAGAGATCCTCCTGAATACCCCTTGAATGTAAATTTTTGACTGATCCTTCCCCTTAGGATGGTTAGTTGCATGCAAAATTGAATCTTGGCTTCTCTAGGAAGCCAAGATCCAGATCTAGATCTAAATCTGGGAGGTCTACATATGGATTCTCCCAAGAAAAGCAAATGATCTATGAATGTACAAATTTATTGCAATAAAGCTTTAGTAGATTGGAGAGAGATATCATACTTCGTTGAAGAGTAGCAGAGCTCTACGCAATTTAGCAATGATTTCTAGCTATACAACTATTTAGATTGAATGTTCTTCACCACCAATCAATGTATAGATATAGAGGCAACCCTTGGAAATTAATTTTTATGAGAAATATAGAGCTACAACCCTTGGTCTATGAGGAGAAAGGTTTCATTTGGTGGTTGTTGTCCTAGAAAGTGGCCTGTAGGCATAGCCTAGGGTGTTAGATATTATTTTCCAAGTTTTTTCTTAGATCTATTATTGCTTTTTGATCGATTAATAAATTTTAGCCTAGATCTGGTTTCTTTAATGTATTTGCACTGCTATTCTTGAGTTATCCATGCATTTATCATTCAATTTTGCTACATTTTGATCTTATTATGCTTACATATCATGCTTCATATAATTGCTAATAAATCCTCTTTAGGAGAGGCAGCCCATGCTATTTATCTCCTATTGTTGTTTATTGCATGTAGGATACAGGTTATAGGACCAATTCAAAGTTCTTAAAAAATAGATCCCTCTAGACAATAGGGAGAAGGCATATAAGCCCTTATACAAGTTTGTGTGTGATATCGAAAGGCCTACGGAGTGCACCATACCCTTGTGAGGGACACCGTTACTTCTACTTGTATTTCATTGTATCAAAAGGGTATCCCTAAGAGGGACAGATATGTAACCAAAATCCACATGAATAAATAAAAGATATTTATTTTGCATTTGTCATTTCTATGTTATTTATGCTTTCATGGTATTTTAATTTGATATGATGCTACAAGTAGACTAAAAGGGGCACAACTTCTCAGGGTTGTACATTTATCACTATGGATTCCTTACCCATTCTAGTTATTTTCTTTAGCAATATATCTTTTATCAAAATAAAGAGGCAGGTTGACCAAAGCCTATAATAGCTCATTGGTTTCAAATAATTTCTTGTAACATGACAGATCAACCCTATGGATACAATAAATTGTTCCAATACTACCCAACTCATTCTTATATCTTTAGATCCATTCTCGCCTCCCATGTCATTTCAACTTGTTTGACGTATTTTGGCCTACTCCAACCCTACTAACCCATTTGTGATCATTCTAGCTAACCACAACCCATCCCATTGACTTTGACCTTAGATCCCTAGCCCATTTTGTCCCGTTGCTTCTCATTTTGATCATCTTGGCCTATGTTTTCCTACTCGGCTTGTCCTAGCTGAATCCATTTGTGTTGGCCTGGTTTGACCTATTTTGGCTTGCTTGGCCTATTCTTGTATTTTTTGACCTATCATGACCTACCCAACTCATTCTAATATTATTAGACCCATTATTTCCTCCCATGTCATTTTTCATTTGTTCAACATGATTTGTTCAACATATTTTGGTTTACTCCAACCCTCCTTGCCCATCCATGACCATTCTAGTCAAGTGCAATCCATCCCATTGACTTTGACCTTGCCTTCCTAGCCCATTTTGTCTCGTTGCTTCTCATTCCGATCATTTGAGCCTATGTTTGCTTTCTCAACTAATCCTATTCTAATCCATTTGTGCTAGCCTGGTTTGACCTATTTCAGCTTGCTTAGCCCATTCTTGTATGTTTTGGCCTGCCATGGCCTACCCAAGTCATTCTGATAACTTTAGACCCATTCTTGTTTCTCATTTTATTTTGGTTTGTTCAAAACTTTTTGGCCTACTCCAACTGTATTCATCCATCTACAACTATTATGGCTTAATGCAACTCATCCCATCATCTTTGAACTTGCCTTCCTAGCACATTTTAACTTGTTGCTTCTCATTTTGGTATTCTTCGCCTATGTTTACCTACTTAGCTTGTTCATATCCATTTATGCTAGCCTGGTTTGACCTATTTTGATCTTCTCAGCTTGCTCCTATATATTTTGGTTTGTCACGACCTACCTAACTCATTTTATAACCGTAGATCCGTTCTTGCCTCCCATGTCATTTTAGCTTGTTTGATGCATTTTGGCATACTCCAACCCTCCTCGCCCATATATGACCGTTTTGACTAAGTTTAACGCATCCCATCGAGTTTGACCGTACCTCCCTAGCCCATTTCATCCTATTGCTTGTCATTATGATAATTTCAACCTTTGTTTTCCTTCTTTATTTGTCTTAGCTGAATCCATATGTGCTAGTCTGGTTTGACCTGTTTTGATCTACTCAGCTTGTTCTTGTACGTTTTGACCTATCACATCCTACCCAAATTATTATGATATCCTTATACCCCTTCTTACCTTTCATGTCATTTTAGTTTGTTCAAAACATTTTGCCTTACTCCAACCCTCATTGCCCATCCACAATTGTTCTAGTTGAGTGCAACCTATCCCATCAACTTTGACCTTGTCTTCCTAGCCCATTTGATCCTATTGCTTCTTATTTCAATGGTCTTATCCTATGTTTTCCTACTCAGCTTTTCCTAGCCAAATCCACTTGTGATGGTTGGTTTGACCTATTTTAGTCCACTTAGCCCATTCTTGTTTATTTTGGTCTATCACAACCTACCCAACTCATTCAGATATCCTTAGACCCCTTCTTGCATGTCATGTCATTTTGGTTTGTCTAACAAATTTTGGTTTCGTTTGACCTATTTCATACTGATCAACTTGTTACTCTATGTTTCAACCTATCGTAACCTACCCAACTCATTATGATATCCATAGATCCATTCTTGCCTATCATGTCATTTTGGCTTTTTCGACACATTTTGACTTACTTAAACCCTCTTTTCCCATTTATGATCATTTTGGCTAAACCTAACCTATCCCATTGACTTTGACCTTGCCTTCCAAGCCCATTTCATCCTATTGCTTCTCATTTTGATCATCTCAACCTATGTTTGCTTGGTTGGCTTGTGTTATCTAAATCCATCTATGCTGGCTTGGTTTGACCTATTTTAGCCCGCTCGACCCGTTTTTATATGTTTCAACCTATCATGGCCTACCCAACTTATTTTGATATCCTTAGAAATATTCTTACATCTTATGTTATTTCTATTTTTTCAACACTTTTTAGCCTACTCTAAGTGTCATCACCTATCTATGACTATTCTGGTAAAATGCAACTCATCCCATTGACTTTGACCTTGCCTTCCTAGCCCATTTAAACTTGTTGCTTATTATTTTGGTCTTCTTAGCCAATGTTTTATTGCTCAACTTGTGCTAAGTAGATAGATTTGTGCTAATCTATTTTAATGTATTCCATCCTATATAGCCTATTCCTATATGTTTTAGCCTATCACAACCTACCCTATCCTTAGATCCGTTCTTGCCTCCCGTGTCATTTTAGCTTGTTTGATGCATTTTGGCGTACTCCAACCCTCCTCACCCATCTATGACCGTTCTGGTTGAGTGCAACCCATCCCATCAACTTTGACCTTGCTTCCCTAACCCATTTCATCTTGTTGCTTCTCATTTCTATCGTCTCGGCCTATGTTTTCCTGCTTGGCTTGTCCTAGTCAAATCTATCTATGCTGGCCTAGTTTGACCTGATTCGGCCTGCTCATCCCATTCTAATATGTTTCGACTTGTCATGACCTACCCAAATCATTATGATATCCTTATTCCACTTCTTGCCTCTCATGTTATTTTGGTTTTTCTGACATATTTTGGCCTAGGTTGATCTATTTATCCTGCTCAACCTATTACTGTATGTTTCGGCCTATCGTGGCCTACCCAACTCATTCTGATATCCGTAGACCCGTTCTTATCTATCATGTCATTTCGGCTTGTTTGACACATTTTGGCTTACTTGAGCCCTCCTTGCCCATTCACGATCGTTTTGGCCAACCCCAACTTGTCCCATTGACTTTGACCTTGCCTTCATAGCCCATTTTGTCTTGTTGCTTCTCATTTTGATTGTCTCGGCCTATGTTTACCTGATCAACTTATCCTAGTTGAATCCATCTATGTTGGCCTGGTTTGACCTATTTTGACCTACTCGACCTATTCTTGTATGTTTTGGCCTATCATGACCTTATATCTTTAGACCCCTTCTTGCCTCTCATGTCATTTCGATTTATTCGACATCTTCTTACTCGGTTTGACCTATTCCATCTCCTTGACCTATTATTGTATGTTTCGGCCTATCATGGCCTACCCAACTCATTCTGATATCTATAGACCCGTTCTTGACCATCTTGTCATTTTAGCTTATTCAACACATTCCAGCATACTTGAACCCTAATGGCCCATTCACGATCATTATGGTCAATCCTAACCTATCCCATAGAATTTGACCTTGCATTACTAGGCTATTTTATTATGATATACCCAATCCATTATGATATCCTTAGACTCATTATTGCCTCTCATATCATTTTGGTTTGTTTGACACTTTCCAACCTACTCCAACCACCCTCATGCATCTAAAACTATTATGGTCGAGTGCAACTCATCCCGTCAACTTTGACCTTGCCTTCTTAGCCCATTTCAACTTATTGCTTCTCATTTTGATCTTCTTAGCCTATATTTTCCTACTCAACTTGCTTAAGTAGATCTATTCCTATTGGCTTGGTCTGACCTATTTCAACCTGCTCAACCTGTTCCTATATCTTTTGGCTTGTCATGGCTTACCCAATTAATTCTGATATCCTTAGATTTGTTCTTGCATCCCATGTCATTTTAGCTTATTTGATGTATTTTGGCCTCCTCCAACCTCCTCGTCCACATATAACTATTCTGGATGAGTGCAACCCATCCCATTGACTTTGATGTTGCTTCCCTATCCCATTTCATATTGTTTCTTCTCATTATGATCGTCTTAGCCTATGTTTTCCTACTCTTCTTGTCATGGTTGAATCCATTTATGATGGCTTGATTTGACCTATTTTAGCTTTCTTTATATGTTCTTGTATATTTTTACCTATTATGACCTACCCAATTAATTCTCATATACTTAGACCCCTTCTTGCCTCTAATGTAATTATGGTTTATTCAACATATTTTGGATTACTCCAACCCTCCTCGCCCATCAACGATAATTTTGGTTAAGTGCAACCCGTCCCATCGACTTTGACCTTACCTTCCTAGGACATTATGTCCCATTGTTTCTACTTTTGATCATCTTGGCCTATGTTTACCTGCTCAACTTATCCTAGTTGAATCTATATGTGCTAGTTTGGTTTGACCTATTTTGACCCACTCAAATCATTCTTGTATATTTCATCCTATTAGAACCTACCCAAATTATTTTGATATCTTTAGATCCCTTATTGCCTCATATGTCATTTCAGTTTACCTGACATATTCTGGCCTAGTTTGACCTATTCTGTCTTGCTTCACCTGTTATTATATGTTTTGGCCTATCATAGCCTACCCAAGTCATTCTAATATCCATAGACCCATTCTTTCCTATCATGTTATTTCAGCTTGTTCAACACATTTTAGCCTACTTGAACCCTCCTTGCCCATTCATGATCATTTTGGTTGAGCCCAACCTATCCCATCGACTTTGACCTTGCCTTCCTATCCCATTTCATCTCATTGCTTCTCATTTCAATCATCTCAACCTATGTTTGCCTGCTTGGCTTGTCTTGGTCGAATCCATCTATGTTGGCTTGGTTTGACCTGTTTTGGCTTGCTCGATCCATTATTATATGTTTTGGCCTATCACAACCTACCCAAATCATTTTAAATGCAACCTACCCTATCAACTCTAACCTTGCCTTCCTAGCCCATTTCAACTTGTTGCTTCTCATTTTGGTCTTCTCAACCTAATTTGCCTACTCACATTTTCCTAACAAGATCCATTCATTCCAGATTGGTTTGACCTATTTTAGTCTGCTTAGCCTATTCTTGTATGTTTTAGCCTATCACAGCCTACCCAATTGATTGTAATATCTTTAGATCTGTTCTTGCCTCCTATGTCATTTTAGCTTGTTTGACACATTTTTGCAAACTCCAACCCTTCTCACCCATTTATGATTGATCTGGTTGAGTGTAACCCATATCATCAACTTTGACCATGCCTCCCTAGCCTATTCCATCTTGTTGCTTCTCATTTTTATTGCCTTAGCCTATATTTTTGTGCTCGACTTGTCCTGGCCAAATCCATTTGTTTCGATCTAGTTTGACCTATTTTGACCTACTCAACATGTTCTTGTATGTTTCAACCTATCATAGCCTACCCAAATAATTCTAATATCCTTAGACCCCTTATTTCCTCTCATGTCATTTTGGTTTGTTCAACACATTTTGGCTTACTCCAATCCTCCTCACCTATCCATGACCGTTCGCATCAAGTGCAACCTATCCCATCAACTTTGACCTTACTTCCTAGCCCATTTCATCCTATTGCTTCTCATTCCAATCATCTCGGCCTATGTTTGCCTACTCGGCTTGTCCTAGTTGAATCCATCTGTGTTGGCCTGGTTTGACCTATTTTGGCCCGCTCGGCTCGTTCTTGTATGTTTTGGCCTGTCATGGCCTACCCAACTCATTCTGATATCCTTAGATCCATTCTTGTATCTCTTTTCATTTTGGTTTATTTGACACTTTTTGACCTTCTCCAACTGCCCTAACCCATCTATGACTATTTTGGTTAAATGCAACTCATCCCATCAACTTTGACCTTGCCTTCCTAGCCCATTTCAACTTGTTGCTTCTCATTTTGGTCTTCTCAACCTATGTTTTCTTGCTCAACTTATCCTAACTAGATCCATCTATGCTGACTTGGTTTGACCTATTTTTAATTGCTTAGTCTATTCATGTATGTTTTGACCTATCATGACCTACCTAACTCATTTTATAACCATAGATCCGTTCTTGCCTCCCGTGTCATTTTAGCTTGTTTGATGCATTTTGGCGTACTCCAACACTCCTCGCCCATCTATGACCATTCTGGTTGAGTGCAACCCATCCCATCAACTTTGACCTTGCTTCCCTAGCCCATTTCATCTTGTTGCTTCTCATTTCGATCATCTCAACCTATGTTTTCTTGCTCAGCTTGTATGTTTTCCTGCTCAGCTTGTCCTAGCCGAATCCATCTATGCGAGTCTGGTTTGACCTATTTTGGCCCGCTCGGCTCGTTCTTGTATGTTTCGGCCTATCATGGCCTACCCAACTCATTTTGATATCCTTAGACCCCTTCTTGCCTCTCATGTTGCTTCGGTTTTTTCGACACATTTTGGCCTTGTTTGACATATTTTGGCCATGTTTGACTTATTTTGTCTTGCTGGACCTATTATTGTATCGAGGTCCATCGAGAAAAATTAGGCCACATCAAGAGGTTTTGGATCCACCAAGAAATTTCAATACCCATTAGTGATTTTGGACCAAATGGGTGGTTACGGGTCAATCGAGGTGGTTTTAGGTTCACTGGGATGGTTTTGGGTCCATTAGGGTGATTTTGGTTCAATCAAGTTATTTCAAACCAATTGAGTGATTTTGGGACCCATCAGGCAGTTTTGAACTCCATCAAACATTTTTGAGACTCAAGGGGTGGTTTCTAGCCCACATGGTGGTTTTTAGGCCAACTAAGAAATTTTGGGTCAAGCAAAATATTTTGGGTCAATCAAGGCAGTTTTTGGTCCATTGAGATGGTTTTGGGCCAAACGGGTGGTTTCAAAGGATTTCGAGCAACATAGGGTGATTTCATGAGCCATGGGCGATTTTGCACCCCATCAGATATTTCAATAACCACGGGGTAGTTTTAGGCCCATGAGGTGGTTTTCGGGCCAACTAGGCAGTTCAAGGTCCATCGAGGTGACCTCAGGTCCATTGGGATTATTTTTGGCCACCAGGATGATTTCAACGAACCTTGGCAATTTTGGGCCTATTAGGGTAGTTTTGGGTCCACATAGATGGTTTCAATTCAACCAAGCAATTTTGGACCAATCAAGCGATTTCAGGGTCCATAGAGCGAAAATGGCCCACATTGGGTAATTTTGGGTCCATCGAGCAATTTTGAGGCCCACGAGCGATTTCAAAACTATGGACTGGTTTTTGGGCCAACCGAGCGGTTCTAGGCCAATCAAGGTGTTTTCAGGTCCACCAAGGTAATTTTTGGCCAATCTGGCGATTTTGGGCCAATCGAGCAATGTTGGGTTCCATCAAGTGGAATTGGGCTACATCAAGAAATTTTATGGGCCCTAAGTGCTTTCAAACCCCATTTGGTGTTTTGGGACCCACGATGTGGTTTCAGGTCCAAATGGTGGTTTTTGGGTCAACCAAGCGATTTTGGGTCAATTGGGGTATTTTTGGATCCATCGAGATGGTTTTGGGCCATCGAGACGATTTCAGATCAATCGGGTGGTTTTAGGCCAATCAGGCAGTTTTGGGATCTATCAAGCGATTTCAGGCTACATCGAGCATTTTAATGCATCGTAGGCAGTTTTGGATCCCATCAAACATTTTGGGACCCTAGGGGCGATTTCGGGCCCACAAGGCAATTTAGGGTCCACCAGAGAGGTCTTGGTCCATTGAGATGGTTTTTGGCCACCGAGGTGATTTCAGACTAATTGGGCGATTTTGGTCCAACCGATAGATTCCAAGTCAATCAAGGTGATTTTGGGTCCATCAGGACAATTTCAGGCCATCGGGATAGTTTCAGGCCAATTGAAAAGTTTCAAGCCAACCAAACGATTTCGAGGTCCACCAAGTAGAATCGACCACATCGAGCAATTTTAGGTCCATTGAGTAGTTTTTGGGCCCACATGCAATTTTGAATCCACGAGGCGGTTTTGGGTCCACCAGGATAATTTTGGGCTTATCGAGCGTTTTCGGGCCAACCAGGCGATTTTGGGGTTCATCGAGCGATTTCTGGCCACATTGGACCATTTCATGGACCTCCGGCGGATTCAAAGCCCACGAGATGGTTTTTGGACCAATGGGGTGGTTTTGGGCCCACAAGATGGTTTTGGGCCACTGGGGCGTTTTCGGACCACAAGGTGGTTTCGAGGCCCACGGGGCAGTTTCGGGGCCATTGGGTGTACAAAGACAAAAAAATGCACTTGCAAAATAAATGGCCCCCTTATCCATCCACCTAGTGGGATTTTTACCTAAGGCTATTATAGGTGTATGTGTGCTGCCAAGCTTGGTAGCCTACAACAGCTTTGCCATGGCTACCATGGCAAAGCTGCCATAGGCAACCATGGCAGCTTTGCCATGGTAGCTAGCATGGCAGCCTATGGAAGCCTACGGTATCCTTTCCATGGTAGCCTGCAACATCTTTTCCATGGTGGCCAAGCTACCATGGTAGCCTCTGGTAGCTTTGTCATGGCAGTCAAGCTGCCCTTGGCAGCCTACGATAACTTTGCCATGGCAGCCTACGGTAGCTTGGTAGCACACACACACCTCTCACATGTTGCCTAGGTGTCACATGGGTTGCCAAAGCACAAGGTGTTACATGGTCCTCTAGATACCAAGGCAACCTAGTTGCCAAGGCAACATACGACACATGGGCTGCCAATGTAGCACATGACACGCTAGCTACCTTGTTAGCTTGCACGACCGTCGTTTGCCATGCTGGTTGCCATGGCATCCCTTGGTAGCCTACGGTAACTTTGCCACGCTAGCTGCCAAGGCTTTGCATACCGCACAAGCTACCTATGTACTGTAGGCTACCAAGATAGCTGCTATGGTACCCTTGGTAGCCCTTGGTAGCCCTTGGTAGCTTTGCCATGGCTACCAAGACAACGTGCAAAACACTGGCTACCAAGGTAGCTCATGATGCACCAACTATCAAGGTAACCCGTGATGTGCTTACTACCAAGGCATTGCACATCGTACGGGCTACCAAGGCATTACACGGGATACCAAGGTATTTCATGGGCTACAAAAGTGCAAGGCACTGCATGACACTCTCACTACCAAGGCATCCCATAGTACTCTAATTTCCAAGGCATCTTGCAGTGCATGGGATGCTAAGGCAACATGCGGTACTATGACTACCTTGGCAGCTTGTGCAACAACCTACTACTATGCTGGCTACCATAGTAATGAACATGGTAGCAGGCAGCCATGCGGGCTACCAAGAGCTGCCTAGCTACCACAGGCTACCATGCTAGCTGCTATGACATCCTTGGTAGCCTGCAGTAGCTTTGCCATGGCAGGTAGTGACAGCTTGGCAGCATGTGATGCACTGTCTACCAAGGCACCGGATGGGCTACCAAGGCACTGTATTGGTTGTCAAGGCAGTGCGTGATGCATTGGCTACCAAGGCACCATGCAATGCATTGGCTGCCAAAAGTTATCACGATAGAAAAAATGCACGTCCAAAATAATGGACCCCCTTATCCGTCCGCCCAGTGCAATTTTTACCTAAAACTACTATGGGTGATGAAGAGTGATCGACTCTAGCCTATGATGTTGCCTCTTGAACCATCCCTCACATTGCCTTTGAAAATATCTCCTAGAAAATGATTTGTCCAAGTAGCTGGATTCTGACTTAGTAAGTTGTGTAGTGTGGGTAGGCTTAGTAAGGGTTACATTGCAGGAGATGATGGGTGATCAACTCTAGCCTACGTTGCTGCCTTGTGAACCGTCTCTTGTGTTGCCTTCAAAAATATCTCCTAGAAAATGACTTGTCCAAGTATCTGAATGTTCACTCAGTAAGTTGTGCAACGTAGGTGGGCTTAGTAAGAGGTACAACATTGCAAGCTTGCATTTTGGTAGGTCTCCCATCACTGTCTTCATAAATCTCTCTTGAAAAATGGCTTGTCCAAGTTGCTTGATGTTGACTCAATAGGATGTACAACATGGGAAGGGTTGTCAAAGTGCAAGTCCACCCTTATGGTGAATAATGATGTGGTAAAGGGTTGGTCACCATCGATGCCAACAACTTATCCAAGTAGCATGCGGTGGTGGCCCTTGGATTCGACTACCTTGCGAAAGCTTGCCACAGTGATGTTGAGTATTGACCTTGGGTCAGTTTCATGTATTTTATTGTGTGCCTACTTTCATTTGGTGTCCTATGAGCAGTGATGTGGTAGATGGTTGGTCACCGTTGATTCCAACGGCTTGTCCAAGTAGCGTGTAGTGGTGGTCCTTGGATTCGATTGCCTTACCAAAGCTTGACACATCAATGTTAGGTCTTGACTGTGGGTTGGTTCCATGTATTCAGTTGTGCACCTACTCCCATTTGGTTTCCTATGAGCAGCAATGCGATAGAGGGTTAGCCACTGTTGACATTAATAGCTTGTCTAAGTAGCATGCGAAGATGGCCCTTGGCTTTGGTTGCTTTGTAGAAGCTTACCACAATGATATCAGGTCTCAACCTTGGGTCGGTTTCATGTATTCGATTACATGCTTGCTTTCGTTTAATTTTTTGTGAGCAACAATGTGGTAGAGGGTTTGTCGCTTGTAGAATCTTGCCATAGCAATGTTGGGTCTTGACCTTGGATAAATTCCATGTATTCATTTGTGCACATTATTCCATTTTGTTTTCTGCGAACAGCGGCTGGCTTATACGAGTTGTCGTTCGGGTCGGGCTGAACCTTGGCCTCGGGTCATTGCTAAGTCCGTCGATGTTCCGCTCGAAGTCACGTTTGCCTAGTAACAGCGATGATAGACAAAAGAAGGTGGTCTGGTCCTGCGCCCTTCGAAGGCTTCTTCAGGTCGCCGTCCGCCCTTGTTGCGTTTGCTCCGTTTTTGTATCAAGGTTGGCGCTTGTTCCGGTTCCTAGGTGGCATTCGAGATGGATAGCTTGAGGAGGGGCGACGGGCCTACCAAATGCATCTCGGTATTTTTCATCCTTCTTGCAAGGCAACAAGTAGCATGTGATATGGTGTAGCTTTTTAGGATGGTCCTCCTCAATACTTTCCTATCATGTGCCCAATAGGTGTATCAAGGCTCTCCAAGTGCACATCCTTGGTAATTGTGACATCAAAAATACCATCATCATGTTTGTTTCTTGTATCAATTTCCTCCTTACACTTATTGCAAGGCCACCCATGACGGAGTCCATTATCAACCTCCTCCCAATCCCTTCATGTTTTGTTCTTCTTTCTTGACATCTTCGATTGGGTATCAATTATGCCATCCCATTCAAGTAGTTCCTTTCTTTAACGATACCCATCATGGTGTAAGTTGGATTGAGACAAAGTAGAAGGCTCATATGGTTAAGTCCTATGGTATTTGGGATCTCTCATAGTGGAGTGTGTGGCAACCTTCCTACTCATTATCGTTTGGGATTTTTGCATCTTTGATTGTTGCCTCAAACATTCTTCGATTGCCTAGATATATCATTTGTGAAGCAAATATCATGGTGATGTAGGAAGGCCTATCAATGT